>CM024595.1:38976516-39290809 GCA_014182565.1 Eucalyptus marginata | reverse complement strand
CAAGAAATGCACCTTGCCTAAAATTTATTGGAGTTGTCTTAACCGATGCGGTTTCTTTCATCGTCACTTATATCACAGCACAAATTTATTTCATACCCACGAAAATTATAGAAGCATGTAATCGGGCATTCGCCTTAAGAATGTGAAAACTCTCTTTTCTCATTAAAAATAAAATAAAATTGTTCCTTTGTCTTTAAGTCGGAAAATTTTAATACCAGCAGGTGAATCTACACCTACTCACCTTCCGATTGGTCACTTTCCAGCAAAAAAGAATCGAATGCTATTTGAAGGACCCAGCAAACCTTTTGGGGGAAGTTTTTTTTTTTTGGTCTGAAAACCTTTTCAGGGAAGCTTGGGGCGTCATATAAATGTCGGAATCTGATTTCGTATGATTGTGCGTTGGATATTCTAATTTCGACTAGCAATGTTGAATACGACTCAGTCACTCAACGATGCCGTTCAACTTCCTTTGAAAGCAACCTTCAATACTCCCGATCGAAGTCAGAAGGAAGTTGGCACAAACTCCACGTAAAAACTTAAATGTTAAATGTTTGAGATTCTCGGCTTAAAATATAAAATTAAGCGCTTGTAAATTGAGAAATAAATTCATACTCCATTTATTTTATGAAATATAAATGATTGAAAAAATATTTTCTTGACTATATCCATTTATATTGCTTGAAAAAATTAAAGTATTCTTCAGCATATAGGGCTTTTAGGTGGTAAAGAAAATGAATTTTTTTTAGACTATTTCGGGATATAAAAGAAAAGGTTAATACCCAAAAAAATCCTAAATTATTACACTTATGACAAATCTATCATAAACTAATTTTTTGAACATCAAACATCTTAAACCGGTACAACTGTAATAAATTTATTTAAAACTAATTTTTTGACTGTTAAAAACCCCAAACTAGTACATCCATGATAAATTTATCCTAAATTAATTTTTTGACTACCAAAAACCTAAAACCAATATACTTGTGATAAATTTACTCTTTATTAACTTTCTTTAAATTTTATTGTTAAATTTGCTTATGTGGATGACACATGGTGGTAAAGACCACCCTAAAAATCTATAGGTTAAAAATGCTACAAAAGTCCTAAATTTGTCATAAGTTGTCGATTTTGGATTTTGTGATATTTACATGGATTTTCATGGGCTTCACGTCACTCATACTATATCTATATCACCATGTGTCATCTAAGTCATCAAATTTAATCTTTAAATTTGATGGAAGTTAATGAAAAATAAATTTTCACAAATACATCAATTTGAGATAATTTGTAGGAAATTTGTCATATATATCCATAGGCTTTTTGATAATCAAAAATTGGTTTAAAATAAATTTATCATGGATATATTAGTTTGAGCTTTTGGTGATTAAAAAATTAGTTTTGGATAAATTTATTCTGAGTGTATTAGTCAAAGGATTTTTTAGGATGTTAATCCTAAAGGTAAATCCTCATAGGATAGGGAAACATTTAAACTGCTATAAGAATTTAGAGAGTACAATAATTGTATTATTGGCCTTAGAAACTACCATTTCAAATTAGGGCCATCGAAATCAAGTCACATACACGTCAGTCAGGATTAGGGCTACATACACAGGTCAAATGGTGGATTCATGGGGCTTGCAAGTATTCGGATCTGCCTGAGATTTATGGAAAAAAAAAGCCAGAAAACACGAGAGAATCAAACCAAAGGATCCATCCCTAATCCCAAAGCATGCCTTCCCTCAAAATGCAAGTAAACAAGAGAGAATATTTCATCGCATCCGACGCGTGCAATCAGTAATGCATCTCGGTTGCCTGGGACATCACGCGCTCACGCGAAACCGCGCATCAACAACTGCTAATGATGCATTAAGCTCGCATGCATCCGGTTCGCTCTAGAATTCCCTCAGCATCCTGTGCAGAAGTTTCCTCCCATGCATCAGGGTCGCCAGGCTCGTGACACACGGCCCCAGCAGAAAACACGTGTGGGAGGAGGACCGTCCACTGGGAACGACCATGAGTCCAGCTTTTATAATTAGGACCGGCCGCTCTTGCTTTGCATCTTTTTGATACTAATATCAAGACGACCTAAACTTCGACCAGAAAAAACGACCTAACAAATTAAGATTGGAAAAATACAACTCGGTTTCCGTCGTGCCGAGTCACGAAATCTTTGGAAGAACCAAACCGGAAAAAAAAGTTTGGAATTTTCATATTTTTCGATCGTATTTAATGAGCTGCAATTGTCATTTCGAAGACAGCGATGGAATGATTGATTGGTTTTAGGTGGTGGGCAGGACGTCGTACGCGTCGCTCTGGCGCAACCCGACAAAAGGCCTCGGCGATGGTCCTCGGAGACCGAACCGGCGGACGTCATCTCCGGGATTTTTTCTGCGCTTCGAGAGCGAACCGCCGTGACGACAACTGGTGACGTGCCACCTGGTCGCGGGAGCTGTTGAGCACCCCGACGACCAAGACGTCGTGGCCATTTAGGTAGTCGGATTTATTAACTCCCCACGTCCGTCAGCCAGGGGGCGCTGACGTCCTCCGCCCCACGTCAGCGCAAGTCACGTCAATAGGGGTAACCCTAAATTCCGGCACCCCGGGCCCCACCCCGCGCTGGCGTGACGTTGCGAGGGTGACGTCGCCGCCGCCACGTCATCCTCCGCGTCCCGCGTCGCGATCCGCCGAGCGCACGGAAAATCCTGCTCGCGTGGAAATGGGCAGAGCGCGCGCGGCACGGGAGTGACCGAGGTTCGTTCGCGCGTGACGGGGGTGAGAAACCCATGGCGACTCCCACGCCGAGGTCGCTACTGAGGTAGGCCGTGTGGCCGTGATTTCGTCAGCTCATTGATTTGAGTTGGACATTACATGAACGTTCAAATAAATAATTAAAAATCTAAAAATATTAAATTCATTCTAAATTAAATTTTTAATTAGTATACAAAAATCTCGAATTTATACATTTATGATAAATTTACTCTCCCTTAATTTTCATTAAATTAAATTAACACCACAACAAATCATAAACTAATACACCATAACAAATGGAGGGTAAAATTCTAAATTAATGCATCCCTCAACTTTTGTATCATCTAACAAAGAATTTGATGGTAAAATTTAATGGTAACTAATGAAGAATGAATTTATTACGACATATCAATTTGAGGATTTTTGTGGTCAAAAATTAATTTTAGATAAATTTATCGTTGATGTATTAATTTGAGATTTTTGATGATATTAACCTGAAAAGAAATATTTTGCGGTGAAAAACATTTCGATGAACGCTGTCGCAATCAGTGTGCTTGTGGGCTTAAAATCTTATGGTGGAATGGACCTTTTAATCCGGGGTACGATGAGTGGAAAATTGAAATTATGAGCCCCAGATTTGGGTCCATTCCGCTGGTCGGTGCTAGGCAAAGAGGGCAACACCGTCATTTTTCCCTTACCGTTCCCGTTTGCTCATATAAATCGCCGGTTGCAGGGCCAAATTAAAACTCGAGATTCGAAAGGGCGAGTAAAAACAGAGAAAGAGGAGAGGAGAGAGAAGAGATTCAATAGACGAGAACAAAAGCGCTTCGCCTTCCGGCCGTACCCCGTTCGTCCCAGATCTCCGGTCTCTCGCTTCGTTCTTCGCAGCGACGCGAAATGCAGAGGGCGAAGAGCGAGGGCGACGTCCGGAAACCCGAGGATCGCCACTGCCATCGCGGGCGAAGCGAGGGCGAAGGAGAGGAGGTGGGGGAAGGAGGGGGAGGAGGGGGAGGAGGAGGATGAGAAGATGGAGCAGTTCTTCGCGATCCTCCGGAACTACCGGGAGGCGCGGAACCGGCGGAGGATGGAGGTGATGGGGGAGCTGGAGCGGGAGCGGGAGGCGGAGGAGACGCTGAGGAAGAGGAGGCGGACGGCCGCGGAGCCGGACGGCGGCGAACGGTGCTCGAGCTGGGTCCCGCGGTTCGAGCCGGAGGATTTCAGCGCCGACGTCGAGTTCAAGACCAGGCCTCTCCCTCTCCCTCTCCCTCTCCCTCTCGCTCTCCCTCACCTTCGTCCTCCCCCTCCTCCCCCCGCGACTCCGGCGACGGCGATTTCACCGGCGAAGGCGGTGGAGAGGGAGAGGAAGGTAAGGGACGACGGGTTGGAGCTCAAGCTGACGATTTGACGGACGTCGTCCCCGGAGATCTCGGAGGATCTGTTTCTTCTTCTTCTTACTCCTCCTCTTCTACAGCGCTTGTTAACGATCAAATCTGATCGGCAATGCCTCTTTTTCTCTTTTGTGGAAATTCGAATCGTCTCGGTTTAATCTCTCACCTTCATCTCTCTCTCTCTCTCTGTTGTATCGTTCCTCGTTCGATCGGTAATTCAAATGTGCAGTTGGTTTTCGAAGATGCAGAGTCGAACGAACACGGAATGGAACGAAAACATCGTGGAATCGCGTTTCACGCTTCTGAACCGTCACGCAACCCGGGAAACGGGGAAAGTCCAAATCAGTTTTGAGAAGTCTCGAGTCTGAGCGAGAATTCGTGTTTTGGGTACTGGAGTTTAGGTTTTCACGTTTCATGCCCCCGCCCTTTTTTTTTTTTCTCTAATTTTTTTTACGCGAGGGCCTTCACCATGACTCCGCTTCTTGTGAAGATCTAAGAAAAATTAAAGGGAAAAAATAAAATACCGGAACCGAAAGAGATACCGGGCTTTGCTCGAAATTAGTTCTTTATTTTTTCGCATTTTATTTTAAAATATACATGATAAAGTAAATAAATTTTCATGGCGAAGTGAATCGAAGCATAGCAAAAGTCTAATTATTAAAAAAGAAGAAGCTGAATTCATAAAATAATGAGGATCAACAAAGTATCAACGGGTTAAGTACATATTCATTCCATAAAATGAATCTACGAAGGAAAATAATCGGCATTGATCATAGAAACTTGTATACTCATTAATGATGACATCAATATATGAGGTTAATTAAGTATAGAGTGTGAAGAAGTGGTAATCTAGCGTTTTCTGAAACATTTTGAGATGGGTTTTTATATTTTTGGACATGTACCGAATCAAAATTAAATTGAAAATTGAAATGTGCTTCACTAGTGGAAATTACAATCATCTGGGTATTAACTTATACGATCAGTCCAAACCTTCATATGGATTCAAATAAATAAATAAATAAATAATAAATACAATTGGTTGATGATTGAGTCAGGCTTACCTAGCACGTCTGCCTAAGAATGCATGGCGCATTATATTCAATAAATATCTAGTGCATGCGCGGGGTTGTTTGGGCTGATTAAATTAGTCCGCTAATCATCATCATCGGGCCATGAATAGCCCCCTCGGGAGTTGCATCTTTAAGTAAAGACGATTTATTAAAATACCCAAAATCTCTCTCTAATTACATATGCATCGGCAGGTCAACGAAAGTCGTCCCCGGTTAATGTAATTTCAAATCGAAATGCAGATTGACTTGGGAATCTCCGTCAATGACATAATACGCTTTTAAGTCAAAGCCCGGAGGCAGCAGAGTCTTCTTTCCTCGGGTTCATCGCAGCAGCAGCAGCAGCAGCAGGCAGAGAAGTCGTCCCCGAATCTTCTCGTGAAGTAGCCTCCAAGTTGGATTGAGCGTGGGAAACAATTTACTGGAAAGAACTTAAATTTGTAGACCGGTTCAATCCCATGTCTCATTCAATTCCCGTTATAAAAATGTCAAATTGATCTAAATATTCCATTTAGAAATAAACCGTCAAAGGGGGACAAGTTTGGGAATTCCAACGGCACTGTCCCGAACAAATTTCGCCAAGTGACGGTACAGCTCGAAACGTTGTACGAGGAGGGCCTGGATGCCTTGCAGGATTTGGCAATCTCGGAGCCTAAAAGCTAGTCCTAGCAGCGGGCGACTATAGAGTACGAGGTCCTTTTTTTCCTTTCCTCTCCGAGAGGTCCCGTCGTCCATACAATTTACACGCTAAAGGAACGTGAATATCTCGCTTTCCGAGGTGGAAAAAGGAGTGGGCAGCAAGGGCAGCCCCGTTTCCCGTGTGATGAAAAGTACGTCGGGGGCGGGCCCTCCGATGGACGCCGATGACCGGCGGATTATAACTTAGCCTCGATCGGACAAAACTTGAGGTTTAATCAACGGCCGGACTTGTGTGTTTTTCAGGAACGAGGCTTTCTAATTGGAGACGACATGCGCCAATCGAAACCAGACGTGATGAGTCGGGTTAGTTGGGTGGGGTAATGGGGTTATCCGATGGACGCCAAGCCATTCTTGTGATTGAATCACGGTGTGTAGATGATTTATCGGGTCATTATTAATGTGATATGCATTCCAATCAACTTTGTGTTTGAATTTTGAAGTTCTCTTCTCTCATTTTCAACTTACTTATTCACGCGTCGTATTCACCTGACTTGACTAGGTAAATGAAATGCCTTGTTCCGATGCACGAACCTGTCATGTTCGTATAAATTCATGTTCACTTATTGTCGACGTCTAATTAACCATTAAATGAAAGCATAACCAAAAGCTGAAATGCCCAAATTGAAATTTTGGCCATGAGTTATCGATATGGGTGAGATTTAGCCATTGTTCGAACGTTTGATGTGCTTTTGTGCATCTCTAATTCTCTCTAAACGTTGCCCCACCATCAACCATTGCGCTTATTGCCACTTCATCGAACCTCAACTCAGCCACCTCCTCCACCGTCGGCGGCCTATTTCTAGCAGTTCAAGCAAAGGAGTAGTGCACTTCTCCTTCCTATAAATTCGGCTAACCATTTAGCTTACAGCCCTCTCTTCTAACCACCCTAAAATAAACTGAATGATAACCCTTCACTAAAAACAAGATGTCATCTGTCACGGGCTTGCATCTCTAGCAGCCTTCAGCTCTGTCTAGCCTGTAATTTGGCTATGAATCATGCATCATTTATTTCCACACGCTCTCTCTACCATCCTAGAGCTTTTGAGCTAGCAAAAGCCTCGGCTACAGCAGCATCTCCAACAGCAATCCTTATCTCTTCCCAACAACCGTCCTCTATCATCTCTAGCACTCACAGCGACTCTAGAGGCTTCAAAGGCTCCAGCACGATTAAGCTCAGGAACTCTCCCAACTTCGCAAGCTACTGTGAATGATTGGATCTGTTGATTTGATGTAGATTAGGTAACATAGAAAATTCAGTGAATGCTCCATTTTTACTTTCAGTGGCCTTCACGTAAACAGGCCATCGTTCCTGCCCTTCAATATATGAGCCAGTTCTCTTCTCTCTTGGCGAAAGCCATCCGGGAACCAAGCTAGATAGCTCAGCTCCCTTCGCACAAAAGCATAAGGTGCTCAGTTGACATATTCTCCCGCAGAAGGGACAACAGGGGAAGGCTAAACCCTATTTCGAAAGAGGTTTTAAGCCGTCGCCACTTGAGAGGAGCTTGATGACTTGGACCTCGCTTTCGCCGAGGAGGATTGCTTAAGAAAATGATAAAGCGGTATGACGATGAGTGTGATATTTTTCTCCCGAGGCCAAACAAGTGTCATCTCCTAAGAGGAATTTCTAGGACTACTACCTTACAGCAACCTGTATCGGCATCGGCATCGGCATCGGCATCAGTGAGCTCATTAACTATCCTAAGGTCATCAGGAAGCCACTAGGATGTAACTTGTTGTCCCATGCGACTGGAATCCATCTCTGTCCGCACAGAATTTGAATCTTCTTGCCACCGCCAACTTGCCACGTAGCCCTCCTTTAGAACATTCAAACCATCAAGATTACACGTGAGACATCGACTGATGCATTGCGGCTTTTAGTATGAGATATGTTTACACGAGTCATCCATTCCCTCATCAAGAGAGGCTCTGCTAATTCACTGGTTAATACATTTTCGGAGTAAGTATATTATCGGTGCCAAAAGTTGTGTACGACGCTCACTTTGGTGCCAAAAGTTTCTGTCGAATCACTTAAGCGCCAAAAAGCTTGAAAAACGATCATTTTAGTGTCAACTTCGATCTGGTTGGTTGGAAATCCGACGCGGCACTTTTTTATTAATTTTTGAAGTTGATGTGGCTCGCTGGAGAGTATAGTCAGCCTTTAAACAACAAAACGACGCCGTTTGGTGTCTCTCCCCCAATTCAAAACCCTAAATCCCCAAATTGAGAGAGGGAGTGCGCCGCCCCCGATCTCTCCCTCTCCATCTCCAATCTTCTCGACGAGTGCCTTGCCTACGTCTTCCAGTACCTAGGCTTCGGTGATCGGGGTCGGTGCTCCCTTGCGTGCCACCGTTGGCTCGCGATCGAAGGCCAGAGCCGCTAGAGGCTTGGCCTCCATGACCACTTGAAGCTGCTGGACGCAGTCTCGGCGCTGTTCGCGCGGATTCGACTCGGTCATGAAGCTTGCGCTCAAGTGCAACCGCAAGTTGTTGAGCATGGCGATGAAGCGCTCGTGTTGATCTCGCTCAAGTGCAGGAACCTCACGTGCCTCAAGCTGTGGCCGAGCGACGGCGGCCGAGCGAGCTAGGTCAATGTTGGGCGAGGATCGGACAAAAACCCTAATTTCAATCCCAAATAAAAAAAAAAACAAAAATTCCCAAATGAGTTGTGCGGCATCGTTTTTGTGAGGCCATCCATTTAGGACGGCAAAACAACGTCGTTTTCTTAAAGAGGACAGAAAACGACATCGTTTATATTTTATAAGACATGTCGATTTTTTCTTTTTAAATATAAAAGTCACGTAATCATTTTTACCGGAATATTTATTTAGTGGCACCTAAGTGATCGTTTTTCCTCCGATTTGGCACTTAAGTGATCCGATAGAAACTTTTGGCACCAAAGTGAGAGCCGTACACAACTTTTGGCACTGATAGTGTACTTACTCCTACATTTCCCAATCACCGGATACCGATTTATCTCCTACCAATAACCATATACGAAACATCAACCGGCAATTCTGTTCACTCCATTTTACTTTCGGCAATTCTGTTCGTCTCCCTATGCAAGATTGTTCTTTTGAGAAGCATTCCTATGCAAGACTGCACTAGAACTTAAACGGGCCTTTTCGTCGCTGTGTTCAGCGGGATCAAGATCCAGCAGCTCCATGGCCTTACCATTTGCAGCAATTAAGACACAACCGATCCATTTGTAATTGCAATTAACATGCAAGTGGAGTAATCTTCCTAGACCCAACTCACGGCCTGGTCTTGCGAAGATCCGAAGGCCAATTTTGGCGGGTCCGGATCGGCTCAATATGGTACGAGCTAGGCTTGTCCCGATCTGGTCAAATGAACGCCTCTAGTCCCATTATTTACGTTGGGCAATACATCTAAAGAATGATAGTGACACAATCATTCGGAGGGGTTCATGGTATCAAGGTGGTCCCTTTGGGTGTCGTTCTTATTTAGTTTTATGCTTAACATTTACGTCAAAAAACCGCATGAGGTCATGATTATCAGTTAATATATTCTCTAATCGGACATTCATGTGCTCGAGATTGACCACGCTCGAACAGCATCACGTCTTAGTATGATCTTAACCAGGAGGTGTCGGCGATCTAACAGAATCGGAGTCTGATCGATGCCGGTCGCCTTCTCTTGATGAACGTAACCATTTTCTCCGACCAAAACTCCGAGGAATGAATTCTCAATGAGTGGACATCGATCGATACACGATCGTTTGTTTGTGGTAAGTTCTTGAAATCTTCAAGCAGAAAGATTTAGAGAAATATATAATGCGAAGGACACAACGCGTCGTGAATGCATCACGGGGACAAAGCAGAGTGGCCGGTGAAGTTGGGGTCTTATCTGTCCGTGGCAAATTTAGGAGCAACACGACCCTCCTGCTCGTTCGTGGTTTTCGTGGTGGGTCAATAATTGCAAAATGTCACGGGCTTCGTCTGGTGGAGAATGGAGACAATGCGTGATGGACCATTTGCATTGATCCCATTATTACTATCTTCACCAGTGAAGTTTGAAATTGCTCGTGCCCCTCTGGAAAGTGGTGCGTAGTAGGTGGCTCCCGTGAGGCTTAGAATGATCTCTGAACTCGAGATCTCTTGTTTCAATGCTATGTAAAGGTATCGTAGGGTGCTGTCGATTATTTTAAAGACTTAAATTATGAGAAGAAAGCATGATTTAATATTTAAATATTTTAATAATTTTATTTTTCTCCCTGCTTTGACGATGATTAGTATCGTCTTCGGTAGATATTTCTTAGTTAATAATTTTTTTCCATTACCGTTGGGTTAGAGTTCTAGTCTATCGGGAATGAAGACGGTACATGGACCATTTGTATTGATCAACTCATTATATTCACCACTAAAGTTGAAAATGCTCCTGCCCTCCGGAAAATGGTACGTAGTAGGTGGTTCTCATGGGGCTTTGGATGATTTGATCTTAGAATCTCATACTCTTAGTTAATGTAAAGATGTTGTATTCCACTGACAATGGTTATGAAAATTTATAATGTTGAATGATGGAGTTATCTACTATTTAAAAATTCTAAAATTTCATATTTGTCCCCCACTCACGATGATTAGTGTCGTCAAACTTTTAAATTTGCGATTTCTAAAATTTGCTAGATTTTGTTCAACTCAATAATTTTTCGTGTAAATCTCGGGTTACAGTTATAACATGGGATAATTTCCAAAGAAGTCTAAAATTTATTATGTGGCTACCAATTTAGTTCTAAACCTTTCAATTTGGTCAATTTAGTCGTAAGTCTTTTTGACAATTTGCCAATTGAGTTTTTTTGATCAATTTTGATAGGAAACCATTAATGAGGACGCCGACCATCCTACATAATACAGTTGATCTTGCTATAGACAATTTTTAAAAGATTTTAATAATTTTATGAACTATATATTTATATTTTCTTTATTTTTCTTTGTCTTTTTCCACTATGGCCAATTAGGCCCTTGACAATGTGGAAAAGAAAGATAAAATAAAAATATAAAAAGTGATTAAAACTACAAAAATTATCAATGGTAGTCTTGGTCTTGTCACGTAAGATTTGTCGGCGTCGCGAATTTCCAATCAAAATTAGTAAATTGTCAAAATGTTTAAAATTAAATTGGTTAAATTAAAAGTTTAGGATTGAATTGGCAGCCGTACAATAAATTTAAGATTCTTATGGTAACTTTTCAGTCATTAGGATGCAACTATTCGCATAGCAAATTATTGATAGACTCTTGAGCGATAAGAATGCTCAATACGTGGCTGTTGAGCTAATTATAGTGCTTATTATCAACTCACATAAAATATTGCTAGCAATACTGAAATCATGGGCCGACATACAATAATGGAGCCGCGAATTTGACGTTGAAGCCTTATTAAGAAAACGGTGTTAAGATGAGTAACACTGGTGGAACACCTCATTACCAACATCGAAGGCATCGAAGAAGGTCCGGCACTAATAATCCTCTAAAGTGATAATCGATTTGGCCATTTCAGATCGTCAGCAATCACAATAGAGGACAAGAACAAGATTGCCACAATGATGTTTGGACCAAGTGGCAAGATTTTATCGTGCCCAATGTCCACATCCACAAGCTTAAATTCCTCTGGATTTTCATATAAGCAGCTTCTTTTACTCTTCACAGATAGATCAAAAGCCAGAAGAAGAGAGCGGAGAGAAAGATATGGCGAGGAAGAGAGGAGGCTTCTGCATTTTCAGCCTCCATGATTTGACGTGCGCTGTGGCGTTGGTGCTCAGTCTCGGCCTTCCAAGCTTGGTTGCTTCTCAGTGCAAGAGGAAACCCATCGTCTTCAACTTCGGCGACTCGAACTCGGACACCGGCGGCTACTCGGTCGCCCTCGGAGCTAACTTCGGGTTGCCAGACGGGCGCACCTTCTTTCACGAGGGGACCGGCCGGCTGTGCGATGGGCGGTTGATCATCGACTTCCTCTGTGAGTTTCTTGCTTTCTTACTCTCTGGTTTAACAGCTATTGTTCAGTGTTCTTTCGAAAAACACATGATATTATGCATTTTCATAATGTTTATCATAGGTTCTCATGCCTGTAACAAAAAGTATTTGAGCTAGGGATAGGAATTGTGTCAAACCCATCAGGTGAATGATTTCCATTTCGCGATCGGCTTTATGTAAGAGAGTTGGAGGACTCGATAGCGCAAGATTAAACTTTGAGGATCGAATTGCATAAATTGAAAGAAATAAAAGTTAAAAGATGGCCAAATCGTGTAAATGCCGAAATTCAGAGGACTGAATCTATTAAAGGGGAGTATTTTTAAGTGCCTTTATGAAATTTCGTTGAGATTTTTATGAAAATCCAAAATAGGTGAGGGCCTGAACACGAGCTACTTGAGCCCATACTTGGAATCGTTGGGCCCAAATTTCAGCAACGGCGCCAACTTTGCCATAGGGGGCTCGGCCACCCTCCCTCGTTCCAAGCCCTTCAGCTTGGACGTCCAAGTCCTCCAGTTCCTCCGTTTCAGATCTCGCTCCCCTTGCTCCTCTCCAGAGGTTAATTTAATTTGTCCTTTAACTAAGCAAAATTAATTAACCCCCAAAAAAATGAAAAGCCAAAAAAAAAAAGACATCTCAATCTCCCAATACAGGTTACACGAATCTGGTCGGCGAGGACGGCCGGGGATGCTCTCTACACCATCGACATCGGCCGAACGACCTCGCCGGCGAGTTTGGTTACCTCCCGTACTCGCAGGTCGTTCAGAACATCCCGACCTTCATAGAAGAGATCCGACTCGCGATCTGGGTCAGTTGACAATTAATGAATGTAAACGCGACCCCATTTTTAATTTTTTTTTTTAAAATTTAATTTATGTGTCTATTGATTTATATAGGGTATATACAAGAGTGGAGGGAAGAATTTCTGGGTGCACAACACTGGGCCACTGGGCTGTTTGCCTCAGAAATTGGCTATGAACGCCCACAGCGCAAGCGATGCCGACGAGCATGGCTGCCTTCGATTTCTCAACGATGCTGCTCAAGTCTTCAATCGACAATTGCAATCCCTTTGTGAAGAGCTGAGGTCTCAGATGAAGGATGCCACGATCGTGTACGTCGACGTCTTCGCGATCAAATACGACCTCATTGCCAATCACGCCATATACGGTACGTTTTATCGTCTCTCTGATCCGAAAGTACCTTCGAGTTCCGTTACTTAAGTTTTGTGTTTTTGTATTTATAATATGGATAGGTTTTGAGAACCCATTAATGGCGTGTTGCGGTAATGGCGGGCCTCCATACAACTACAATGCAAATATCAGTTGCCTCAAGAGCGGCTACACCGTGTGCGACCAGGCATCGCGGTTCGTGAGCTGGGACGGCGTCCACTACACCGAGGCGGCCAATTCATTTGTGGCCTCTCGAATACTCTCCGCCAACTACTCCACCCCTCCCATTAGTTTTAACTTCTTTTGTAATGTTTAATTTCATTGGAAGATTTTTAAGGCTTGCTCATTTAGCCGATATTTGCTTATTTTAATTACTTAACAAAGATCTCACTCTTCAGGGATTTTTTTGCAATTTTTTAAATATAAATTAGAGCAGGCCAGGTTTTTAAGGGGTAACAGCAACCACTTAGCTTATAAATGGCCAGATATGAGCCCACTTCAGAACAATTACATTAGAAAAATCATAATTTTATGGGCTCATAGCCACTGCCAATAAAATTTAGGACAGCTGCACGTGATGCTAAGACATTGTCATATGTTCATTTGAATTTTGAATAATCCCTTTTTCCCCCACTATTTTAAAGCCACCTTCTGACTTTAACGGTGCCAATATATCAAAACATAGCAAATTCCGATTCTAGTTATTAACAATAGGAAATGAACCACTCCAAATTATGAGCATTTGAAACAATTGAATCCGAATTCGATCCGGCTCATTTGTTCAGAATATGATTTCTACTACGTGTTTCTTTTCCTGGTCAAAAGATAAAATACTTCATTTAAATTTGCAAAGATAGGTTCTTCAAATACAACGACGAAACCTTTAAAGCACTCAAAGGAGGATTCGATCTATTTTGGCAATGGGCTTTGGTAGCCTAATCAACGGCTTGATTGGACTCCAAGACCAATAAACCAGTTTCAGATTTGAAAAGTGCAATATCATATCACGTCTCTTTTTGATAAGGGCACGCGCCTCCCTGTTGAACCGATCTTGAAATAATTAAAGAGTGAAGCTTGTTTCTCTTAGATAGCAGAGCTTAAGGGTTTCAAGTAGCGCCCATTTCCTCCGCTTGGATCACTCAGGTCGCCTATACAGAGCAAGCGAAGCCATCCTGAGTGATCTTGGCACACACACGCAATTGTTCCTTCAGTCAAGCCTTGGGGTGCACATACGACCTGTTTTTCTTTAAATATCTAAAAATCTCTCTTTCAATCTATCTTTCAATGATGAATTTTAAGCGTTTCGGCAAATCTCACTGATTGAAAAGGTTTGAGGAAAATCAAATGGATGATTTAGATCGTCCATTCGAAAAACATTGTCCTTGTAGATTCTCGCTTTAATATCTGCTACCTAAACTTTTTTTTATCAAACTAAAGCATAATAAATCGAAAAACTAGTTGAATCTCTTTTTGTGCTCATCCATTTGTAGCGTCATGATAAAGAGTTGGATGACATTTTGAAACTTACTCCTCGTTAAATAAAATGGTTCAATATAATTGTTGTTCTCATTAAGAGTGAGCATCGATTCAGGATATACCATGGAACTGAATTGGATAGATATTGCGCGATTAGCTTTGGTTCGATTCACCTAAGGAATGATTTCGTTCTTGGTCCCAAAAATTGGGAATAGACACTATGCGGTTTGGTTCCAAGATCAGGGGTGACCAATCATGGACTGATCTTAGATCGACCCTACACCAAACCCATTTTAACTATGTTTCTTGTTTGTTTTGTTTTCAGGTGGTTAGCACATGGAGCAATTTTTTATGGATGAATTAGGAGTGAAGTTCTAAAATTTATATTTTATGTTACGTGTTTTGAACTTTTTACGTATGTTTTGTTTTAATTGTTCATCTTTATTGTACTTTTATTTTTGGGAAGTGAGGATTTATGTTGTTGCTTTACCTTTCGTTTTGCGAAACAGAAGTCATTCCAACGAATCTAATGCATATATGCACAACAAGACAAAAAGAAAGGACCGACTACTGTGGCTTCTAATCGCGGCTTCTCCGGCGAAGGGTATGGTTTTTTCGGCAAGAAGTTCATCCATGGCCAACTTGGTGATCTTTAAATGGCAACGTACGAAGCACAAAACGAGGCAACGGCATCACTATGAGCAAGCAATTCAATGAAAGGAGATCAATCTATTTCGGACTCTCATTTAAGCATTTTATTTGATGGGTTTTTTATTTGATGGGCCAAGTCAAGCCCATCCGCCCATGTTGTGCCAAACTCGACCCATAAGAAAATGGCCCATAAAAGGAAGAGAAAAAAAGAGAACGTTGAAAATAGTAATAGACCAATGTACATCTTCCTCTTTAAAGACATTAAACTTTTTTGATGAACAGAACTCCAAAGAGTTCGATTAATTCCTCTAAGATTGCAATAAGTACTTAATTTGTGGTAATCAAGACATGTCCGTCTTTGTGATATACTTTTCGGTTAGTGTTATATGTATCCTCGGGCCTATTTCCATGTTGTTTTTCGGTAGTCGATTGTTCGAGTATCGGTTAGTTGTTCAGGAATCCGTTTCCAACATTGGTATCAGAGCAATAATGTTCATGTTTCTTGATCATTGTTGACGTTTATAATTGGTTTTTTGGCTGAAATTTTGAGAAACGTTGCCGACGGACATTTGAGAGCGGAAATCCCGACACATGTGTACTATTCAACCCTATTTTTTTTATTTTTCGCAAGTCAAAATTTATTTTTGATAGTGCGGGTCGTAGTTTTCGTCGAGATGAGAAATACAATGGGCGGCACACCGTCGGATGTGCCCTATGCGCGGCTGGAAGAAGATTGGGTCGTCGGCAGGTGCAATGAGGAAGTTCCTAGGCTCGTGCACTGCATGCGCACATGGTAAACTGCAGGTGCATGCGCTACATGCGCGCGGTAACTGCACGGGCGTGCACGGCACATGTGCGGCAATCGTTAGCGCGTGTGCGGCCAGAGTGAATTAACGCTTTTGCCCCTGAATTTTTTTTGTAAAATTATGGTTTTGGCCCTTTTAGTTGTTTTTATGATTATGCCTTTTTTTTCTTTAATATTACTATTTCGCGCCTCCCCAACCCTGATGACCCGTTGACTCGACCTGGTCATATGTTGACCGGCGTTGACCATTTACCGTGTTTGACCGGTCGTTGACCAACCGTTAACCGTTGCTGACCATTATTGACCGATTGTTGATCGTTGACCCAAAAAAGAAAAAAAAGGAAAATGTGTTTTTCAATTTTATTCACTATGGATTATATGTAATCCCTTTTGTTCTGCATTTATTACAAGAACAATGATGCGTTTTGTATGCACACCTATATTCCCAAAAATGGATGAATAGAAGGCGAGACTTGAAAGGCTAATAACAAAATTAGCTAGTTATCGATGGACTAACGATGATATAGTATCAACCAGATGATACAAGGAATCATCTGAAATGATTAACTTATGCTGGATTTTCAAAAGGTGTCCACCCTAATGAATACGCTTCTATTAGAATGGCAAGTAGTGTTAGATCGTCTATGGGAAATCAATGTGGTCCCGGGTTATAAGAAGTTTGCAGTGACTTTTATAAGAGAATACTATAAGATTGAGGCAACGAAAACTTTAACACTCGAGTTGAGTGTCACTTGGTGTAGGATAAATGTGACTTGGAGGAGGCATAAGGGTTCTACGACAATTTTTTCATAGCTACTCAATGTGCCTATAAAACCCTCAAAGGAATTTACTAAGAGATTAGAAGAGACTTTCCCTGTTTCTGAGATTGATGAATATCTTTGAATTTATTTATTTATTGTTTTTCTTAGATTGGTTTGAGATATCTTAGGTGTAAATATTTCTTTCTATGTTGATAGTGATATCTATCTTTTGGACATATTATATCGTGTAAATGGCATACTTAGTTAATGAAAGTTTAATGTTATTTATTGTTGTAAATTATTATGTTAATCTGCAATTATTTGTGGGAAGTTCAAGAAAATTTTAGTGACTTTGATGAACTTATTTTTGCATAAATGATTATATTGATGATAATTTCAAGTTAGGATTTTTGAACGATGATTGGAAACAAAGTGATCTTTCGACTCTAAAGCTTTATTTGATCTCATTCATTAATATAATTAATTTATGCAAAATATATGCATAAATAATAAGTATTAATAATTCATGCATGCGTGTTTGATATGTTCGGAGCCAATTGTTTCAACAACTAAGAGCATAGTTGTTGAATTGGACAAAGAAGATAAATTGAATGGCGAAAATAATAAGATATTAAATATGAAAATTCAATATATGCTAGAAAAGCAAAAAAGTATTATAAACTCTTAACCAAGTTATGGAAGAACTTGAGAATGCCGTGCGCCACCTTAAGTTGACAGATGACCACCTCATGGCAGTTGAGTAGGAAACATATATATATTGTGTTGGTTTTAGCTCAGAAGGGGTTTTGAGCTCCAAACGCAAGTGTATTGATTCGTTCAAAAAGTGGAAATGCAAGAGATTGAGCCTTTCAAGCAAGAAACCAAGAGTTGACCAACATAAGAGAGAAAAACATTCTTGAGTAAAGAGAATGTTACAGGTAAAGTGTTACAACTTTGGCCAAAAAAGCCATTATGTTTGCGATTGTAGCGGGCCAAAGAAGGTAAACACCTATTGTATCCTTGAGAACTTTGCTTATGTATCAAGTTTTGTATTTTTAACTAAATTCAATCCTTTGTTGACTGTACATTTGGAAGCAATAAATCATGTAGCGAATGATAGATAATCTTTGGTGGAATTTTGATGAGTACCGACTGGAACGAAATGGATCTATATAGGGAATAATTCTAGAGTTGAAGTATAAGGGATTAGCACATGCTAATTAAATATGCGTGATGGACGCATTTTGTTCCTATATGATGTATTATATGCTCTGGAAATTTATCAGAATTTAGTGTCTGTGTTAGTGTTGGTTAAATTTATTTTTAGTTTAAACTTCCATAATAATGGTGTGGATTTGTATCTGGATATAAACTACTATAGTCATCGTTATTTTCTGAATGGTTTTATTGTATTAGATGTTGACTATGGTAATGTCAATATTTATTATTTCCTCTTCACGTTTTTTAATTCATATAATAATGATGTGAATGGGTGGCATACTAGACGTAGTCATATTGGCCAATAACGTATAAATATACTAGCCAAAGAGGGCTTGTTGGGCAATATATAAAAAGTTGATTTGCTCATATGTGAGCATTGCCTAATACGGAAAATGACAATGAAACCATTTGGAAAAATGTATAAGAGTTGAATTTCCTTTGTAATTAATTCATTTTGACATCTGTGGTCCATTGAATGTTAGAGGAAGACATAGTGCTATTTATTTTATCACGTTTATAGATAATTAAACTCGATTTGGACATGTCTATTTGATTTCTCTTAAATTTGAAGCATTAAATTGTTTCAAGAAGTTTATAAGCTTGGTAAAAAATTAACTAGATAAGAAAAGAAGAACATTAAGATCCGATTGAAGTCGAGAATATCTATATGATGAGTTCAGAAATTTATGCGATGAAAAAGGAATAGAAAGACAATTTGTCTATTCCCTGTATTTTTCAACAATATCGTGTTGCGGAAAGGAGAAAGAAATAATTAGGTCAATGATGGCGCATGTTAACTTACTTATCATCTTTTGGAGTGATGCTTTGTTAACTACTACCTATATACTTAATCGTGTGCCTTCCAAATCAGTTACTTCTACTCCGTATGAGTTATGGACATATAGAAAATTCAGCTTAAGTTTTCTTAAATTGTGGGATTGTGCTATATATATTCACGAATCCTCTTACAAGTATGGTTAGTTGGGTCCTAAATGCAATAAGAGCATTTTTATAAGATACTTAGAACACTCGAAATGGTATATGTTTATAAGTGAGTAGGAAAGTGAGAATATAATTAAATTTGAATCACGAGATGTCACATTCTTAGAGAATGAATTTTGTAAGGAGGGCGAAATAGGTGATGACTACTTCATATTTGAAACCTTGGATCAAAATAATAAATTTAATGAAGTTCGTTTAAGTGGGAGTAATATAAGAAATGATGAATTAAATTCGATTTAGTCTCAATTACAACCATATGATGAGACGATATTGTCATTATCTAATTTAAGTGAGAGCATAATAGATAATGACGTGCAAAGTATACAATCTTTTGTATGGTGAATAAGTCACAAAAGCATTCCCCGTCGACATTTTGAAATTGAAGGGGAAATTTTCTTGATTGCTCCACAAGATGAAGATGAGCCAAGGTATATAAATATGGCTCTAAATTGTCCTAATAAGGAAAAGTGAATGCATGCAATGAAAGAGGAAATTGAGTCAATGAAGTTTAATTATGTTTGGAAACTAATTGATCTTCCAAAAGGACACAAAGTCATTGGGAACAAGTAAGTTCTCAAAATAAAATGTAAAGCTGATGATTCAATAGAGAGATATAAGGCTCTCCTTGTGGCAATGGGATATAATCAATAGGAAAAAATTGATTATGAGGAAAAATTTTCTCATATAATAAGATTTACCTCAATTCGTCTTATTTTGACAATAATAGCTAGTATAGATCTTGAGCTACATCAAATGAATATAAATATTGCCTTTTTTAATGGAGAATTATAATAAAAAATTTATATGAAATAACCCGTTGATTTCATTTCAAAATGCCAAAAACAAAAATATATGTCAACTTTTGAGATCAATGCATGGCCTTAAGTAATCATCGGGACAATGATATATACATTTTCATAATACCATAATAGTATATGATTTTACAATAATTGATGAGGATCGTTGTGTATATATTAAAAGATCCAAAGATTAATTGGTGATCATATCATTGTACGTTGATGATATACTAATTATTGGAAGTAATATTGAATTTGTTAATACTATTAAAATTTGGTTATCTTCCAACTTTGAGATAAAAAACATCGGTGTGGCTGCATATATTTTTAGAGTTAAGATTTCAAGGGATCGTTCGAAGAGATTATTGTCTCTTTCACAAGAGACCTATATAAACAAGATTCTTAAACTATTTCGTATGCAAGATTACAAATCTATAGATACTCCTATTGTAAAAGGTGAAGAATTGAGCCGTAAATTGTGTCCAAGAACTCCACAAGAGAAGGAACAAATGCATTGTGTCCCTTCAGCTAGTATTGTTGGAAGTTTAAAGTACATTATGATATGTATAAGACTTGAGATATGTTTTACAGTTGGAATGGTAAGTAGTTACCAATCCAATTTAGGTCAAGTATATTGGAAAGCTATCAAAAGAATACTGAAAGGAAATCTGCTTCTGAATTTGTTTTCTTACGGAATAATGGCGTCATATCTTAGAGCAATAAGAAACAAACATGTATAGTTTTGTCTATGATAGAAGCTGAATTCGTGGCATTATCAATAGCAATACAAGATGGTGCTTAGCTTAAGGGATTTTTGGATCATTTAGGTGTTACTAAGGATGCTGAAAACTTATTGTTAGTTAATTGTGATAGCTAGATAGCAATAGAGTACGTTAAGATCCAAAATATCATGACAAGACCAAATACATAGATACTAAGTATAACTTTGTCAAGGATATGGTTGTATGAAAAAATGTGAACTTGCAGTATATATCTATGTACAAAATGATAGTAGCAAAGCTAATGCCTAGAGATATGTTCTGTGGCCATGTGAAATTACTAGAATTGCATAGAGATTAATGTATTGAATATTGTAATTTTCTTAAGTGTTTACATTTAATGAAGTTGCCTTTCAGTATTAATGCCTATGATTTTTGTTTTGACGTTTATGCATTTTAATGCTTAATGCATTATAAAATTGACAGGGTATGTTGGACATATAAGAGATTAGTCCACTCATACGAATAATCATCTCTATTTGCTATGTGATAAATATATATGAGACGGTTTTTAAGCTTATTATCTAGGTGATAATCGAGAGCTCAAGCTTAAAATATGGATGTTGTTTTAATAGAGTGTTAAGATAAAGGCATAATATGTACTATGTCTAAAAGTAAAATAACCCACATATTTTATTTTATTTGTTTTTGATGTCAAATTTGAGTTTTGGTGGATTTTTTGAGAGAGTAGATACGTGAACTCGAGTTAGATATTAGGTATGTTTGAACTATCATCTATACGGTATTGAAAATGAAGACATACGCTTCATGGGAAATGAGTTAATATCTTAATACATATTTCATACTACGTATACATGAGATGACCAATAAGAGTGGCAAAAGTTTTGATCTTAACTTTTATGTCGTGTGAAACTTTTGAGGAAAAGAGTAACTCAATTAAATGCCCCATGACTCTTATTTTTCTCAAGATTTCTATTCAATGTTTATTATCTTAAAATATAATCATGAATTGATTTGATCTAATGGGACATTTCTAAAAAAGCAAGTTGAGCTGAAATTGAGAGTTTCAAGAAAAGAGGAAGATCGAGTTTGAAGAATCATATTCTAGTTTTGTATTAATTGGTCGACCAATTATTATTATTATTGGGATAATTATAATTGTGAATACAATATGTCATTATTAGAAAAGATTGAAATAGATATAAATGTGATCGATCGATTTGAAGTACCGCATACTATATCTACTTAAAAATGTTATGCCATTTTGAGCTATTATATATTTCTAACAGATATATGACAACGAGCTCTCGAAATATGTTGGTCGCACGGATTATTTATTAGTATGAACGTTGCAGAGAGGTGAAAAAATAGTTCTGTTCGGCCCACCACATGCGAGTGGGAGATGATGAGTTTTTTATTTGATGGGTCAAGCTAGGTCCGTTTGTCCATGTTGGGCCAAACTCGGTTCATAAAAGAAGGATCCATAAGAGGAAGAGAATAATTATTTTTTAAGTGAAAATAACCGCAATATAAAAAAGAAAAAAAAGAACGTTGAAAATAGTAATAGACAAAACGTACGTTTTCCTCTTTAAAGATAGAACTCTCTCAATGAACAGAACTCCAAGGGTTTCGAATAATTCCTCTAAGATTGCAACAAGTACTTAATCTGTGACAAATAAGGTATGTTTATCTTTGTGATATGTCTTTCAAACGGTGTTACATGTATCCTTCGGCCTATTTTTGCGCTGCTTTTTTATATTCAATTATTCGAGTGTCGGTTCGTTTTTTAGGAATTCATTTCCAATACTATTGAACATGTGACATGCAACTTTGACAATGATTTGCCAATTTGATTTTCAAGTAACCCTTGGCCTAATCATGGTATGTAGGGACTTAAATCAACTACTTGCAGCCAATCAATCCTAGCTCATTATGATTTACTTATTAACTTGCCGATCAAGTTTGGGCTCTTGAAAGACAGGTAAGGTAGAGTATGTTCGAGAAATAAGAAGCTCACCTTACCTAGCCAAGACTGAGAACGAAGGATCAAGGTAACTGAGCTCTACAAGGTCGTGGATTGGCGAACGGCTTCATAAAGTATCTACATCGCTTAGCCTTGAAGAGATACGGTGACCGGTGACCAAAAAAGTCAAAGTTGTTTCTAGCCAAATTCAAGCTAACGAGAGTACTCTGGATCGGATGAGTTTCGTGAGTTTCTTTCTCTATTTCTCACCTTTTTCCTTTAGAACCAGCCCCTACTGTAAAGGCCGACCTCTGGCCCCACTTGCCAATTATATTGTTCGCTTTGGGCCGGACTCTATGCTATTTTGTTCTTTTGATTTCCCCCAAAAAAAGTTTCGTTGATAATTAAGATTGGTGCTAATCCTTATATAGCACATCACTTCATCTTACCTAGGCGACGTAAGATCGATTCATTTTTGCCTCCACGTCATCCTAGAGTTGTACCTACACCTAGGGGTGTCAGAAAAACCTGACCCGAACACAAAACAAGTTTGGTACATGTTTCAGATCTTGATATTGTTTTTTTTTTGGTAAAGGTAAAAAAGGTAAAATAGCTTTGCACAAATATACAAGAAAGACGAAACGGCTCCTAAGCTTGCACTCTCAACAGAAGAAAGAGAGTGGAAGGGAGCCGAATCGACCAGGAAAAGGAAAAGGAGAACAAGCTAAGACCGATCGGTCAACAAGCAGCACACTAGTGCAGAACAAAAGAAGACCACCAGGCCGCCAAAAAAAAAATAGGACATGCGCCAATACCTTAAGAAGACGGGGTGAAGAGATCAGGGGCAGGGCAGAAGAGCAATCTCCTCACGGCCATCAAAGATAGTAGGGTCAAAACCCCAGTTCCTCGAAGCCTTCTATTCCTCGGGGTGTCGGGACATGAGAGAAGGTAGTAGCTTTATCTTTAACATGCTTGATGATGTAATTCTTCATAGCAGCAGGAACCATAGATTCTCCACGAAAGATAATAGCATTCCTTTTCTTCCATATGATATAACACATAGCTGCAAAAGAGTGGCGAGCTATGCTATGATAAAAATCTTTGCCCTTGAGGAAGGACATAGCCCACAAGAGGTTATCTTTCCAAGGTCTTGGACGCCAAGGAAGATTGCAACGAGTAGCCCAGAAATAAGTGATAGAGGTCAGCATGCGGCATTCAAAAAACAAGTGGTCAATGGAGTCCGGGACATCATTACAGAAGGCACAAGTGGCATAATCGATTCTACCGTAAGAGAGAAGTAACTGCTGGGTAGGTATACGGTTTTTAGCAAGAAGCCAGAGATTGAATTGGAACCTGGGGGTGATGTCATTAGCCCAGATGAGAGAAGCCCAGGGAACACGGCTGCCTTTGCTTCTCAATCGGTCCCAAGCTGAGCCGACCGAGAAACATCCCGAAGGGTGCCAACACCAGGTAAATTTATCCGGTTCCTGGCTAAGCGCCGGTGTGGAGATGCCCCAGGTTCCCAAAAGGTTGCGCAGGGGTAGACCCAGTGGCGAGAAGATGTCAGCTACAACCGCCGAGAGAGGAAGACCCGAGCTCTGGATAGTAGAAGACGGTAGTAGGGCATGAAGAGGGTCTTTCAGGTGCCACCGATCGAACCATAAGGAAACCGAAAGACCATCCCCAAGCCTCCATAAAAAGGACATGCGCGAATCCCTTCTTAGTTGTAGAATCTTCTTCCACGCCCAAGAGCATACTGTGGGGGCGGAAGCAATCCAGAAGTTCTTTTTCTTTAAAAAATTGGAGTGGATCCAGCGGCACCAAAGAGACTCCTTGTCCGTGAAAAAAAGAGACTCCTTGTCGGATCTTGATATTGTTCGGATAACAAATATAAAACAAACAACAAAATATGTTTTGGGTCGGAACATTGTTCGACCCGAAACACGTTAACACCCTCTTCCAAACAAGCCAACCAAACACAGAGTCAAACACTGAAAAGTGAA
The DNA here is from genome assembly GCA_014182565.1 of Eucalyptus marginata. Lineage (NCBI taxonomy): Eukaryota > Viridiplantae > Streptophyta > Magnoliopsida > Myrtales > Myrtaceae > Eucalyptus > Eucalyptus marginata. The sequence continues at coordinate 39,266,339 of CM024595.1, read as the reverse complement.
AACCCTCCCCTTCGGCTTCTTCTCCGACGACTGCTGCTGCCCTCCGATCGAGGTCTGGAGAGAGAGAGGAGATCCGAGAGAAAGGTTGAAAGAACGATTAAGAGTGAAAGTGGAGCGAGAAGTCGAGATTTGAGAGAGGGTAGAGAGCAAGAGAGAAGCTCGCCGCGCTCGAGACCCCGCTTCCCGGCGCCTGTTCTTCCAGTAAGTCTGTTTTTTTTTTTTTAGTTCTCCGGTTCGATTGAGTTCCGACCCCGTTGGTGCTGCGTTTTGTTGCCTCTGGACCCTGGACTTTCTTGCCTCTTTTTCTGGGCGATGTGCGAGAGGGCTTCAGCTCGTCCGTTTGAGTTTCTGTTGGACATGTCACGCAATTTTTACATGCTGTAAAGAAATGTTGAAGGCTATTTCGTTTAGATTGGAACTGAGGTGGAAATCGTCAATCAAGCTCGAATCAGTTGTGCCGGCATGATTCCTCTATTAGTTTTCGAATTCAGTAGAATGCCATTCTGGGTGCTTACTGCAAGGCCGGAGACCTGCAATCCACGCGCCGGCTGTTTGACGCAATGCCCGAGAGGAACTGCTTCTCGTGGAACAACGTGATCAGCTCCTTGGTCAAACATGGGCTCGAATGGGAGGCCGTGGAGGTTTATCGTTCGATGAGATTGGATGGTTTTGTGCCTACCCGAAACCCGAAACTCGAAACCCGACCCGACCCGACCCGACCCGAATTTCCGATGCAAGTCTAATGTGTTTTGGGTTGGGTCGGGTCGGGTCACAGTATGTGACCCTTATGTTTCAGGTCGGGTCAGGTAACATCAAAACCCGACCCGACCCGACCCATTTACACCCCTACCTACACCTTGTGCGGAAACTCTTTGGCTCAGGTGACACTCCCGTCCTCCTCAGACCCAATCATTACGCACTCCATCTCCAGCGAGCTCCCTCTCAACTGTATATCCCTGTCATCTGAGCTCTCTCTCTCTCTCTCTCTGCGAGCACTAACTCTGGCGTCCCTGGATGTGTTTCCGCAACAGATTTTGGCCAGTTCATCCCACATGTTATTCTCGGCCTTGCTTTGCCTTTTCTTTTTTCTTTTTTGGGCTCAAATGTGGGCTAAAAGAAAAGAAGGAAAATCAGGAAGCTCGGCAGAAAATTTTACTTAAGAAAACAGGCCTGGTATAAGTGGCCCGCCCAAGCTTTATTACTGCTTTTATTATTTTTTTACTATTTTTTCATATATTACTTTTTATAAAAAAAATTCTCTACTCTCTTCTATTTATCCATGCTGAGTACTATAGCCCCCTTTTTGTATTTTTATTTCCTTTTTATTTTTTATTACTATAATAATTTTTTTTGTTGGTTTTACCATTTCTTCTATTTTTATTTAACAAACAAACCTGTTACTAGTCACGTGCCCAGTCTAGTGGGAGTGAACACGACAATTCATGGATCAACTTGCTTAGATTTCGATTAGTCAATGGTTTTTGCTGTCCATTGAAGTCATCGAGAAAGAAAATGAACTCCCATGACATTTCTTTTTTTAAATGAACCTCGATGGGGGCAGTTCAAATTGTCGACAATCACAGTAGAATACGACAACAAGATTTCCACAAAGAGATGGACCACATTGCAAGAACCCGCTCTGCCCAGTCTCGAGATCCGCAACTTAGATCCTTCTGAATTTTTACATGAACAGCTTCCTTTTGGCATTTTACAGTCAATGTAGCGAAAAGAAAGAAAGCGGAGGAGAGATAGAAAATGGCGAAGACAAGAGGAGGAGGCTCTTGTGCTCCCAGCCTCCGTACTCTGAGCTACTACGCCGTGATGCTTGGACTGTGTCTTGGCCTGCCAAGCTCGGCTGCTTCTCGGTGCAAGAGGAAGCCCGTCATCTTCAACTTCGGCGACTCGAACTCGGACACCGGCGGCTTCTCGGCGGGGCTTGGGATCAACTTCACGTTGCCTGCCGGGCGCGCCTTCTTTCATGAGGCCACCGGCCGGCTGTGCGATGGGCGGTTGACCATTGATTTCCTCTGTGAGTTCTCGCTCTCTCTACCCTGTGATTTTCCAAGGGGGACCTCCCTAGGGAGAGGCTAAAGCACGTCGTGAGCACTAGTTCGAACCCCCTTCGTTCAATGTTCTTTGCAGAAAACACATGAAAAACACTTCCCTTTAGGTATCTCTACTCTAACAAAGAAGTATTTGAGCTAGAGATATGAATTATTCTTACAAACTCACACCTCATTTGGACCCATCACTGAAATGATTTTCTATATTGTGATTGGATTTATCCGAGAGATCGGAGAACTCTATTGTGCAAAATAAAACCTCATTTTTATTTTATTGAATAAAATAAAAATTAGGGGGTCAAATTGTGTAAATGCCCAAATTTTTTGGGACTAAATCTATTATGAAAAGGAGTATCGTAAGTACACTTTGAGATTTTGTTGAGATGTGCATGAAATCCAAAATAGGTGAGAGCCTGAACACAAGCTTCTTGAGCCCATACTTGGAATCACTGGGCCCAAATTTCAGCAACGGCGCCAACTTTGCCGTGGCCGGCGCGGCCACCATCCCTCGCTACCAGCCGTTCAGCTTGGGCGTCCAACTCCGCCAGTTCCTCCTTTTCCGATCTCGCTCGCCGTTGCTTCTCTCAAGAGGTAATCTGTCCTTAACTAAACGGACTGACCTCTACAGGAAGGCAAAAAAAAAAAAAAAAAGATATCTCCATTTGATGTCCCCCGTTTTAGGCCACATAAATCTGGTTGGCGAGGACGGCCTTGCTGACGCTCTCTACACCATCGACATCGGCCAAAACGACCTTGTGACTCAGTTCACTACCCTCCCGTATTCTCAAGTCATCGGGAACATCTCGGTCTTCGTGGAAGAAATTAGATTCGCCATATGGGTCGGTCGATAATTACCAAAAGATTAAACATAATCCCATTTTCGGAAAATTTAATTTATGGGTCTAAATCTTTTGTAGAGCATGTACCAAAGCGGAGGGAAGAATTTCTGGGTGCACAACACCGGGCCGTTGGGCTGTCTGCCTAACATATTGGTCACCACCGCCCACGACGCAAGCGACATCGATGAGCTCGGATGCCTCCGATCTCACAACGATGCTGCTCGAGAATTCAATCGGCAATTGCGATCCCTTTGCGAAGAACTGAGGTGTCGGATGAAGAACGCCACGATCGTGTACACTGACGTCTTCGCGATCAAATACGATCTCATCGCCAATCACGCTGAACACGGTATGAGTTCCGTCGCCTCTGATCTGAGTCCCTTCGTTTGTCTCGTGCCATCTGAATAGTGACAGTGATGGTCGATTTACTTAAGTTTGTGTGTTTTGTTGTGTTGTAATGTGGGTAGGATTTGAGAACCCGTTGATGGCATGCTGCGGCAACGGCGGGCCGCCGTACAACTACAATCCCAACATTACTTGTGGCCGGAGCGGGTACACCGTGTGCAGCGAGGCGTCACGCCACGTGAGTTGGGACGGCGTCCACTACACCGAGGCGGCCAATTCCTTCGTGGCCACTCGAATACTCTCCTCTAACTACTCCACCCCTCGCGTTGCTTTTGATTTCTTTTGTAACGTTTAATTTCACTTGAAGATTTCTGGAGCTTTTGCTGATTTTTGCTTATCTGATTACTTAAAAAGATCTCAATTTTTTTTGGGATTTTTTTTTTTTGCAATTTTTAATAAGAGCAGGCCCAGGTTGTTAAGAGGCAACAGCAACTGCTCAGCTAATTAAAGGCCAGATTTAACCACTTTGGAAGCATGACATGAGGGAAATAATAATAACTTCATGTGCTCATGGTCATTGCCAATCAAATCTAGGACATCTGCCAGTGATGGCAAGGCATGTTCCCATGTTCATTTTGATTTTAAATATTCCATTTCTTCTTTCACATTATGGATTACCAATATATCAAAATATACACACCAATTCTGGTCAAGAATGTACTTGTGCTATTTAAAATAAGAAATGAACTAGACTACAAACTGCCCATGTTTGGGACGACTAGATCTGAATCTAATCTGACTCATTCATTCGCCACCTCCTTTTGGTTGGAAGGTGATGAGTCACATTTATGCTATGTCATTGATCAAGTGGACATAGGATAATTTTTTTTTTTAAATATCTAGAAATCTATTCATTGGTTCACATTTCGAGAATTAATCGGGATTGCCTCAACAATCCTAATTAAGAAATTTAAAAGAAAATTGAATGGATCATTTGGATCGTGCCCTCAAAATAGTTCGCTCAATTTAATCTACTTCTTGATTGAAAACTACTAAGTACTACCCCTCATTTTCCGTTGAATTTAATTGATAATAAATCTAGGAACCAATTTAACCTCTATGAAATCAAGAAACTCATTCATTTGCTATGCCGTGATTGAGATCGGGATGACATTTTCGAACTCACTCGTTACATTATGACTTGCTATTCACGTAATTTCCAGCAACTTTAAGAGATATTTAAAGCAAATAAAAATTCAACAACGACCATAAAATTAAATCAATACCCCAAATACACCACAATTGTGTTCCTTCGGAGTTTTTCACCAAATGACATAGCTGAATATGAATTAGAAAAGAGAATCGAGAAATTTTCTATATAATTCGATATATTAAAAAGAGTACATGGAGAGTTTATCTATATGTTTCATGATATCACTATATAAAATAATATATATAAATCAAGATATACATAATTGCATTGAGCTATTTGTACAATTTTGAGAAATATATAAAATCAATAAAAATATTCAAATTATTTCTACTATAATAATAAAAATCATAATTATCTCTAACAGATAATTTTTTTTATCGAATGTTACGTAATAACAACGCGCGAAGAGATCAACAAGCAGACCAAAAATCAAATCACGTTCATCCCTGGTCCACTATATTAAATAACAACAATACTAATTTCTTATTATTATTATTTTTTGAATTTCCAACAAAATATCGCAGCTATAAATCCGCAAATCGAGATCTGCGTGAATACGTTGTCATTCTTCCGTCGAGGAACAGCAGCTCCATCGTCGCGGCTTCGTTCCTTCAGATCTCCCTCTCTCTCTCTCTAGATCGAGCTCCATTTGCGACATCGCCAGGCAATCTCTCTCTCTCTCTAACTCTCTCTGAGAAATTTCTTCCTTGTTCGGTTTGATCGAATTGCAGAGGAAGGAAGGATCGATCGATCGATCCATCTGTCGATCCGATCCGGTCGCGCAATCGAGGTTTCGCTTCGTCCCTGCATTTTCAGATTTGCGTCGCGAGGACTTTAGTCAATCCGATCCCGAGCCTCTAGGGCCGCGGTTTCGTCTCCGGGCGCTCGATCTGCATTCTTTTCGCATCCTTCTTTCGATCCCGCTGTCGAGTCTCATTTCGAATTCCGTGGATCTCAAGGCGTCGCGTGTGTACGCGCATCGCTTGTGGCGTCTCGAGATCCATTGGATTCTCTGCGGACGCTGGTTCTTAGTAGTGCCTCCGTGAATGGGCAGATCTGTCGCTTGTCGAGGCAGATCTCGGGGAGTAGATGTTTGTTCTCGCCTTTTGTTTTGGTTTAATTCCTTGTGCAACCAGGACGATTTCGTAAATATGTGATTTTGCTAACATCCTAGAAGGTTGTCAAGTAATTACGGCTCGGGGAAATTTTTTGAATTTGGACCGATTTCTTAGTCTTCAATGAGACGATTTTCGGAATTATGTCGGGTCAGTTACGTTTTCTCTGAGTGGAGTGTCTTGTTACCCATTCCATGCCTTAACTTTTTTTTTTGGATTCGTAATGCTTGATTTGTGCGTCTGTGTGTGTGGACTGATTAGTTACTATCCCGAACTGCCAAACTCTAGATCGTGAAATACAGGTCGTCAAAAGTCTTGGTTCCATCTCGCATTCGGCTTGATTGCAGGCCAAGAATGTAAAATGGACTCTTGCGTTTGATGTGTCCGAACTGTATGGTTCTATTTTGCATGAGATACAAGAAGTCTCTTGCGGGGTATACCCAACTCATCTTAAGCACCCCAGTCCCCCATATGTAGACAGCTCTAGTGGATGGATATCCCAAGCCTAACTTTTACAGATTTTAGGAGCTATGTAACTGTAGTGGACCACTTGCACATGATAAGGAGATCGTTTGGATGGCTAGTAGACTTTGCAACATGATTCCAATGGGTGTCTGGGGATGTGGGTTTAGAGTATGATATGCTGGACCTTTTTAAATATCCAATATAATCATTTGTTATTATTGCATATGCCAATCATTGTAAAGTTTCTAGGAATATCAAGCAATGATCTCAATAAAGTAGATGCCTACATCCTGAGGACACTCTGCGTTAAGTCCCTGCATCACTGCAAAAATGTGTGTTACACCAAACATTCTCAATTGCCACATGCTGTTTTCGGATCAATTTGTGTAAAATAATGAACAAGATGACAAGATCATTTATATGAAGTATGCACATGCTTCTTTCATATTCCTTCTGCCTCGTTGTTATGTGACATGATTATATAGTCAGTTGGTATGAATTGCTGTCTCTGGCTTCATTATAAAATTAAATGCTGTTGGCTATATTCATTACCTATCTTAGATTGGCTATAAAAAATTTATTTGGATGATGATTGATTCCAATCAGGTCATTGTTAGTCTCTTTTAATTTTAAGTTTATTGCTTTCCTTCTGTATTTTCCTTGACTTTCAGTTCTAATCTGAATGATTCGGAGAAAGTCTATATGATTTTATTGGAGTGTAATGGTCCATTAACTTTGATAATTGCATTTGGCAGGCTTGAAAATGGGGCTGTCTTTCACGAAACTTTTCAGTAGGCTGTTTGCTAAGAAGGAGATGCGTATTTTGATGGTGGGTCTTGATGCTGCTGGTAAGACTACAATCCTGTACAAGCTCAAGCTGGGAGAAATTGTCACCACCATTCCAACCATTGGTGAGTCTGAAACTAATATTCAGCGATGTAATTTATTTTTAATCTTAATCCAATTACAATGATATTTCTGGTTACCATACAGTGAAGAGTCCCTCCTCACTGCACTTCTTGATTCTTATGCTGATCTTTCTATTTGCACCTTAGGGAATTATTTTATGTTTTCTTCACAATTGACCTTGTTGCTTATGTGGTTAGGATTCAATGTTGAGACTGTTGAGTACAAGAACATCAGCTTCACCGTTTGGGATGTTGGGGGCCAGGACAAGGTACATTTGTCTAAGAAGAGTTTACTCCATTTTTTCATGTTATTCGTGGATTGTTTTGCCTTTGATAAGTAGTGTCACAAGAAGATCACAACAGATTAACTTTTCCTAGATCAAATTGGTATATTATTTGAGCTGAATTCAAATGAATAATTTGAACCTATGACCTAGATTTATATGCCTGATGAATGCATTTTGTTAAGTGGGTAAGTTGGTACCTTGTATTTGGGTTGCCTCCTCTGTTATTGGAGAGAGTCATGCTTGATTGACTGTTTCTAATCACAGAAGCATATCATATGTTGTGACATAAAAGTCACATCGGCAAGCCTGTAACTTTGGACTCCTTTTGTTTATTGGACCAAGTTTGAACCTCATTTGGATGCATTTGTCTTGTTGTCGCATTCGCTGAAGATGCTGGGATTCCATACTTTATGCCATGGTCATATTTTCATTCTTATGTTTGGTCTTGCTTCATTTGGTTCATATGTTTGACCACGAGGCCTTCATTTTTGTCTTATCGATCGATTATTTTGCTTCAGATTCGCCCCCTGTGGAGGCATTACTTCCAAAATACCCAAGGCCTGATCTTTGTGGTTGACAGCAATGATCGAGACCGTGTGGTTGAAGCTAGGGATGAGCTGCACAGAATGTTGAATGAGGTACCAGAAAGCCCTGCGTCTGTGACTAATGCTTTGGAATTTGAAGAACTAGAAGATGCAGTTTGTTAACTAGTGTTACGAATATTATGCATCCCAGATTATCAAATTAATAAGGTCAAAATTGGTAGTTCAATCTCCTTTCTAAAGATATCACAATAGGGTTTTGTGCAACTTTGCGCATGACAAAGAAAATATGACGAGAGTGACAAATAGAGCCTTTCCACGGCTTTGAACCAATTCTGCAAAAATTAGGTGTAACATATATTGTTAGTCTACTGTATACCCCATTCAGTGGTAAAAATCTGATTCTTTGATTTTTATTGATTGCTCAAATATGACGCTAGCAGAATCCAATCTTCTGACCGAAGAGTTGGGGCAGCAAATCTCGTGTTGCGGGTGCGGCGTAGATAAAATTGAGATATGGAATATTATAAATATCAGAACCAGGAACATACGGATCAGTTGTCAGGGAAAGCTTTTGTGTAGTTTTTATTGCAAAGGGAAAGCAAATGACAGGGCAGACTAACTGGATTTGTGGTTGCAGGATGAGTTGAGGGATGCTGTCTTGCTAGTGTTTGCTAACAAGCAAGATCTTCCAAATGCAATGAATGCTGCTGAAATCACCGACAAACTTGGCCTTCACTCTCTCCGCCAACGTCATTGGTAATTAGTTTTAGCATTCTCTCTCTCTCTCTCTCCCTCTCTCTCTCGGGTGGTCTCATCATCCCAAATATATGTGCTTCACAGGTACATCCAGAGCACGTGCGCCACTTCCGGAGAAGGCCTTTATGAAGGACTGGACTGGCTCTCCAACAACATTGCAAACAAGGTAATGTTTCTCGAACATCATAACCTAAGGCAACATTTATGGAGAATAATAGCACAAAAGAAGTCTCATTCCTATCAAATTCTTGTATGTCTTTGCAGGCATAATTGTGTTGATCCTGAGGCATCTCGATTCGAGTGTTCGATTAGGAAACTTCGCATTACTTTTCATTGTTCTTGAATTTCGAATCTTTTTCACAGTTTGTGTTCAGTTTGATATGTTACTGATTTACATTGTCGGTGATACCTGTAGTTAAACAATATTCGGCGGATCTTATTCTTTATTGTCATTGTAAAACGTTATTCTTTTTCCCACCGTGGCAGTTGCATGCGTAACCGCAAATTCTCGTCCATCATTTGGATCTTTCTTGAAATCAAAATTGCCCAGGTTTAGCATTAAGCCCCGTTAAAGTGCGAACGAATTCAACGTGTTGGTCGATCACGTATGGTCGGTGGAGGCAGCAAGGTTCAATTCTCGAGTGCAAATAATTAGTTGAGGTGATCTTTTCCTTACTTTTTGGTTAGCAAGCTAACATCTCAACTTAAGGGTTGTGCTGTGCGTGCATGATTTTACTGAATTGTAAAACAAGACGACTCTAAGGTCCATTCGTTTTGCGGAAAATGACTTAGGAAAATGTTTTCGGATTTTAGGTGTTCGTTCACCGGAAAATGAACTAGTCAATGAAAATGTTTTATCGTTAAAAAAACAACCTTTAAAGTGAAGAAAACGTTTTCCACTTTTGAAAAGTGGAAAACGTTTTCCATGACTTCTTCCCTCTTACTTCTTTTTATTAATACATTTTCGTTTTATTTTTATGCTTTCTTTTTATTTTTATTTTTTTTAAATCAAGTTTTTAATTTATTTTCTTTTCTTTTTTTCCTTTTCATCTCTTCTTTGGCGGTGCCGGCGACCGGCCGCAAGCCAGCGGCCGGCGACCTCGCCGGCCTCGCCCTAGGCCGGCGAGGCTCCGCCTAGCCCGATCTGGCGAAGCCGAGATCGGGCCTCCGCCAGATCGGGCGAGGCGGAGCTCTCGCCGGCCTGGGCGGAGCTCGCAGCTCGCCAGATCCGGCGAGCTGGGCGGGGCTCGGGCCTCGCCCAAGCTCGCCGCGAGCTTCGCCGGGCTCTGGCGAGCTGCGAGCTTGCCGGATCTGGCGGCGGAGCTCGGGCTCCCGATCCAGGCGAGCCCGAGCTCCGCCGCCAGATCCGGCGAGCTCGTGGCTCGCCAGAGCCCGGCGAAGCTCGCGGCGAGCTCGGGCGAGATCGGCCGAGCCTCGAGCTCGCCGGATCTGGCCACCGGGTCTTGGTCGGCCGTCGGACAGCCGGCCATCATCAGGCAGGAAGGAGGCGCCGGCGGCGGAAGGAGGAGGAAGGAGGCGCTGGCGGAGGAAGAAGGAGGAGGAAGGAGGAAGGAAAAGAAAAGAAAAAAAAAGAAAAAGAAAAAGAAAGAAAAAAAAAAAAAGAATAAAAATTTCGATTTTTTAAAAATATAAATAATTAAAATTTTATTTTTTAAAAAAAATATAAAAAATAAAATTAATTTTTTGGTCAATTAAAAATATTAAAATTCAATTTTTGATAATTTTTCCAAACAATTAAATAATTTTAACAAACGGTGGAAAATGTTTTCCACTCAATTTTAGGTTTTAGTAGAACACCTTTAGGAAAAATAAGTCATTTTCCCGAAAAATGACTTTCGGGGAAAATGTTTTCCGAAAACGTGATATTGTCCGCGAAACGAACGGGACCCTAAATTCTTTACAAACTGATATCCGTTGGAATTTGCCTGACTTAAATTCTGGGTAAGCTGACTTATTATCTTTTTGTTTGCTCTCTCCATAGAGAATTTTACTGGCTCCATGAATATATCTTGCTAAATTTAAGCAATCAAAATCAAATTGCCATCGCAAGCTCTACTTAAGGAGGGAAAAATGTGAGAAAATTCCAAAAATCCTCCTGTATTGGGGCTAGATACTCTTAAGGGTTTATTTGGCAACACCCTCGAGAACAACTGATTCTATTCGTTTGTTATCGAGAACAAAAAAAGGATAAAAATTCTTTTGGTAAGTTTGTTGTTCTTGGGAACAATTTTTTTTTTTTGTTATCGATGATAGATTTGGAACAGAATCGGCAATTAGAAAAAAAGATGATTTTTGTTATTAGGAACCATTCTTAAAATCAAGTCTAATTTTTTCTCCTCTTCTATTTTTTTCTCTTTACTTTTCTTCTTCTGAGGCCAGCAATTGGCCAGACGAGGGACGATGATCTCAAGCCATGGCGAGGCTTGTCATCCTTGCCTTGGCTATGTGAGGTTGACTAGCCTAGATTTGGTGAGGTCGAGTTCACCTAGGTTGGCCTTGCACAGCCACAACAAGGCTCGACCTCGCCAGGCCACTGCGAGGCTTGGCCTTGCAAAATTTGGGCAAGGCTGAGCCTCATGATGGCCAAAGGAGCTTTTGGCGAGCTTGTTGAATCTCGCCCAATCGATCGTTGGCCAAAAAAAAAGAAGAAGAAGAGGAGAAAAGGAAAAAAAAAAAAAAAAAAAAAAGAAGAGAAAAAATAAAAATAAAATAAAAGTATTAAAAAATTGAAAGAAAAAAACAAATTTAAGAATCCTACCAAACTTATTTTTATCTTGGGAATAGAAATTTTGGATAATTATCAAATATTTTCAAAAATTTAGAAATTATTTTTGGGAACAAAATAAAAAAGATTACAAATAAAAATTACTCCTGAAAATAGAAGGAATATCAAACGCGCCTTAAGTGTACCTAAACTTGACCTAGTTTGAAACAACTCCTACCGTGGACCACTTTGCGGAGTGGCCCAGTGCGCATCAGTAACCGAAATGTTAGTTGGGACGGTAGACACGTGCGAGTCACATGTGCAATTCGTGTGTGCACATGCCTTTTATTCTGCCCAATACTTGCGAGCCACGCAAGTAAGCGTCGCGGGATCGCATCAACTCGTGATGTTCTCAATCCAGCCCTCATTTATAGAGGCAGAAACCCCAAAAGTCGAGAAATTCTCCTACTTTCTTGCCTCTTCTGATAATTTATTTTAGAAATTTTGACCCAAATTGCACATGGAACAGAGTTATGTCAAATCTGGGATTATTTGACTAAGGTCAAATCTAGAGGTACTTTGAGAATCTTGCCTCAATCAGATAATTTTTTTTGGAATTTTCCCGAATAAGAAAGTAGACAACAGGAGAAAAAGGATACTGCAATAAATCTTTATTTAGAACCATGTGCAAATTTTCCATCGATGATAACATAATTTGTCATTTCCAAATTACGTGGTTCATGATAGATTCTTTGCTTCACACACATAGGATACTACCGACTCTCAACCGAAAATAGAAATGAAACGACGACGACTTCTTCCCATTTCCTTGACGTGGAGGTATCTCTCCTCCACCCCTATTTAAGTTCTGAACTCCGAATTATTCCAGGGTACTATTCGGAACGGAGTTTGTCCCTAAGCTGCGGACGGAGCGGTGACATATTGAACAGGCGCAGCTTCCGACAGAGCTGCTATGAATGGCTCCACGTTCACGGCCTTCTCCACGGCCTCGACCTCGGTCCCCTTGTAGTCCAGAGACTCGTCGTTGTAGACGTCCCACCACTTCTGGACCAACATCTTGATGTCCTCTCTCTGCATGTTCTCTTCCTTTCCTGTGTACCTCCATGGCTTCGATCCCTACAATTTCCATAACATCACGCAGATAGCATCAAAAGGTTAAGCAATTGGGGTTCGATTTACCATCTCATCTAGTAAACTTTGCTTGGATTCGAAGGCTGATTCTGCTTACCGCTGCACAGTAGTGAACCACCTTCACCTTCTCGAGGTCAACATTCTCCGGGTGACGCCATAACATGGCGAGCACGAGATTGTAGACTGGTGGAATTGGCTTGTAGATATTCCTGAAGTACAAGTTCAAGAAGTCCTGCCAAGACGTAAGAACACGAATTTCAGAGTTAATATGGAAGATATCACTGTTTGATTGTTAGACAATGGTAAAAAGTCATTCACCGAAATGAATTTGCTTAGTTAGCTTGTTAGTTAAGTTGTCATGCCGTTCACCTGCTCAGCGAAAGGTGTCGGAGGAGTGATCTTGACGGTTTCCAAGAGGTCGACATAAGTGGCGATGCTCGGCTCGAAGACGAACATGCCAGCGTTGAAGTAAAGGGCGGGCGGCTCACCCTTCTCCGCAGGCCACTTGATCCTATCCGGTGACTGTTGGCAGTACCCGATCTTATACTGCGGGGTGTGGCTCCACGTCTTCTCACAAAAGCAGTCCATCACAGCATAGAAGTAGCCGTCCGGCTGGTCGAACAGATGATCGATGTTCTCGAACACTTGGATGTCCCCATCCAAGTAGATCATCTTGCTATACTCCACGAACTGCACATGCAAATCGAAAATGAAAATCGTCCCAAAAGACATATAGTTTTACTTAATTCCAAACTATGTATGAGAGTCGAGTGCATTAAAGTATTGCATTGAACTATACATGCACTCCAAAATAAAAGGATGCAAGAAATAATATATTTGGTGATAATAAGTCGATGAGTTACCCTAGGAATCCTATACACGTACCTCCCAGATACGGAGCTTGGAGTAGTTGATGACGTAATAGGCCATGGCGAACTGGGTCTGGTTCGCGGGCGGATATACGGGCTCTATCTCCCGGACCACGCAGCCCTGCGACTCCAGGATCTGCCTGTGCTCCTCCGGCACATCGGGCAGCACCGCGACAACCAGAGGGTATGCTGCCTTGGTCTTCCTCAGGCCCTTTGCCAGCCCAACCACCCCCTTCACGTAGTCACCGTTCCCGGCCAGGAATGTCAAATACGCACGGCCCAGGAGGCTGGCCTGCACCGGTAAGTCGGCCGGCTTCACTGAAATAGGGACGAGCTCAGGTGCCATGACAAACTACAGATTGTGCTGTTTCGCACGGCGTGTCGAGGGGCACGTGAGCAGCAGGGAAGAGAGAGAGGCCGGGGGAGTGAAGATGACTGTGCATAGAATGCTGGCTGCGGAGGGGTGTATATATAGACGCGAGGAGAAGGAAGGTTGAAGAAGTTGGTAGAATTTTAGAAAAGCTTGGATGCATTTCATTTGATTATTATTATTATGGTGCCAATTTCTTTGGATGGATTTGAGGCCAGGTGTATGATTGGGTCGATCGGACGGCGATGGCGGAGGTAGCCAGAAACTTCTGGAAAAAGCGTAATGTCAAGAGAAATTACTAGAAGAGCCTTGCGCGGTATTATTTGTGCTAAGGTATTATTTAGGGATTAGGTTTAGGAATAAAATAAGTTAGTTGAACGCGAAGATTCTGGTTTGATGTGGTATCTTTTTTCACAGTATTAGGGAAATGAGGACATAAAATTGAATGAGCAATATCATATGTTGATATGTTGCACTATCTTCTATCACATGATCTCATAAAAAGTAATCGGAGGATATGAACTTTAGTATAGCGAGCTTTTTTGTGTGTCATGTATTTCATTTGAAACTATCATTATTCATTATGAAAAAAGAGAATATAGAGTGATAAAATTTGAGGCCAGGACCTTACCAAAAAAAAAAAAAAAAAAAAAAAAATTTGAGGCCAGGACTTGATTAAAGTAGCAAATATTCAGTTTTGCCCATTTTTTTTGCGTTATGAGAATTATCCAAAACTGATTTTTCAAAATTACTTACCAAAATTTGAATTTTATTGAATCAAAGCGCAACATATTCAAGTAGTAACTTCTGGTAGAAGTTTTTTTTTTCTTTACTGAATAATTGCAATTTTCGCATGCCAACCTATATGCTTCCTTTCGAAGGTTGCCTTCGCTTTTTCTCTATGGTTGCCTCGGTTTGCAAGTTCTTAAGAGAAAGTGAGTTGACGGAAAAAGGAAAATAGAAATAAAATAAGAATATATATGTACATGGTAAAGAGCACTTTTTTTGCGGTGCCGTGATACGATACACTTTGCAAGAGAGGAAAAAAAGGATGGCCTAGAATAAAGTGCTACAGAGATGATATGATATATATTTTGTCATTTTCGTCGGAGATTAACCGTGGGAAAATTATGCTTAGATGTCAAGAAGCTTTTAGTACGAGTATTTAGACATATATTTAATTTGGGAAAATAATTAGAATTTATGCGACACCGTGAGGTCAAGATCAGCCTTCAAACTCTGTTGAAATTGGACCTTACGAATGGTCGCCAAACAGCTAAGGTGCTAGAAATATGGAGAAACATACAAAAATTGACAAATGGCTGCATGAAAATTCAGCTTTCCTTTTTTTTCCTAACACATGGCGAGAATTAAATTGCAACCCTCTCTTTGTTGGGCCGTTCATCAGCAAGGTCCAGACATTCACCATCACAAAGTAAATTCGAGTAATACGTGGATTAAAAATAATACATTTTTGTGGGGCTATAAAGTGGTCAGGAGATTCTAAGGTAAAGTCCACATTATTATCTCCCTTATCCTGTCAGGTTGTGGCTCATAACGTTTTTCTTGTAGGGTTGCAGCTTATTCTATGCTCTCAGCCAAGCCGGGACCGTGTGTAACATCATCAATTGCCAATCAATCGAATGGGAAAGGAAAAGGAAAAGGAAAAAGGGGGAAAAAGCAGACTGTTTTTATTTAGTCTCTTTCGATGTTGATTGAACATTGGTTCGTGGATGAATCTGTTTATTGCTTTTGCTAAAGTGAGGAAATTCCCATGTTTCTTAGCGGGGGAGGTGACAAAAGTTGCGGCCATACGATTCAGGAGCTCAATCATTGACCCTGGAATCGATTCATACGAGACGTATGTGGGTTGTTCACGGTACCTCTCAGAGCTCGGGACGAGATGTTTCGCATAACAAACCGGCCTTAAAGGGATGGTGATCAAGATCATCCATCTGTCAAGGCGATTCCCTTTGGTATGTCTGCCAATCTTTGATGGTAATGTACCCATGATATATATAGACAGCCGAGTTTGATCGAAACACCAAAGAGAGCAACTCATAAGGTAGAGGATCCACGTTCGGTAATACGATATCACGGGACATGTTTAGCACCTATGAGGCGGGTTTACTATCTGAGGCATGATGCCCTAGGGCATGGAAATGATAGACGGACTGAGCATATGTACAAATAAAGTGTTTGCGTACGTAAGTACTTCCATTAAGGAAATACTTTTATTTGATTATTAAATACGAGATTAGGCAAATTATGCAAATGTGAAAAGGTTGAGAGAGGGAAATTTGAGTAAAGCTAACACTCATATAAAATGGAGCTAAGCTAAACAACCTTGTTCAAATTTAGATATATTTGTTAACAATGCACAAGATCTCTAACTATGCTTTAATAAAGAAGAGAATATTTGAACAACCAAAATTATGCATTTTTATAGACAGAAGATGAGAACATGTTGGAGAAAATTGTCTAAAAAATCCTTAATCTATTGCATTTTTACTATTTTAGTTTTAATTCTTTTAGTTTAGTCAATTGAGTTCCAAATATATTTATATTTTGTTAATTGAGTTTATTTGGCTAATTTTGACTAGAAATTGCTAACGTGGACGCTATCTGTCCTATATGGCATTGTCGAAATGATGTGGACAGTTAATATTTTTTGAAAATTTTTATTAACTTTTCCTTTCTTTTCCCTAGGGCCGTCCTCACTTGGTTTGGCAAGGGTGAGGGCGACCCTTGCTAGGGGCAGGGAGGGAGGCCCTCGCTTGAGGCCGGTGATCTTTGCTGGCCATTGAGGAGGCCCGATGATGGTTGGCATTGGGAAAAAAAGGAAAAAGAAAAGAAGAGGAAAGAAGAGAAAGGGAAAAAAAAAAACAAGCATGAAAGAAAAAGTAACGACGGAAAATAGAAGAAAAAAAGGAAAAATAAAAAAATTAATAAAAATCCAAAAATTATTTAAATATAATTAAAAATTATCCATATCAGTTATTTTCAGCCAAAATCGATGGATAGATCAATTGGCTAAACATGAGAAGATTCAGAATTCAATTGGTCAAATTAAAATGTTTATGATTGAATTGGTAAAACTATAATAGGTTTAGAACTTTTTAAACAATTTTCCAAATCATGTTGAGAATTACAAAACAAGAACATCTGTGGAAAAATGAACAACCTCGATTAAAATTGTGCAATTTCTGACGTGGATGGGATATTTGCCCAATTTCGAACCCTATCTTTTAAACATTGTTTTCAAATATTAAAAACCCGAAACCTACCGCATATATTACCATTATTAGTCAGTAGAACCATCTTGATACTTTAAAGCTAACGGTTTCACCACGGCATTCTGTATTTCTTATAAATCATAATTAAATAAAAGCTGCAGTATCTCTGTCAATGTTTAACACATCTAACACAACACAAAACGACTACATGAAATAATTAAGTATTTTTTTTTAAAACAACACAAGTTTTTAAAAGTGTATAGCAACAATTAACATCTAAATAACAAACAAACTAGTTTAATTTCTCTCATATGTACGCTTAATACTATATAAACAAAAAGAAACGAAAAATAAAATTAGCACTAACTCTTTTACATCTCAATATGTATGATAGAATTAAAATTTATTCTGTATCTTTGATGCAACGCACCCCACACAAAGTATAGGGAATGGGGAACATCATGGAGAAAAACTTGCATTCGTGAACCTGACATATCTTTTCCAATGTCGAAATCTTGAAGCTTTGGGTGTGTTTGTTTCATGAAATACATTTTAATGAAAACAATTTCCTCATTTTTCAGCATTTGATTCGCTCAGGAAAATAAGTCAATGAAAAACGTTATCTTAGTCAATAGAAAGAGTTTTCCTATCAAAATTTAAATTTACGAAAATGATTTTCCCTTTAAAAGAAGCAGAAAACGTTTTCCGAATCTACCAAAACTTAGATTTGGGGCTTGGTTTACAAACAATTGTTCTTATAAAATTATATATTTTAAAAATTCAAACTTTATTCTTTATTTTTTAAAAATTTGAATTTTTTATTTGAATTTTTGCTTCTTTTTCCTTTTCTTTTCTTCTTCTCCACTCGTTGCTTGCCACGAAGACGGCCAACAAGATCTAGCCTTGCCAGATCGGGAAAGCTCATGGCCTTCGGTGACGAGGCTTGAGCTCGCCTGAAGTCGATGAGCCTCAAGCCTCGGCGGATCGGGCGAGTTTGTGGCCTCTGTTGGCGAGCCTCGAGCCTTATCAGATCAAGTGAGCTTGCGATCTTAGGCGATGAGGTTCGAGCTCGCCCAAGATCGACGAGCTTGTGGTGAGGCTCAAGCAGCGTGCTCGTGGCCTCTGGCGATGAGCTTTGAGCCTCGCCAAATCAGTGAGCTCACAACCTTCGAAGACAGTTGAAGCTCGCCTCTTGTAAGCTAGCCAGGGAAGAACCACCAGAGAAAGTAGAAGGGATGGCACAATGAAGCAGAGGAGGGAAGGAGAAGAAGAAGGAAAAAAAGAAAAAGAAAAAAAAGAAAGTAAAAAGAAACAAAGAAAAACAGAAAATAAAAGTAAATAAACATAAAAATAATTGAAAATTCAAAAGTTTTTTAAAATAAAAATTTAAAAATTTAAAGAATTTGAATTTTTTTGGCTACGATAAAGTGTGAAATCATTTTCTAATGGAATCCAAACAGCAGAAAATATTTTTGATTGTACATCACAAAATAAAGGAAAACAAATCATATTCATAGAAAATGTTTTCTGGAAAAGTATTTTCCTTTATTATTGAGTTTTATGCGAAACAAACATCTTTGTTGAAACCTAAAAGCTACTTCGTGACCTTGAGTGCCCATCTCACCGATCCATTTAAAAACCGATCCATGTAGGTTCTACTACAAATAAGAAGAAACCCGTCTAGCTTCGCATATGCGAAAATAGGCGATGGAATGCAAGTTGTTCTTAATAAGATAATAGAGATATGACTTTGAAAGGTGTGGTATGTAACCCCCTAGAACGTCATGTGCGGCACATATCCTTTCCATTTATGCTCATAATTATAATTACGCATACAGAAGTATAATAAGTTTTTTGCAACTTCCGTTACAAGAAAATTGCATAAGTTTAATAATATACACATCTTCAACTTTGTACGAACACTGATAGTTATTAAGATAACAAAATACATGGCCTGGGAAAGGTCAGGGTCATCTAACGCCCTATTCCCATATTGAACTAGAAGCAAATCTTATCATTAACCAGGTCACCATCCAACACGAGGATTGATGGCTTCCAACATCATCTCGTCCTTTCAATCGCCAAGTCTAGGGGGACCATCCTACAAATATGAAAAAATAAGGGGTAAGTCAAAGCTTAGTAAATGAAATCCCTAGATTTAAGATAGGAGATCGTCTAACAATATGAGTTCAAGACAATACAAAATAACCATGCATGAATAAGCTGTCTTTCTTTTCTATTATGATATGCCAATTTAGAATCATCAACCGCAAGCATATGCCATAATATTTTATGATGCACCTGTATCACTTAGTGATTAGCACCATATACAAGAATATACATAGGTAAGTTTCATTCTTGTCATGTACTTCGCTATCACACACAGAGTGAATTCATACATGTTACTGACAAGGACCTTCTTGGTTCACGAGACATCTCAACTAATGAGGCATTGTTACCACCATCTCATGAAAGATGGAATCATACATACCTTTTGGCATGCCTCAGCCCATTTATCACAGGTGTCCTTTACATCAATGAGGATAAATACATTACTATACATGAGCATGATAATGGTCAACATGCCATGACTACATGAGCCATGTCAAGCTATGTCGAGCCATGTCAAGCTATGTCGAGCCAAATCATACCATAACCATAAGGGCCATGTCATATCATGATTACACGAGCCATGTCATAATAGGATTTCATATTATATCAACCTTGTAGAGGATCGTCATATACGGTAGAACAGACTCCAGAGTCTTATCCACATACTCAAATAAGGAAACTTGCTTGGTTGTGAATAGGCCATGACAAATGTCTTAATCAAGTAGCATTGAGGACATACACATCATTGCACAATAATTATCATATACATTATAATAATTTGTCATTTCTTATGTAATTAATGATAAACAAATTATTACATGCACTTCAACACTTGCACCTTTCTTCTCATTCCATGCTAAGCCATCATTATTTAATTGGAAGTCATAGAAGGGTAATCGATAATTTAAGACCCATACTCATAAATTAACATTCTATGCATCACATCATTTCACCTAATCATCACCGATTGATCATATTCAACATTAATATTCTATGCATACATTCCTCAAGTATAACGGATATGCATTTATTAAATAATGATGCTACAAAAAATGAAGGACTAAGATATCCATAAAATAGGAAGCATGAGAAAAGAAATGTTTTTTAATTAATTTTTTTCTATTATTAATAACTTTCTCGAATCGAAATTGCTATATTCGGTATCTGCCATATTCGATAATCGGTATTGCCATATTCAGTACTTGCTATAATCAATAATCGATACTGACACATTTATTACCTGCCATAGTTGGTATCGATATTGCCATATTCAACAACTTTTTTTTTTTTTTAAACACTCACTTCACCAAACACTTCTAATCATCAAAGAATTAACTCGTGCTTTTTATTAAAACAAATAAAATCATCAATGCAAAACTCAACATATCATCATCAAGATTACACAAGTGAAGAACCTACCATGCTATCACCAAACTTATTCACGCATGTTCATAAAATTCACTTAAGGTAAACACCCATTAAGCAGCCAAGTCAAGTACTCATTAGAACAACCTAGCTTAGTGCCTAGAGTTTTCACTTACCATCAATTTCAAACTAAATTAACAAACATCAAACAACCAAGTCAAGAGTACTAAGTAGATCTACTCCGGTTAGACCATAGAGTTTTTACTTATCTTGGAAATAACTTGCGTAAAATCAAAGCTTAAGTTTTCCTTCAAAGTAAGACAAAACCGAAATCAATGATTTTTGTCTTGAAAACTACAAACCCATTTGTGAAGAGTAGAAGAAAATTAATGAGTTTACCTCTTTCAAACTCGGAAATGAATTCAAGACTTAAATACAATATGCAGGTAGAATTTTTTGCTTTAACTCTCGGAATTGAAAGCAAAAGATGAAAGCAAAGGAGAGTAGTTGGTGAAGTAACGAAGTGGGGCATTGTCTTGGGAACTCTCTCTCTCTCTCTCTCTCTCTCTCTCTCTCGCTGAAGTTGAGCACTTACCCTTTAGTAGGGTAAGTATTTAAGGGTAATTATAATTACGCATACGAAAGTACAATTAAATTTTCACAACATCCATTACAAGAAAATCGCATAAGTTTAATAGTATACATGTCTTCAACTTTATGCAAACACTGGTAGTTATTTCCATAATAAAATACATGGCCGGGGAAAGGTTAGGGTCACCTAACACCCCTATTCCCATATTGAACAAAAAAAAAATCTTATCATTAACCAAGCCACCATCCAACGTGAGAATTGATGGCTTCCAACATCATCTCGTCCCCTCAATCACCAAGTCTAGGGGGACCATTCTACAAATTTGAAAAAAATAAGGGGTAAGTCGAAGCTTAGTAAATGAAATCCCTAGGTTTAAGATAGGAGATTGTCTAACAACATGAGTTCAAGGCAATACAAAATAACCAATAAGCTCTCTTTCTTTTCTATTATGATACGCCAATTTAGAATCATCAACCACAAGCATATGCCATAATATTTCATGATGCACCTATATCACTTTATGGTCAGCACTATATACAAAAATATACATAGGTAAGTTCATACTTGTCACGCACTTCGCCATCACACACAAAGTGAATTCATACATATTATTGGTCATGACCTTCTTGATTCACGAGGCATCTCAACTAATGATGCATCATTACCACCATCTCATGAGAGATGGAATCATACATACCTTTTGGCATGCCTTAGCCCATTTATCACGAGTGTCCTCTACATTAATGAGGATAAATACATTACTATACATCTGCATGATAATGGTCAACATACCATGACTACATGAGCCATGTCAAGCTATGTCAAGCCAAATCATGCCATAACCACAATTGCCATGTCATATCATGACTACATGAGCCATGTCACAATAGGATTTCATATTATATCAACCTTGTAGAGAATCGTCGTATACGGTAAAATAGACTTCAAAGTATTATCTACATACTCATATAAGGAAATTCGCTTGATCGCAAATAGGCCATGCCAAATGTTTTAATCAAGTAGCATTGAGAACATACACATCATTACACAATAATTATCATATGCATTATAATAATTTGTCATTTCTTATGCAATTAATGATAAACAAATGATTACATGCATTTCAACACATGCACCTTTCTTCTCGTTCCTACAAGAGGTGATCGGGTTCAGGGTGGGTAGGGTCTAGACCTGAACCCTATACCTGACCCTGTTATAACCGGTACCCCTTTTCTGGACCCTATACCCGACCTTGTTTGTATTGGACCCTATACCCGACCCACCCTGTTTTTCCAATCTGGTTCCAAGGTCAACCCTGTTTCCACTGAAACCTGTTTTGCAATATCTTGATATCTTATACGACTTCGAATTTTATATTAATAAACGAGAAAATAACGTAATCCTCATAATTTATATTGAAACATTAAGCACTGGTAATAAATTAATACATGACTTTTTTGACTAAACGAAAAATTAAGGATCCATAGGGCTAATTATAATAAATAAAATCATAAGGCAAAGAATTAGCAACAAATATGGGTCTAATATTAGTCTTATTCCCACAACTACTACATGAAACTACTCATTTATGTAAGCATAACTCCTCTTCCAAAAGAGAAATTAGGCGAACTAATCCATGTGATACACAAGAATTTGGCGGCGATGAACACCGTCCATCAAACGGTGTGAGAGGGAGCTGGTGAGGGAGGGAAGCAAGTGAGGAAGATGAATGACAAAGGAGGAGTGCGGTGCGTGTTTGAGAGAGCCAAGATGAAAAAGGGTTTTGGACCTCTGCTTACAAAACCGATCTGGAAACATTTCCAAAATTGGTCCAAGAACTGGTTTTCGGGTGGGTAATCACTCGGAACCTATTCCCGGACCGGTTTAAACCGGTTCCGAATTTCGGGAACCGGTTCCCGGACCGGTTTTAATGGGAACTGGTTCTCGACCTTGCTTTCTGGGTGGGCCAGTCTGGGAACCGAATATACCCGGTTCGGTTGCACACCCCTAATTCCTACTAAGACTTTATCATTTAATTGGAAGTCATAGAAGGGTAATCGATAAAATAAGACCCATACTGATAACATTCTATGCATCACATCATTTCACCTAACCATCACCGATTGATCATATTCAACATCAATATTCTATGCATACCTTCCTCAAGTATAACGGATATGCATTTATTAAATAATGATGTTAAAAAAAAATGAAGGACGGAGATATCTATAAAATAGGAAGCATGAGAAAATAATTTTAATTTTTTTTCTATTATTGATAACTTTCTTGAATCGAAACTGCCATATTCAATATCTGCCATATTTGATAATTGGTATTGCCATATTCGGTACCTGCTATAATCGGTAATCGGTACTATCACATATAGTACCTGTAATAATCGATATCGATACTGCTATATTCAGCAACCTTTTCCTTTTTTTAAATACTTACTTCACCAAATACCTCTAATCATCAAAGAATTAACTCATGCTTTTTATTAAAACAAATAAAATCATCAATGCAAAACTCAACGTATCATCATCAAGATTACACAAGTGAAGAACCTAACATGCTATCGCCAAACTTATTCACACATGTTCATAAAATTCACTTAAACACCCATAAAGCAACCGAGTCAAGTACTCATTTGAACAACCTAGCTTAGCACCTAGAGTTTTCACTTACCATCAAATTCAAACTAAATTAACACACATTAGTCAATCAAGTCAAGAGTGCTAAATAGATCAACCCCAAGAGTACTAAGTAGATCAACCTTGCTTAGCTCATGGAGTTTTCACTTATCTTGAAAATAACTCGTAAAATCAAAGCTTTTGTTTTCTTTCAAAGTAAGACAAAACCAAGACCGATGAATTTTGTCTTGAAAACTACAATCCCATTTATGAAGAGTAGAAGAAAATTAATAAGTTTACCTCTTTCAAACTTGGAAATGAATTAAAGATTTTAATACAATATGCACGTGGAATCTTTTGCTTTAACTCTCGGAATTGAAAGCAAAAGATGAAAGCAAAGGAGAGTGATTGGCAAAGTAATGAAGTGGGGCCTTGTCTTGGGAACTCTCTCTCTCTCTCAAGTTGAGCACTTACCCTTTTTAAGTTCTGAACTCCGAATTATTCCAGGGTACTATTCGGAACGGAGTTTGTCCCTAAGCTGCGGACGGAGCGGTGACATATTGAACAGGCGCAGCTTCCGACATAGCTGCTATGAATGGCTCCACGTTCACGGCCTTCTCCACGGCCTCGACCTCGGTCCCCTTGTAGTCCAGAGACTCGTCGTTGTAGACGTCCCACCACTTCTGGACCAACATCTTGATGTCCTCTCTCTGCATGTTCTCTTCCTTTCCTGTGTACCTCCATGGCTTCGACCCCTACAATTTCCATAACATCACGCAGATAGCATCAAAAGTATTGGGGTTCGATTTACCATCTCATCTAGTAAACTTTGCTTGGATTTGAAGGCTGATTCTGCTTACCGCTGCACAGTAGTGAACCACCTTCACCTTCGTGAGGTCAACATTCTCCGGGTGACGCCATAACATGGCGAGCACGAGATTGTAGACTGGTGGAATTGGCTTGTAGATATTCCTGAAGTACATGTTCAAGAAGTCCTGCCAAGACGTAAGAACACGATTTTCAGAGTTAATATGGAAGATATCACTGTTTGATTGTTAGACAATGGTAAAAAGTCATTCACCGAAATGAATTTGCTTAGTTAGCTTGTTAGTTAAGTTGTCATGCCGTTCACCTGCTCAGCGAAAGGTGTCGGAGGAGTGATCTTGACGGTTTCCAAGAGGTCGACATAAGTGGTGATGCTCGGCTCGAAGACGAACATGCCAGCGTTGAAGTAAAGGGCGGGCGGCTCACCCATCTCTGCAGGCCACTTGATCCTGTCCGGTGACTGTTGGCAGTACCCGATCTTATACTGCGGGGTGTGGCTCCACGTCTTCTCACAAAAGCAGTCCATCACAGCATAGAAGTAGCCATCCGGCTGGTCGAACAGATGATCGATGTTCTCGAACACTTGGATGTCCCCATCCAAGTAGATCATCTTGCTATACTCCACGAACTGCACAAGCAAATCGAAAATGAAAATCGTCCCAAAAGACATATAGTTTTACTTAATTCCAAACTATGTATGAGAGTCGAGTGCATTAAAGTATTGCATTGAACTATACATGCACTCCAAAATAAAAGGATGCAAGAAATAATATATTTGGTGATAATAAGTCGATGAGTTACCCTAGGAATCCTATAGACGTACCTCCCAGATACGGAGCTTGGAGTAGTTGATGACGTAGTAGGCCATGGCGAATTGGGTCTGGTTCGCGGGCGGATATACGGGCTCTATCTCCCGGACCACGCAGCCCTGCGACTCCAGGATCTGCCTGTGCTCCTCCGGCACATCGGGCAGCACCGCGACAACCAGAGGGTATGCTGCCTTGGTCTTCCTCAGGCCCTTTGCCAGCCCAACCACCCCCTTCACGTAGTCACCGTTCCCGGCCAGGAATGTCAAATACGCTCGGCCCAGGAGGCTGGCCTGCACCGGTAAGTCGGCCGGCTTCACTGAAATAGGGACGAGCTCAGGTGCCATGACAAACTACAGATTGTGCTGTTTCGCACGGCGTGTCGAGGCACGTGAGCAGCAGGGAAGAGAGAGAGGCCGGGGGAGTGAAGATGGCTGTGCATAGGATGGCTGCGGAGGGGTGTATATATAGACGCGAGGAGAAGGAAGGTTGAAGAAGTTGGTAGAATTTTAGAAAAGCTTGGATGCATTTCATTTGATTATTATTATTATGGTGCCAATTTCTTTGGATGGATTTGAGGCCAGGTGTATGATTGGGTCGATCGGACGGCGATGGCGGAGGTAGCCAGAAATTTCTGGAAAATGCGTAATGTCAAGAGAAATTACTTGAAGAGCCTTGCGCGGTATTATTTGTGCTAAGGTATTATTTAGGGATTAGGTTTAGGAATAAAATAAGTTAATTGAACGCGAAGATTCTGGTTTGATGTGGTATCTTTTTCACAGTATTAGGGAAATGAGGACATAAAATTGAATGAGCGATATCATATGCCGATATGTCGCACTATCTTCTATCACGTGATCTCATAAAAAGTGATCGGAGGATATGAACTTTAGTATAGCGAGCTTTTTTTTTGGTGTCACGTATTTCATCTGAAACTGTAATTAAAAGGGAATATAGAGTAATTAAAAGGGACTTGATTAAAGTAGCAAATATTCAGTTTTGCCCATTTTTTTTGCGTTATGAGAATTATCCAAAACTGATTTCTCAAAATTACTCACCAAAATTGGAATTTTATTCAATCAAACCGCAACATATTCAAGCAGTAACGTCTAGTAGAAGTTTTTTTTTTCTTTACTGAATAATTGCAATTTTCGCATGCCAACCTATATGCTTCCTTTCGAAGGTTGCCTTCGCTTTTTTCTATGGTTGCCTCGGTTTGCAAGTTCTTAAGAGAAAGTGAGTTGACTGAAAAAGGAAAATAGAAATAAAATAAGAATATATATGTACATGGTAAAGAGCACTTTTTCCGCGGTGCCGTGATACGATACACTTTGCAAGAGAGGAAAAAAAGGATGTCCTAGAATAAAGTACTACAGAGACGATATGATATATATTTTGTCATTTTCTTCGGAGATTAACCGTGGGAAAATTATGCTTAGATGTCAAGAAGCTTTTAGTACGAGTATTTAGACATATATTTAATTTGGGAAAATAATTAGAATTTAGGCGACACCGTGAGGTCAAGATCAGCCTTCAAACTCTGTTGGAATTGGACCTTACGAATGGTCGCCAAACAGCTAAGGTGCTAGAAATATGGAGAAACATACAAAAGTTGACAAATGGCTGGATGAAAATTCAACTTTCCTTTTTTTTTTCCTAACACGTGGTGATAATTAAATTGCAACCCTCTCTTTGTTGGGCCATTCATCAGCAAGGTCCAGACATTCACCATCACAAATTAAATTCGAGTAATACGTGGATTAAAAATAATAAATTTTTGTGGGGCTATAAAGTGGTCAGGAGATTCTAAGGTAAAGTCCACATTATTGTCTCCCTTATCCTGTCAGGTTGTGGCTCATAACGTTTTTCTTGTAGGGTTGCAACTTATTCTATGCTCTCGGCCAAGCCGGGACCGTGTGTAACATCATCAATTGCCAATCAATCGAATGGGAAAGGAAAAGGAAAAGGAAAAAGGGGGGAAAAAGCAGACTGTTTTTATTCCATGTACCAAAATTCCATTCCAAGCTTTTCGACAATTCGATAACAACAACTTCCTTTTGAACCAATTTTTGGAAACCCCTAGCATGTCGGGTGGACCGCCATAGTCTCTTTCGAGGTTGATTGAACATTGGTTCGTGGATGAATCTGTTTATTGCTTTTGCTAAAGTGAGGAAATTCCCATGTTTCTTAGCGGGGGAGGTGACAAAAGTTGCGGCCATACGATTCACGAGTTCAATCATTGACCCTGGAATCGATTCATACGAGACGTATGTGGGTTGTTCACGGTACCTATCAGAGCTCGGGACGAGATGTTTCGCATAACAAACCGGCCTTAAAGGGATAGTGATCAAGATCATCCATCTGTCAAGGCGATTCCCTTTGGTATGTCTGCCAATCTTTGATGGTAATGTACCCATGATATATATAGACAGCCGAGTTTGATCGAAACACCAAAGAGAGCAACTCATAAGGTAGAGGATCCACGTTCGGTAATACGATATCACGGGACATGTTTAGCACCTATGAGGCGGGTTTACTATCGGAGGCATGATGCCCTAGGGCATGGAAATGATAGACGGACTGAGCATATGTACAAATCAAGTGTTTGTGTACGTAAGTACTTCCATTAAGGAAATACTTTTATTTGATTATTAAATACGAGATTTAGGCAAATTATGCAAATGTGAAAAGGTTGAGAGAGGGAAATTTGAGCAAAGCTGACACTCATATAAAATGGAGCTAAGCTAAACAACCTTGTTCAAATTTAGATATATTTGTTAACAATGCACAAGATCTCTAACTATGCTTTAATAAAGAAGAGAAGATTTGAAACAACCAAAATTATGCATTTTTATAGACAAGAAGATGAGAACATGTTGAAGAAAATTGTCTAAAAAATCCTTAACCTATTGCATTTTTTCTATTTTAGTCTTAATTCTTTTAGTTTAGCCAATTGAGTTCCAAATATTTTTATATTTTGTCAATTGAGTTTATTTGGCTAATTTTGACTAGAAATTGCTAATGTGGACGCCATCTATCCTATATGGCATTGTCGCAATGATGTGGACAGTTAATATTTTTTGAAAATTTTTATTAACTTTTCCTTTCTTTTCCCTAGGGCCGTCCTCACTTGGTTTGGCAAGGGTGAGGGCGACCCTTGCTAGGGGCAAGGGAGGGAGGCCCTCGCTTGAGGCCGGTGATCTTTGCTGGCCATTGAGGAGGCCCGATGATGGTTGGCATTGGGAAAAAAAGGAAAAAGAAAAGAAGAGGAAAGAGGAGAAAGGGAAAAAAGAAAACAAGAAAGAAAGAAAAAGTAAAGACGGAAAATAGAAGAAAAAAAAAAAGGAAAAATAAAAAAATTAATAAAAATCCAAAAAATTATTTAAATATTATTAAAAATTATCCGTATCAGTTGTTTTTAGCCAAAATCAATCGGATAGATCAATTGGCTAAACATGAGAAGATTCAGAATTCAATTGGTCAAATTAAAATGTTTATGATTGAATTGGTAAAAGTGTAATAGGTTTAGAAGTTTTTAAACAATTTTCCAAATCATGTTGAGACTTACAAAACAAGAACATCTGTGGAAAAATAAACAACCTCGATTAAAATTGTGCAAGTTCTGACGTAGATGGGATATTTGCTCAATTTCGAACCCTATCTTTTAAACATTGTTTTCAAATATTAAAAACCCGAAACCTACCGCATAAGAAGTAAGAATACCTTATTACCATTATTAGTCAGTAGAACCATCTTGATACTTTAAAGCTAACGGTTCCACCACGGCATTCTGTATTTTTTATAAATCATAATTAAATAAAAGTTGCAGTATCTCTGTCAATGTTTAACACATCTAACACAACACAAAACGACTACATGAAATAATTAAGTATTTTTTTTTTATTAAATAACACAAGTTTTTAAATGTATATAGCAACAATTAATATCTAAATTACAAACAAACTAGTTTAATTTCTCTCATATGTACGGCTTAATACTATATAAACAAAAAGAAATGAAAACGGAAATTAGCACTAACTCTTTTACATCTCGATATGTATGAAAGAATTAAAATTTGTTCTGTATACTTGATGCAACGCACCCCACACAAGGTACAGGGAATGGGGAACATCAGGGAGAGAAACTCGCATTCGTGAACCCGACATATCTTTACCAATTTCGAAATCTTGAAACTTTGGATGTGTTTGTTTCGTGAAATACATTTTCAATGAAAACATTTTTTTTTTATTTTTATTTTTCAGCATTTGGTTCGCTTAGGAAAATGAGTTAATGAAAAATGTTTTCCTAGTCAATAGAAAGAGTTTTTCTATCAAAGTTTAAATTTAGGAAAATGATTTTCTCTTTAAAAGAATCGGAAAACGTTTTCCAAATCTACCAAAACTTAAATTTGGTGCTTGGTTTACAAACAATTATTCTTATAAAATTATATTTTTAAAAATTTAAATTCAAATATTTTTATTTTTTTAAATTCGAATTTTTGTATTTTTATTTTTTTTTTCTTTTTCTTTTTCTTTTCTTTTCTTCTTCTCCACTCATTGTCGGCCATGGAGACGGCTAGCAAGCTCTGGCCTTGCTAGATTGGGCAAGCTCATAGCCTCCGACAATGAGGCTCAAGCTTGCTTGAGGTCGATGAGTCTCAAGCCTTGCCAGATTGGGCGAGTTCATGGCCTCCGATTGCGAGTCTCGAGCCTCGCTAGATCAGGCGAGCTTGCGACCTCAAGTGGCAAGCCTCGAGCTCACCCAAGATCGATGAGCTTGCGGTGAGGCACAAGTGGTGAGCTCGTGGCCTCTTGCAGTGAGCCTTGAGCCTTGTTAGATTGGTGGGCTCGCAAACTCTGACGACAGCTCAAGCTTGCCCCTTGTAAGCCAATGGGGGAAGAACCACCAAAGAAAGTAGAAGGGGTGGCACAAGGAAGCAGAGGAGCGAAAGTGAAGAAGAAGGAAAAAAAGAAAAAAAGGAAGTAAAAAGAAAGAAAAGAAAAAACAGTAAATAAAAATCAAATAAAAATAAAATAACAAAAAATTCGAAAGTTTTTTAAAATTAAGAAATTAAAAAATTAAAAAATTTGAATGTTTTTGGCTAAGATAAAGTGTGAAATAATTTTCTAATGAAATCCAAACAGCGGAAAATATTTGTGATTGTACATCACCAAATAAAGGAAAACAAATCATATTTATTGAAAATGCTTTATGGGAAAGGATTTTTCTTTATTATTGAGTTTTCCGTGAAACAAACGCATCCTTTGTTGAAACCTAAAAGCTACTTCGTGACCTCGAGTACCCACCTCGCCGATCCATTTAAAAATTGATCCACGTAGGTTTCGTGCAACAAATAAGAAGAAACCCGTCTAGCTTCGCATATGCCAAAATAGGAGATGGAATGCAAGTTGTTCTTAATAAGATACTAGAGATATGACTTTTAAAGGTGTGGTATATAACTCCCCAAAATGTCATGTGTGACACATATCCTTTCCATTTATACATATAATTATAATTACGCATACGGAAAGTACAATAAAATTTTCACAACATCCATTACAAGAAAATCACATAAGTTTAATAATATGCACGTCTTCAACTTTATACAAACACTAGTAGATATTATCATAATAAAATACATGGCCTGGAAAAGGTCAGGGTCACCTAACACCCCTATTCCTATATTGAACCAAAAGCAAATCTTATCATTAACCAAACCACCATCTAATATGAGGATTGATGGCTTCCGACATCATCTCGTCCCCTCAATCACTGAGTCTAGGGGAGACCATTCTACAAATTTGAAAAAATAAGGGGCAAGTTGAAGCTTAATAAATGAAATCCCCAAGTTTAAGATAGGAATTATCTAACAACATGAGTTCAAGGCAATACAAAATAACCATGCATGAATAAGCTCTCTTTCTTTTCTATTATGATACCAATTTAGAATCATCAACCACAAGCATATGCCATAATATTTCATGATGCACCTATATCATTTTGTGGTTAGCACCATATACAAAAATATACATAGGTAAGTTTATACTTGTCATGCACTTCACTATCACACACAAAGTGAATTCATACATATTACTGGTCATGACCTTCTCGATTCACGAGGCATCTCAACTAATGATGCATTGTTACCATCATCTCATGAGAGATGGAGTCATACATACCTTTTGGCATGCCTTAGCCCATTTATCACAAGTGTCCTCTACATCAATGAGGATAAATACATTACTATACATCCACATGATAATGGTCAACATACCATGACTACATGAGCCGTGTCAAGCTATGTCGAGCCAAATCATACCATAACCACAATGGCCATGTCATATCATGACTACATGAGCCATGTCATAATAGGATTTCATATTATATCAATCTTGTAGAGAATTGTCGTATGCGGTAGAACAGACTCCGAAGTCTTATCTACATACTCATCATTGCACAATAATTATCATATGCATTATAATAATTTGTCATTTCTTATGCAATTAATGATAAACAAATGATTACATGCACTTCAACACACGCACCTTTCTTCTCATTCCATGCTAAGCCATTATCATTTAATTGGAAATCATAGAAGGGTAATTGATAAAATGAGATCCATACTTATAAATCAACATTCCATGCATCACATCATTTCACCTAACCATCACCGATTGATCATATTCAACATCAATCTTCTATGCATACCTTCCTCTAGTATAACATATATGCATTTATTAAATAATGATGTTAAAAAAAATGAAGGACAAGATATCTATAAAATAGGAAGCATGAGAAAAGAAATGTTTTTTTTTTTTTTCTATTATTGATAATTTTCTCGAATTGAAATTGCCATATTTGATATTTGCCATATTTGATAAATGGTATTGCCATATTTGGTACATGCTATAATCGGTAATGGATACTATCACATTTAGTACCCGCCATATTCAGTAACCTTTTTTTTTTTTTTAAACACTTACTTCACCAAACACTTCTAATCATCAAAGAATTAACTCATGCTTTTTATTAAAAAAAATAAAATCATCAATGCAAAACTCAACATATCATCATCAAGATTACACAAGTGAAGAACCTAACATGCCATCACCAAACTTATTCACACATGTGCATAAAATTCACTTAAACACCCATAAAGCAACCAAGTCAAGTACTCATTAGAACAACTTAGCTTAGCACCTAGAGTTTTCACTTACCATCAAATTCAAACTAAATTAACAAACATTAGTCAATCAAGTTAAGAGTGCTAAATAGATCAACCCCAAGAATACTAAGTAGATCAACCCTGCTTAGCTCATGGAGTTTTCACTTATCTTGAAAATAACTTGCATAAAATCAAAGTTTTAGTTTTCTTTCAAAGTAAGACAAAACCAAAACCAATGATTTTTTTTTCTTGGAAACTACAAACCCATTTATCAAGAGTAGAAGAAAATTAATAAGTTTACCTCTTTCAAACTCGGAAATGAATTCAAGACTTAAATACAATATTCACATTGAATCTTGTCCTTTAACTCTCGGAATTGAAAGCAAAAGATGAAAGCAAAAGATGAAAGCAAAAGAGAGTGATCGGGAAAGTAATGAAATGGGGCCTTGTCTTGGGAACTCTCTCTCTCTCTCTCTCTGAAGTTGAGCACTTACCCTTCAGTAGGGTAAGTGTTTAAGAGTGAATTGATGGATTTGCTCCAAGAGTAAAATCATGAGGTTTAAGAGCAGAGAGGTTTATTATTCCAAAAAATTTTGTCATGTGGCCCCTAAGCGAATAGCTTAGGTATGTGGCATAATCTCATAAGCCAAGAGAAGGGATATTTAGAAGGGATTCATCCCCTTTGGCCAAGTAAGACCTTGTTTGGTAACCATCCAAAAAGGTTCAAATTCTGATTCTTTGTTCCCGGGAGTAGTTTGGGAACATAATCGTGTTTGGTAAAATTTTTGTTCTCGAGAACAAATGTGTTCTCGGGAATAGATTTGGAGTGGAATTAAGAATAAAAAAAAAGTTGATTCTTGTTCCGGGAACAAATTTGAGAATCAAAACCAACTATTCTTCTTCTTTCCTTCCGCCATCTCGCGATCGCCGTCCACCACCGCCCGCCGCCGCCCACCGCTGTCCTCTGCTGCCCGCCACCGCCCGCCGGTTGCCGCCGCCGATCCGGCGAGCTCGTTGGAGGCAAGCCCAGCCACCGGTGAGGCCGAGCCTCGCCGGGGCGGGCCTCGCCTAGCCCCGTCAAGGCTTGCCCAGCCCTACCGGTGGCTAGGCGGGCCTCGCCTAGCCCCGGTGAGGTCGGGCCTCACCGAGGGCCGACGATGCTCCGGTGAGGTTGCCGGCCCTTGTCTAGCCTGGTCGCTAGTCCGACGGCGGCCGAAGAAGAAGAAGAAGAAGAATAGGAAAAAAAAAAAGGAAAAAAAAAAAAAAAGGAAAAAAGAAAAAGAAAAAAAGAAAAAAAAAAAAAAAAAAAAAAGAAAAAAAAAAGGAAAAAAAGTAAAAAATTTATTTAAAAATTAAAAGAAATTGATTTGGAACATAATCAATGAGCACAATACCAAATGTAATTCTATTCCAAAATCAGAAATTTTGGACGATTCCAAACGCGTTCTTTTACTCGAGAATTAGTTTAGGGAACAAAATAAGATTTCTAATAAGAATTTGAAGGAAGTAATCGTTACCAAACAAGCCCTAAATGTATGAGTCGTCCCTTGCATTAATGAGGAAGAAGTTAACATAGATGAAATAGGCATGACATCAATAAATGCTAAGTTTAATGTCTCAACTCACCAATGGAAGGAAAGTTAGAAACATAAAATTCAAAGTGGGATTTGCCGATGGAAGAGGAAGCCAAAAGAACAACTTTCCAAAGTAGCTTTTTCAGTTGAATTACTAAAGAATCAAGGGAATTAGCACATAAATAAGAAAATCAATGTCTGTTCTAAATACCAATAAATCCAGAAAATATTTTGAACCTATCAAAACATTTGGCAAATCTTTTCAAACAAAAGCAAATAATAAGCTTAATAAATTTCTAACTTATGGTTCGAACATAACAATTGTATTAATCAATCACATAAAATTTCTCATGCGTGACATCAACCACAACCGAATTCCCATGTATTAATAATGTAGGAATTTTTTGGATGTCACATGGTTATGAGCTACAGGAAACTGGTTAATCTAATGGGGTAAATCAATCATAATAAGTAAGTGACAAGAATATGAAATTATTGCACGAACGCTTCCCTTCCCGAATTGAGATGTGGATTTTCCGGTCTTGATAAGAACGTACATCAGGCCCGACCCACGTTAGAAGTAAAGCACTATTTTTTGGGCCGACACCTGGAATTTTCCTCCACTCGCGATCTCCTTAGTCTACTAAACAGATGAATTCTATCATCGATGACATAATTTTTCGAGGATGAGATCAGTCTATATAGTCCCAGGCCCAAACTTACTCTACAGTCGATATAAATAAATTTACAATGATGAGATTATTGCGTGTGTGTATATATATATCCCGCCCCCAATTTATGGGAGATCGATCATCTTCCACACGGGGGACTTACATTGGTGCTTCAACCAATCTCAACTTCGAGGTATTTGCTCATAAATTTCACAACTACCTTTACTCATGGTTATCAACAAGTGGGACAAATGAGATATGCGAACATTTAGAGGATCCCATGCGCAATATTTTCTTTATAAAAAGAAAGGGTTTTCTGACAAAAGAGAAAAGTAATTGACGGAGATAGTTTTTCTTTCTCTTCGGTTAAGGTTTGACTCGAGGAAAACCCTACGACTGTGTTTGTTCTCCCTGTTAAAGGTCTTTTGAATCATCAAATTTCACGTATTTTATTCGGCGAGCGAGAGAACATCAAATTAGTTATTTACTTAGTGGAGGTGCTCAAAGGCTTGCATTGCAATTTTCTGAATATTCTACTCCATCAATAAAATAGGGCGAGAGCCCCCAAACATGTGCTCTGGTAGTGCGCAAAGGCGATGCCCTTTGGATTCTCTCAAAAGTTCATCCTCTAAATATGACCGTCCATTCAACATAAGTTCCGTATGCAATACTGCTTACTTTTTCAAATAAAAGGTTGACCCTTCTGGATTGAAAAGTCTTTCTAAATCACGTGATGCGTGTGGATTTTGACATACATTGACTCGAGTTTCTAGCCATAATTCTCTCAAAAATGGTGATCTATGACACGTGCGTGCACGTCATTCGAATTGCACTAAATTCAACTATTAGAACTATACATTTCTCCTTTGATCCGTTCCACATTATATCATGGGGTTAATTACCAAAAAAAAAAAAGGTGATAAATATATTATACAAATATTGAGTCTTAAATCTTTTGACTTTTTGTTAATGTAGTCATTCTGATCGATTTTGATACGAAATTGCTGATATGGATGACAATCATTTTAAATGACACGGCCGATGTTGATATGGATAATTATTACAATTTTTTATTTTTTGTTACCTTTTATGAATTATTTTATTCTTTCCTCTTCCTTTTTTTTTTCACTTTCATTTTCGATTGGCAAGGGCCGTCGCAAATAATCGGCACCCCTTGCTTGGGGCTAAATTTGGGCATGAGTAAGTGCTCCTACGAAGCCCTTGTTAGTTTGGTTGCAAGCGAGGGTCGTCAGCTCTTTCTGGGGAGTGAACGGTGAAAAGAAAAAAAAAAAGAAAAAAAGAAAAAAATCCAAAGAAAAGAAAATATAAAAAAATTAGAATATTTGAAAAAAATTCAAAAAACATTCACGTCAGCAATGGTTATGTCACATAAAATAATCGGTGTTTATGTTAGCGATTTTCGATAATAATTGGTTAGAAAGACCATATTGGTAAATCATCAAAAGTCTATGACTAAATTAAAAGGTATACGACTAAATTGATATATGCATAATAGATTTATGACTTTTTTCTATAGTAGATTTTCCTT
This sequence comes from Eucalyptus marginata, assembly GCA_014182565.1. NCBI lineage: Eukaryota > Viridiplantae > Streptophyta > Magnoliopsida > Myrtales > Myrtaceae > Eucalyptus > Eucalyptus marginata. The sequence continues at coordinate 39,230,162 of CM024595.1, read as the reverse complement.
AATATTATGGGGGATGTTATGATAACATATCTGGATAAGTACTCACTAAATAGTCAAAAATATCTCGCATGCTTTTCTTCCGTTCTTCATGGACTTTTTCTCCGTGGAGATTCTTTTCAACTTCGATGAATATTTCTCGAATACTTTTTAGGGTTTTTCGGCTTTTGTGAGACGAGAAATGAACATCGAGTGTATACATAATTCTAGTTTCGAGGCTTTAAAAGCTGAATAATCTTTCGAAGTAGTAAGTTCTTCCATGTATTGTCACGTTTATCTCATGGGGACTTTAAATCGACTAAGGAACCAAAAAGAGACAAAAATAAAAGATTAAAAAATAAATAAATCCGTCCAACCGTGTTGAACTCGAAATGCAATATACAATAATTCAAGCTCCTTGGCTTGGAGGTTTATAAAGGGTCAAAAACCACTGGACAATTTCAACTATCAGAAGCTTCGATTTTGACCAAAACAGTCAAAGGAAGAGGCCTAAGAAGACTCTATGAAACTATATAGAAACTTAATTTTCTTCAATTACTTTATTAGGTATACGGGGTCTAGCCGCAGTCGTCGTTTGTGCGTTTGATAGGCGTAATGGACCAAGCCACTTCCATGGGTACTTTTAAAAAGATAAAGAGGCCCACCTATTTCGGCTTCTGGATTTCAAATGAAGGCCCACCTACTTATCCATATAAATGCATATTTACTATATTTATAAAAAAAAATGATTTCACTTTTATTGATAATCTTAAGAAGGGGACTAATTCTATTGATGATTACGAATTAACCCTTGGTTCACAATGCGAATCAGACAACATACCCCTAATTGTTTCCTTGTCTATGTCCGAATTTACGGGTAAATCTCTGACAAATCAACGTTATCGTTGGGTAGATTACGACTGACATTGTGCGCATGTGTGTGTCCTTGGCAAGGTGGGTTTTCTTTTCCCTTCTCAAGTTGACACTAGAAGTTGGCCGGAAGAAAAGGAGAGAAAAGGCCAAGACTAGGGAAGATCGTTGACCTTGTCGAGATATCAGGAACACAATCTGAAAGGAGATATGGCGACCGGAAATTTTCGGACGGAAACGAGAATGAATGCTGATGTACCTACGCCATACGCCATATGCAACACATGCCTTTTAGTTTTATCAATCAGTGGACTTCCAAATTGATAATGTAAGATTTGAGGTCTCTTTTTGTTGATATCGACCTCTTGTAAAGGTGGCAATGTCATTCTTGGGATTCTTTCCTATGTCTTGATAAATCTCGAATGTTGATCTTTGAATGACATTCCTATGAATATGGTTGAGATTTTTCGAGACATCTATAAAAACACTGTGTGGGATGGAAGATCTTTTCCCCGGCATTACCGTCCAAGTATATATATAATGCCCCAGATAAGGCCGGTACATTCAACTTTCTTATATGTATACTATTCATCCATGGGAAAGAAAAAGAGACAGTTCATTTTTGGGTTCATAATATGCTTATCTTTGTGAATATCTATATCTACATCTCTGTAATGTACTAAGTATCATTCATCTATAGTTTACTCAAGTGCTGCACTAAATTTTAATGGGAAAAGTATAAAAAAAATCATAAATCTACTACATTGATACCAATTAAGTACTAAATATTTTAATCGGACTAGCTTAGTCCTAAAACTTTTCATATTTGTACCAATTCAATCTATCCAGCCATTTTAGGTCGAAAATTGCTAATGTGGGTGCTGATTATCTTACATAATATGGCTGGTGCTGATATTGATTTTTTTAATAATATTTTAATATTTTTTTTTTGAACATATTGAATCTTTTGAATTTTTTTTCCTTTCCCTTTTCTTTTCCTTTCCTTTTTGCTAGTGACCCTTATTGGCCACTGATCACAGGCCATGGCCGGCAAAGTCACCCTCACCAACCATAGGTGAGGATGAGCACTGGCTATCCATGCGAGACTCGCCATGCCAGATCTAGCAAGGCCATTTCTTACCTAGGCAGGGCTCGTTGGATCTTGCCTCGCTTAGGTGAGGCTTGACAAGGCCAACCCTCACTCAGGCGAGACATGATGAGGCCATCCTTGCTTAGGGGAGGGTTGGCCTCGCCAAATCTGTGCGGTGGGCCTTGCTTGGATGATTGGTGCTTGTCCTTGCTCAGGTGTGGCCCAGCAAGGCTAACCCTTGCCTGTGGTCAATGAGTAATCTTTTTACTGTGTTTTGGCAAATTGATTTGTTCATGTTGTTTATCGTTTAGGTGATGTCAATTAATATGGTTAGGATTAGATAAACGTTCGAAAGTAACATGTAATTCGATCAACGATAACATAACAGCTTATTATTTATATATGATATCAACTTTCCATTTCTTTCAATATTGACCCCAACAATGAATGAAAGAAAATGGATCTATTTCTAAATTACCAGTGTATATCTATATAATTAGCGCATCTCTTATAACTTCACATTTCATCCCCCTCCTCTTGGGAATAACTCATTTTCCTCCCATAAACATCGATAATCACCCAACTTTACACACCCGGCACTGCGAACGATTTAAAACAGAGCCACTGAGTGATCACATTCAATGCCAAGAAAGAAGTCTTCACAAGTTAATTTGTCTCAAAGAGAAGTCTTCACAAGTTAATCTGTCGCCAAAATTCGAAGTGTCTTCTCCCACCTATGTATCGATTGTTATCTTCTCAGGACCAGTTTCGACATCCTTGCTCGCTCGGAAGTGGCCGGCAACGAACGACAATCACCATTGCACCAAGATAACGCAATTTTGGGCGGCGAAGCAAGAGAGATTCGTTACTTTTTCCTAGGTTTGAGAGACTTGTAAGACACATTGATGGTTTTGCCAATTGGGTAAAAGCTCGATCGATTGCCATCAGCCCTCGACACAGATCCATCGACGACAAATGAAATCGAGAATTGCACACGACAAACGTGAGTCTTGTCGTGTCCTAGATCGCCCTTCATGCACCGGACTAAATCGACCTCCATTATTATTAGAAAGTTGTGTAAAAATAAATACCCGTATGTATTATTATTATTTAGTTAAATTGAGTGCGAACTCTATGTTAACATCCATATTTTTATTCTTATGATTAAATAAAATTATCAAGCCTCTATTCTCACTAACCAAGGACAGCCAACTCTCCAAAACCAATGGAGAGTCGAAAAATTTGATAGAGACAAATTGATGGAAGGAAAATTGTTCAAAAAATTTTAAGTTTATTTTATTTTTGTCAATTCAATTATAAATCTTTTAATTATGCTATTTGAGTCTTAAACTATTTTCACAATTTTCTAATTGAGTCCATGTGGTCAAATTTGGCCAAAAATCATTGATGTAGATACTAACCGTTCTAAATGATGCGATTGACGCTAATATGGACAATTTTTAATGATATATTTTTTTGATATTTTTTTTTTACTATCGATCATTGACTAAAAAAATTAGCACAATTAAAATGCCTAAGATTGAATTGGCAAAAGTGCAATTGGTTTAGGATTTTTTGGACAATTTTCCCAATTGATAAATGTATTTATAATGCAACTTTTTCCCTCAAAAAATTCAATAAGCTGTTGAGATATTAAGATAAGACTCCTATAAAGTCCGTATTGATACGGAATTGAATTTCGATAGAACCATATCGTGTCCACTTTGGATGGTCCAGTTGAAAAATCATCTAGCTTTTGCTAAATTCCATATGGTTTTAATAGGCGATATGCTTGTTCAACCAAGTACCTGTCAAAGGTCGATTGGTTGGTTCCCAAAGCATGCCAAGGCACAATAATTAAAACGAAAATCTTTAGTGTGATTCCCATCTAGAAAGTTCGGGTCTGTAAAATAATAGAACATTTGATAGGCCTTTGGCATCACAAAGTTACATAATCGGTAAATTTTATTGTCCATTTCAGTTTAATTTTCGTTGATGCCCACAAACTATTTTTTGTAAGTTATAAGAAAATAAATGAAAAATGACCCCGAGTGCGTAATATGAAAGTACATCATATTCATAGATTTATTGGTGTATCAAATATTCATTAATCATTGTATAAACCTTGTACAAGTGATAGGGATATTTTAACAAAAAACATGCAAATTGAACATATGAAATTTTGTGGGACAACAGTCAATTATTCTCAAAATTTAAGTTAATAGATAAATGTGTGGATTGGTATTTAGATATTTCAACACCATTCCTCACGTATATATCTAAGATTAAAGCATGGACATATATTATAGTGGAGGCATGTATGGATTTGGAAAGATTTAAATTGACTACCATATCAAACGAGATTTTGTGAGATCGTACTAACTGCTCTAAAAGTTCAAGCTGATTGATGATGGCATGGTTTGATATTTAGATATTTTTTAAATTTTTCATTAGAATAATAACATGTCCATTTTGGAAGGTCTAATTAAAAAAAAATCATTTAGCATTTTTTGAAGTTTAGAATATTAATTTGCAAAAGCACAATAATCAAACAGAAGAATTTCAGTGGTGATTCCCATCTAGAAAATTTGGGTCTCTAAACCAATGAATTTCGCCGGTCCTATGGTGTCACAAAGTTAAATATTCGGTAACTTTTGTTTTAATACTTTCAGTCAACTTTTGTCGATGCCCCATAATGTTTTTTTTTTTGCAAGGCATGAGAATATAAATGAAAACGACCCTTGTTACGTAACACAAAGTACGTCATAAATCATGGATTTATTTCTTGATCAGATATTCATCAACCGTCGTATAAAAGAATGAGAGAAGGAGCTGAGATCGAATGTTCAAAAGATACGGTCAATAAAGAAGATGTTTTATTTTAAATCATGTAATTATCCACTTTGTAGGAAAAATAATCTGATTGAAAGGTGACCGAACAAAAATAACCTTTTTCTTTTGTCCAAAGTGAAAGAAAATTGAGGCTTTTTGGAAGGAGGAAAGAGACCTGGGTCAAAAGAATCAAGAAAAGGAATAAAGAAAAAGGCATGAAAAGAAAGGTTTCCAAAAATTAATAAAACTAATTTTTTTTAGTTGCACGAATGTATGAGAATGGTTCTTCGGAAGGCACAAGACTAAAATTTATATCCTAGATATATCCACGCGCAGGAACTTAGTATAATCTGATGCATTTGATTTGGATATGTGTTACTTAGAGAGAAAGAGAAAGCATTTTGAAGAAGTCTCAAGGAAAAAACAAAGTGAAAGGTTCAAAGGAGATAAATAAGGCTTAGGTAGAGAAGTTACACTAATCATTAAGAGTGGAAGAAAATGGGAAAATTGTTTAAATTTTTTTAAATTTATTACACTTTTATCAATTTAATCTTAAATTTTTTTAATTTTGCCAATTGTTTTCCTTGGACAATTTTGTCAATTGAGTTCATTTTGCTAATTTTAATTGAAAATTGCTAACATGGACGTTGATAGTGTCTCGAAGAATGACTTACGCTAACTTGAATAATATATTTGTAAAAATTATTATTATTTTTTTTTATTTTTTATTTTTCTTTCTTTCTTATTCTTTTTTTCTTTCCAACCAAGTTCGACGAGGGTTGCCGATTGACCATTGCTGACCACAAGCAAGGGCCAGAAACCCTCTTCCAATGGCTATCCTGCCTGTGACACGTTAGTGCCAACCATACCATGTAGAATGGTCAGTATTCACGTTGGTGATTTTTGGCTAAAATTGGTTGAATTGAAATTATTGACAAATTGGCAAAAGTTTTAGGACTTAGTTGGAAAAATTAAAATATTTAAGACTCAATTGGTAAAAGTGCAATAGGTTAAGGATAATTTTCTTGTTTAAAAATCTCACCAAAAGAAAAAGAAACCTAGTCATTCAAAGACAAACGTTAAAAGTTATGTTCTTGAAGTACATCCACATGCGGGAAATCCCTCTAAATATCACATGCATCTTGAAGAAGTCTCAAGGAAAATGCGAATGAAAGGTTCAATGGAAATAACTAAGGCTCAGATAGATAAGTTACTCTAATCATTAAGAGTGTTTGAAAACAGGCAAATTGTCTATAAAGTCATAAGCCTATTGCACTTTTGCCAATTTAGTCATAAACTTTTCAATTTTATTATTTTTTTAAAACAATTTTGCCGATTGAGTCCATTGTATCAATTTTAATCGAAAACCGTTGACGTGAATACCGATAGTGCCACGTAAAACAACCGATAGTTACATGAACAATTTTTTATATATTGTATAAAAAATTATTTTATTTAGGGTTAATACTCTGAAAAACCTCAAACTAGTATACATGTGATAAATTTACCTCAAACTATTTTTTTAACCATGAAAAACCCCAAAGTAGTATACATGTGACAAATTTACCCCGACTGACCATAAAAAACCCTAAACTGATACATTTATGATAAATTTATCCCAAACTAATTTATTCGATTACAAAAAAACTCAAAACTGGTAAATTTGTGACAAATATACCCTCCACTAAATTGGATTAATGCCACAAACAAATCACAAAAATTGTAAACTGTGACAAATGGAGCGTAAAATCCCAAATTGGTATACCAGTCAACTGTCACGTGTTATTTAACTTAATAATTTGACAGTAAAATTTAACGAAAATTAACAAAGGGTAAATTTGTCATAAGTGTACCGATTTTGGGTAAATTTGTCAAAGGTATATCAGTTTGGGGTTTTTGGTGGTCAAAAAAATAGTTTGGGATAAATTTGTCACAAGTGTACCAGTTTGGGGTTTTTCAGGGTATTAACCCTTTTATTTATTATTATTTATTATTTCTTTCTTTTCCTTTTTTTCCTACCAAGTCCAGCGAGAGTTGCTGGTGAACCCTCGCCGACCACAAGCGAGGGCTGACGACCCTCGTTTAGTGGCCAACGAGTGTCTGCTAGCCCGCTTGTGACTGGCAAGGGCGAGCCAGCAGCCCTTGCTGGGCTTGGAAGAGAAAGAATGAAAAGAGAGGGAAAAAATTAACCAAAAAAAAAAAAAAAGAATTTTTAAAAAATTATAAAAGTTGTCAATGTCAATGCTAGTTGTGCCATGTAAAATAACCAACATCCGCATTGGCGATTTTCAGGTAAAATTGATTGGATTGACTCAATTGGCAAATTGTTAAAGGTTTAGGATTCAATTGGCAAAATTAAAAGATTCAAGATTAAATTAATAAAAGTACAATAGGTTTAGGATTTTTTGAAATTTTCTAAAAACTAAGAAGAGTAAGTTGTTTCTTACGTAAAGAAAAAGAAACCAAGACGTTCAAAGACGAATGTTATAAGTAAATTCTAGAAAGGATGGAAGAGGGAAATGCACCACCATGATAGTTGATCTAGTGAAGATGAGTCATCTATCTTACTTGAGGTCATGAATTCGACTCATGTAATAAGTCAATCTCTACACAATTCATTGAGTTCCTAATTACAATATATCTTGTGTGAAACGACTTATTTTTTGTTTTTGGTCAAAAGAAATTTTCATTTATTACCAAAATGATATATGATAAGAAATCTCAAAAGTCATAATAATAAAACAAGCTTATAGAACTCCAAAACAAGTCAAAACAGAAAATTAAGGCATATCAATAGAGCATGGTTGGTAGAGATAATGACAGGCTTGTCTTTCAAGAATAGATTTGTGAATGCATTCAAGCGAAAGGATTAGCGGCTGATCCCCAAATCACACAGCATCATTAATGATAAGCATACGCTAGGATCTCAATCTGTAGTTATGGCTTTGCCTTTTAGCGATGTGTACCTAGCTCGACGTCCTTGATACAATCACCATACAAAGACAACATAAACATGTTGAAAACGCTCAGATTTGATACTTGTGAGAGCGAGTCCTGTAGCTAATGTGAAGTGTCAAAACTTTGAACTAAAACATGTTGAACAAGCACAGATTTGACATTGAAATTGATGTGAACATCATTGAAATTTGAAACAAAATATTTCTTCATTAAAATTTCAAGATCTAGAATCAAATAGGAGAAAAAAGCTCCTCGATATAAGATCGATAGAGCAAAGCTCCCAAATTTATATTAGATGGGAAGAGTAAGGAAAAAAAAGGAAATAAAAGGAAAAGCAATTTTTGGGAGGGGGGAGATCAAGGTCAATCCCTCCCCTCAAAAGTGGAAGAGACGAAGAAAGGTTCAGAGAGAGTGTTGAGAAAATTGTCCAAAAAATCTTAAACTTATTATACAACAATCAATTAAATCTTAAATCTTACAATTGTGTTAATTGAATCTTAAACATTTTGACAAATTGTCAATTTAGTCCTAATTCTTCAATCATGTCAATTTAGTCCTAAACATTTTGAAGATTTACCAATTTAGTCTTAAACCTATTATTTGGCTGAAAGGATTATATTGGCAAGTTATGACAATGTTTAGGACTACATTAGCATATTTTAAAGGTTTATAACTAAATTTACAAATGGTAAAAAAGTTTAAGATTAAATTGATATAATTGAAATGTTTAAGACTGAATTTAGCCTCCGTACAATAGGTTTAGCACTTCAAACAAGTTCCTTCTTAACTTTTAGCATCTCAGTGAAACTGAGACAAAGGACTCACTAACCTCAAACCTTCGGGTCGCGGGTTGTATAAAATAGTTATAACTTGAACGGGATACTCTATAGTGGTGTGAGTGGTAATATCCAGAGAGGATCACTACTGCTGATTGCTCTTTCGAGAAACTAATGTGTGTAGAAATAAAAATGATCACTTTCAAATTGTGTGAAATTAGTCTTCCCTTGCTTCGGTTTGGTGCTTGGAGTTGGGACACTTAATTTTAAGCAACTAGGGACTATACTTGACCTCTCTCTCTCTCTCTCTCTCTCTCTCTCTCTCTGTTTATTCCCATTTCCGATTTGAAGATAATCAGGTTTTTTGCTTTCTGTGTTTCGGCCTTTTTTTCTCTTTTCTTTGTGGATTGCTCCTTCATCAATTTGTTTTGCTTAGAGTAGGAGACATCTCTCTGTCCAGCTTTTGTATGTGCTAACTTTATACTTCCACTCTGTAAAAGATCTGCAATCTTTCATAAGCCTCTGAACTTTGCATGATTATCGGAAGTAAGGGTCATGGTAAAGTCCAATCTAGAACGAGTATAAGCTGCATACCGAAAATCGAAGATTGTTAATCGATAATAAGCACAAATTCCATTACAAACCAACCCCCGGGATCAGCCGATCGGTTCACTCCACAAGAACTTCGACAATAGATTCTATGTCAATTTTTTCTTCTCTGCCACATAAATCATATGAGCAAAAGGTAACTCTTTTTACCATCTTCCGCTCTAATTTTGACACGACAGGCATATATAAACCTGAAAATTCCTCCTCTCTTTTGACTAAAATAAAGGAACCGCAAATTAAACGCTCACTTTGAAGTTGCAATGGCCTTTCTTTGAATATATTCGGCTCCATTTATTCTTCCACACCCAATGGAGAAACTAGTCTTTTCGTGCATTATGTGAGGATTTACATTATATTCATGTTTTTACTTTTGAACTGTCACTCATATTTTACCACTCCACCTGTAGAGATTATATGCGACGCACGTTAATCTTAAAATTTTTTGGGGGACCACCTTTCCATTTAATTCAGCCCTGATCTTTCGCTTTCAAGAATACAATCGACGTTCAATCGATCAGATGCAAATCTGCGTTGATTTTAAGGTAAAGGGGCCCAAAGTGATACGAGCTTCATATTTCATTCATATTCTAATAGGATGGGGTTTTGACGTCACATGAAATTTAACATCCAGTAATAAGAAACAATGACAAAAAGAATCAGTTAAAATCAAATCATGTCTATTTCAGATTTGACATATGATACGCGATGTGACTCCAAATCGAGAATGGCTTGACTAGTAAAAACCAAACGGGTATACATGTGGTTAGAATTTGTGCCTTAATAATGTTGTTGAGTTTCATGTTACATATAGATTGTTCGACTCATTTCCAAATAATTCAAAATTTTGCGAAGAACCGTTTATCTAATATAGAGCGCAGGCAACGGGATCAAATTCTGATATTCATTCTAATTTTCTCGTCAACAATCACCTCAAATCAATGTTATTTTTACCCCCAATAATCTTAAGTAGAGATTAATTTTTCTGCCTTCTTTGCACTATGAAAGCGGGCAAAATTGTGTAGTTCCTGTTGGAGACCTGTTCATCCTCACATGGTTGGATTATTGTTGTGCTCTTATTCAGTAATTTTCAATTTAACAACATCGTTCTTTTCGCACTATACTGCTGAACAACTAGCAGACGTTCGTTAGTGCGATTATTAGCTACGAAAATATTTTCTGCTGGCTGATGCCAAGAATTGTAGATCAGTGTTGACTTGTTGAGTACGCTAAATCCCACTATTTTTTTTTTTGTGCGATTACGAAACTTCCAACGAAATTTCTATTCAAAGTAAGAGCACTCAAAATAGGAATAATTGAAAACATGAGAGAGTGGAACGCCTAGTGCTACTTGATAATTTTAAGGTCTAAAAACGTATTCGTCAAAAAGTGTTGCAGAGAGAAAAAAAAGAAGAAGTGAAAATCGAACGTGGAAGGATCTCATCCACGTACATGTTTCATTTTGTGGGAATTTGTTCTCACTTTAATTTTATTTATTTATTTTAGCTTTTGTTTGCCTTGTTCCGTCCAGTCTCCACATAGGGAGTAGAAAGAATTTTGAAGCTTTTAACCAAAAATTATTCTTGGTGTGACCTCATTTGACTGCCTAATTTCACAAAGGGGAGACAAAACCCTAGATTCTTTCTTCTACCATTGCACTTTCTTCAATATTATTGGATACAAAGTACTCTGATTTTCTAAAATTCCTCGGCTATACATTTTTTATTTGGGTTAATTTTAAATGCTCCAATGAAGTTACGGATTTTAAGGATAGCATATAGTGTGGAATATAGGATTATTTTATATATTTAGTTATTTAATAGCAAAATAGGTTGTACTTTAAGTACTACTGTTTTCGAATAGCAAAATAGGTTGTATAAATACTACTGTTTTCGTAGGTGGGATATTGCCGGTTTCGTTAAGTAAAAGAACACATTCTCACATTATATTGTCTTTATTTCTCTGAGTCATTGATTTTACAGATGCATGCACTGTCTATAACTTAATCAACTTCTCTAAACGTAATTAGTGAATGCGAGTTATGATTTATGAAGGATTTTCCACATATGTTCAAGTGACATTTTAACCTAGAACATTCTGTATTAATATAGTTTATGCAAGCTAATTTTTTACTCAAAAGTTAGGAACCTCGTCTAAGGTTAGGAACCTCGGTGTCTACTTTTCTTTTATATACTAGCACTAGAATAGATTATTCAAGCTAATAGTATAACACGACTTTACTAGTAACACTTGGTCTCTACTTCTCTTTATGTGAATGGAGGAGAATCTATTCAAGTTTTGAATGACATTTTCCATATCCTAATCGGTGTAAGAAGGGTAGGATGTCGATACTTTGCAATTTGGTTTTGATTTTCAAAATCAGAGACACGTGTCTTGATCCTATATAATTGATGAAAACCGAGACGCAATAAAGATCCGCATCGTACGCCGGATGATGCCCATACATACCAAAGGTCATAGGCATCTTAGCTTAATTAGAATTTTCATTATTGCATGGCTAAAGACTAAGAGTTCATAAGAAAAAGGAAATCAAAGCTTCATCATCTCTGGTGAAAGATTTCCTTGTGAAGTGCATTGTACCTTTTTGAATTGTCGCTGGCTAATTTAAGTTGAATAAAATTTTTAAAAAAATTCAAGAAAATACAGATCTCAAAATACTAGTGGCCTCTAATTTATTTTTTTTTGGAAAATAACTGATATAAATAGGAGCGATATCTTCTCGATTCGGATGCAAAGTGACATATTTAGAAGCCGCCACATCATATATATATATATATATATATAATTTCAAGTCAATTACAACTATGCAATTATGTCATTGAGAAAGTTACCGACTTCGTCAAATCTTGTACGTTTATTCTCACACCCCACGATTTGACTTGACCATCCTTGCAAATTTTAGTTGTCAACTCATTTGAGGAGGCAACGTGTAACTTTATATGAACATTTTTTTTTTTTTCATTTTGCTCTCATTTCATAACATTTATTTATATAATTCGATGCTTGACTAATAGTAACAAGGTCAATATTGAAAGGCAGAGAGGTTCTTTAGACGTTTGACATTAAGGGAGAGCATTTGTGGACACTCGACACCAAAGTAGTCAGCACTTGGACAAATTTCGATCAATTCCCATGTTTGAGACCATTTTGTAAGCGACTCTAAGTCCTATAAAGCACTTCAAAAGTTGAGAAGGTGAAGTTGCATTGAGCACCTCGTCCACACCCTCATTTTATTAGGTAATCGTCAAGAAACTATCTCAATGTTTGGGACATACGGGAAGATTAATTATTACTTACGTTTGATAATTAAGTTCCTATAATTTCAAAAATTATATATAGATTTACGTGCTTGTATCGAAAATGCACTCTACAGAAATTGTAAATAACAAAGATAATCACGTCCTCATCGAATTTGAGACAACATTTCGTTTTGCAAAAATGAAATCGTGTTGAAGCTAATCTCGATCCTAATATAGGAGGCAAGGTTGATTTTCCCACCGTTCGTGATCTTGAATCATAAGTTAAGAACCAAATTACATCCATGAATTGCAATTCCGCTTCCCTTGTTTGAATCTTGGGTTCACGGTTAGGCAGATCTCCAAGATCATCTTTGCTTCAATGGGTACGCCAAAACAAATAAATATCGTCCTCGGTTGACATTCTAACTTCTTTATTCCGCTTCATCCCTTTTTTTTTATTTTATCCCCGAACAACATCATATTTGTCAACTTATTGTAATATAAATTATACCCATTTGACAATTTAATTTCTCTATTTCGGTTCATCCCATTCTTTTATTTAACCCCCGAATATCATCTTAGTTGTCAACTTATTGTGGACAATACTTAGATTATTTTCTTCTAGATCAATCACATGAAGGGAAGAATATTATTAATAATTAGTCAACTCACACATCTGGCAGTTGACCTTTTTCCCCTCCTTAGTATCAAAACCTAAAATCTCCCAAAATATTCTTGGCTTACCTAACGCTGGCATTGAAATTGAGGGATGCGAAATGTTTTGTCCTATGTTAGTGATTTTGCATTATTTTCGGAATGGCTGACCTTCGAGATTTGACTCAATAGCGACGACACAAACGATTTATATACTTCCCCTAGTTGGACAAAACTGTTGTGGCGTGGACGACCAATAGTGTCATCCTACAAGTCCATAGTGGCCTAAATGAAAAGTACCATAATATTTCGTCTAAAGCAAATTGGACATAATCTTGTGGTCGGTCCACATTCTATTTTTGTTTAAAGCAAATTGGGCATAATCTTCACATGGAGCCACAGTAACAAGAGCCCCATCTTATGGAAAATTAGTCGATCGATGAAAGGATAATTGTCCAAGCTGTCCCGTAATTTGGTTTTCATATGAAAATTTATTTTGTAACCTTCTTGTAAGCAGGCGACTAAGGTGAGTCAAGATAGGAGAATTTTCAAATGTAATCTTCTTTGGAAATCAAGTACCACAACACATTGACCGCTCCATTCAAGGGGGTGGAGATTTTTGCAGCTTTGTTGGTCCTACGACTCTTATAGCCCGTAAAGGAATTCATACAGGAAAACTAGTTTCAACGTTGAGATAATCCACGTCATCACTTCGTCACCAATATGATGCGTACTGCATAAAACTTCGAGGGGGGGTGAATTTCACTTACGTCGATAAATTATAACGAAATCTGCAATTAAGTCACCGAACTTTAATTTTAACAACTCTGTAAACTAAATTTTTTTATTTGCTTTTTTTTTTTTTATCTCAATTAATGCACTTTCATCGGAATTAAAGAGATGTATAGTCACTGTCTAGGGGGATTGGAATTAAAGTTTAGTGACTCGATTGCAAATTTAACTAAAAATCAATGGTTATAGACACGATTTACTCAAGTTTTGAGCCTCTTGTTTTATGCGAGTTTATGCATGCCGGATGCATTATAGTCTCAAAACTGTGTGACCCTACGTGATCCAATGGATGAGATAACATATTTTGGCTATTATAAGAACCCGAGCGTATGCAATGGTTTAAGGTATCATTAATTTTAGAGTTAGAAATAAGTGATCGCTCTTTGTCCTCACTACAAAATAAACTCTCCCTATGGTTGCCGATCATTGGCTAAGATTCTCTCTAGCATTTGACTCGATTTAGTACTCCGAGAGCATGAGATTCAAGTCCTTTAAAAATCACAACACATCGCTCTAAAATAATATACGTGAATCGTGAGAGGTATAAACGGGTCATGTACCATCGTGTTGTAGTGCTTGGTCAACTTGGCATCAGTCCAAGGTTCCTACTTTGATCTCATCCGGATCATGAAAAATATTGACAATTACAGCTCTTAGGATAATGAACTAGTCGAAATGAAGAAGCCCCGCTCAAGATGCGTACATCAATACAGATAACATACTAAATCTTCAAGTGGGTTTCGAGAAAGAAGTGAAAAAAACAACTCACCTCCCCCACAGAGAATTGAAGCATGTGTAGCAACTTAAACACAAGGAAATTAATTAATCTTAAACCCGATGGCGCTACCACTAGTGAGCGCGTTTGGAGTTTAGCAGGGGCGGACAAAGTCAAACGGTCAAACTTAGCGAATATTAAACTCACATTCGCTGACAAGATCGGGTTGCCAAAGCTCTTCAAATCTGAAGCGCGTTTACTGCCAGGTTGCCACTTTCTCTTTCCCTCCTCGTCAATCCATCGTCGTCTATCTAAAACCCCTTCACTTCTCTCTCTCTCTCTCTCTCTCTCTCTCTCTCATCCCCCTCTCTATATATACCCTCTTTATCTAAACTATCTCAGCACGAGTCGGGCTAATCTCAAGCACTCTCATCCGCTTTTCTCCAACAGTCCACCCAAAACATTCCAAGCTTTTACTTTGTGTACCGACCACCGCTGTCGTCTGTCTTCTGCTTCTTGACGGTGAAACAATGGAGACCCGAAGCGAGAACGAAGTGGTTGCCGACGTCAAGAAAGGGCCATGGACCGAGGAAGAAGATGCCGTGCTCCGAAGCTATGTTGAGACTCACGGCGAAGGGCGATGGAACTCCGTCGCCTATTTTGCCGGTATCCCTCTCTCTCTCTCTCTCTCTCTCTCTCTCTCTCTCTCTCTCTACACGCACACGCACACACACACACACGAGTTGATGTTTGATGTGAAACGATCAATTACGTGGATGCAGGCTTGAGAAGGACCGGCAAGAGCTGCAGATTAAGATGGTTGAATTACCTGCGACCCCAAGTCCGACGTGGAAACATTTCTCTTGAAGAACAACTCATCATCCTCGAACTCCATTCTCGCTGGGGCAACCGGTACTTTCAACTTTCCCTCACGAGCAGCATGTTCCTTAGCTTTTCTAAACACTCCTTGAAGACTGATGTGTTTGAACTGTGTTAATTTGAAAAGGTGGTCGAAAATCGCGAAACATTTGCCGGGGAGGACCGACAACGAAATAAAGAACTATTGGAGGACCAGGGTGCAAAAGCAAGCCAAGCAGATGAAATGCGATGTGAACAGCCAGCAATTCCGGGACACGATGCGCTTCGAGTGGATGCCCCGGTTGGCTGAGCGGATCCGGGCCGCCGAATTCAGGGGTCAACCCGGGTGCCTCCCGGTATCTTCCTCTGATGACCCAATATTCGACAATCGAGGGGCCCGCATGGCTGAGCTCGAGTCAGGCTCGAAGGACCCGAGCCTCATGCCCGAGGTGTCGTCGGGGATTTCGTCGGACTCCTCCGATGCCCAAGTTTCTCCAGTTTCGGGACTCACCGAGTCCTACAATCCGCCCGATGGCTTGACGGGCGGGCCCGGAAGCGGGGCTGGGTATTCGGGTTGGGATATGCCGGGTCAAGATGATATCATGAGCAGCGAGTTATTCCTGGACGGCGGTGATTCGTGGGATAGCTTTTGGAATGAAGAGAATGTATGGTTCTTGAGACAGCAGCTATCCGACGACCACTTCTAGAAGGACTTTGCATATTTTATTTCTTTTGTTTCTATTTCTATTCCTTTCATTAGGTGGGGGAGAAAAAAGGGAATTTGCTTTACGTGACGTAGTTTGGCACTTAGTTGAGGTTGGGGGAGGATTGATCCAGACATGATGTGGCAAAAGAAAATTTTGTTCAGTCACGCTTTGCAAATATCCAATGTACGGTCTTTGTGCCATGGTTTTTAAAAGTCGCTTGATGCCGAAACCGGATGTTTATCATTAACTTTATTCAACGTGACGATAATGCTTCGTGTCCTTTGGCCAGCCCGTGATAAGATTGATCGATATATTCTTATCTTTTCCTAATTCGCGACTTTTGAGTTGCGAGTGATTCGCTGAAAACTGCGAAATTTCACGCTCTCTCTCGTTTTAGTTTTGCTAAATCGTGCAATCGTCACCAAATTATGATTATATTACTCCAAATGCTGATCAATTAGCTGGATGAAGCCTGCGAACACGGAGACATCACTTCGCACGGACAGATTAATTTTCTGTCGCAAAACCATCATATTGTTTGCGAATAAGGTTCACCACGAGGACAGATGCCATCACTAGGTTAGCTGGTTAGCACCATGCAAGCATGCAAGACCCAGGTGATATGCCAATAGTCGACTTTATCGAAGGGCCTTCAGGTTGAAAGGATCCTTGTCTTCCTCTTGAATTCGTGTCTCGATGGAGTCATTCGTCTATACAATCAGAGATTAGGTCCACTAAGAACGTTACGTGCGGTATATGAAGGAGACGTTTTCAAGTATATGACATTGATAATGGCAGGGCACTCTCCAAGAGGGGCTAGTGGTGTCCGTCGCAAACCCAAAATTAGGTTTTCGTTGAAATCAGCCTCATGGAATCTTTCGTGATGCGTTCTCTCGCAAGGTAATTTTCGAATAAAAATTTCTATCTGATCTCATATTCTTGATCGGTCGAATAACAGTGTCTTCACAATCCCATCTCATCATTCTGATCGGTCGGCTAGATAACAACATTTCTATTTCACGAGAAGTACGACCGGTTGGTCCACGACAGATGCGTACATGAAATCCTTGATGGGTCTAATCTTATTCAAAGCTCAATGAGTTGGTATTTCTAATAGTGTTGAGGTCAAAATATATGACAATCTCATGCATATTTCGTTACAAAAGGTCGGAGCCAACATGATTAGGGTTTCATATAGGCCAACAAGAGAAATACCGAAAAATTATTCCTACATACATGGGTTAACCAAGTAACTTTGGAAACTATCATACTTGCTGTCACTACATGTTGCGAGACTAATTATATCATAGAGCGTTAATGTCAAAAATGTTTTACATAAACGGCCCTCTCCGCCATCGATTTAAGAGAGTCGGGGATTAAAATCATCGAATCAAGGGTGGATAAAAGCCGGTCTTGTAAAATTTTCTGGACACCAGCCGTACATATCCTCCATTAATTTCCAATGCGGTTCCCTCCCGGACTCAAATTCCTATGTCCATCCCCATCCACAGGTTTAGTATATACTCACTGCACACGATCGAGAATCTCTTTGACTTTACCGGATTCTCACGTAAAACTCAACCGGGACAACTATTGGCATTTGACAAAAAGAGGAGGATGAGATAATCAATCGGACCACCACAATGGAAACTTAAGACTCCAGAACTTCCCATTCGGTTGAAACGAGAACGAGCACTCAAAAGCCGCAGTAGATTCTTTGCACTTGCCCTAGTGCTAGAAAGGAAAATGTTAAAAAAATAGAATTTTAAAAAAATAAGAGCATAACAATTCGGTTGAAAAAAGTGCACCCACACGAGTCTAAGTTGACATAATTTCATCGAGAAAGATACTTTACATTTCAATCAATGTCACAATTTGGAATTCGTTCTAGCTCCTCGTGTATTTATTTAGACTTTTTGTCATTTATTCCGAAGAGATTCCCTATTTTTTTTTTCCGTTTACTATTAATATATTGAAAATAAGAAGTGATAAGACGCCTTTTGAAATTAGCCAATGTTCGATGGTCTGACCAGGCAAGGCTTTCTATTAGCGAAGAATGTTGAAATTCGCAATGTGCTCCACTATTTTAATGTTATTTTTTCTCTCTAGATGGAGCAGCCAAATATTGTTTAATTTAGCAATGGGAGGTCTCCTCAGTAAACGTCTAAGTGGAATTCCTAGGTTATCATGAGTGCATTCTACACACGAAAATGGGATCACTGCTTACGTCACTCGGATGTAATTTTTGGTCAAAGGTGGGTCCCACGGTATAATGGGGTGGTCAAACTAATGATGGACGATATGGCATGTTTGACAAGGATGTGTGTACGCAAGACCATTTTCAGCTCTTCTGTGACTTCTGGAAATTTTCATGGACCGACGTTTAACGAGCCGCTCCGTGTTTTGTCTCGTTTGCAGCGTATTCAAAGATGAAGAATTTATAGTGCAAGACTAGCAAAACAAAATTAACAGAAGCACGTGGCACACCTCGGCCGAATATTTGCACGTGTCATTCATCTTCTTTCGTACATTTTCCTTTTCTTAAGGACCATCGACTTAGTTTTAATCATTACTATACATGAATGTATTGTTGAGGTGGATGCATGTTTTGTTGGAATTTCCTTCATGACGAAACATCCTTCATCAAAAGTCATTTTTTGACTTTTATTCAAGAAAACGAGGATTCTGTTCCAATTTTGGACAGAAGAGATCATAAGCAAAATGAATCAATATCTTAATCGACGACAAGGTCTAGAAGATACAAACTAGATGAAATAACTAGATGTTAATAAATTATGTTGAAATTTAATCAACGACACAACCGGAGAACTATAGATATTTTGCCGAAATTTAATCGATGACACGACACTAATGATAAAGATACAGGAGGTAAGAATTTAATCTACAATGCAAATATGAAAACTATAACTAGAAAAATAAAGTACAATGAAGGAAGATAAAAGTATTGAAATATACTAAATTGGTTTGATTTGTGCACCAAGGATGGTTTCTAATAGACAATTAGTGGTATTTATAATGATTCTCAACGGTTGCACTACCCTGAATGATTCCGTCGATTTCCTTCATGTCCTCTACAGATTTTGTGCCCATGCTCTTATAAAGTCATGCTTCTGTCTATAAACGATTGCTCATACTAGACGGTGCATTGCTTTTTCCTTTTGTCCGATTGTTATCTATCCCACACTCTTGCTCATAAATAGTAACTGCACCAGGAACCTCTAAAGTTCAAGAGCACTTGCTACTCTATTTTCCAGGTAACTTCCTGCGTCTGAGCTAGCCATAGTTGCGACGGATATAAAACCGCTCTTCTCTCCACGTTCGGAGCTCTCCCCTCTACCAATGGTGTAGCTATGGCAGCCCCTACCCTCACCTTTTCAAACCCTAATCCCCCACCATAATCTAGCCTTTTCTTCACCGTTTCATCCATTTCCACCAACCCAGGAGAGTTTCCCTTGGTCACTAGCGGAGATTCTTCATTGTTTTCCATTTCCACCAACCCAGGAGAGATACCCTCGATCACTAGTGGCAGGGATTACTCCATGAGGGATCTTCGAGGCGAGCTCTTCCTCTTACCATCCAAGGAGCTAATCTTCTTGATTGGGGGAAAAGTTCAGATCCTTCAACCAGCAAACCCTAGCGGCAGATCCCCAGTGGCGATGGCGGGGGAAGAAGAAGCTGTGGGCCGTCTCGCCCATCTCTGCAATAAATTGGGTAAGATGATGTATGAGAACGATATGAATATTCTCAATGAGGATATATCGGAAGAAAAAATTCAAGAGTATTGCTTTTCCCTTGTTGGGCAACTCTATAGGAACCCTAATATTAACTTTCAAGCTCTTACAACAGCGATGAAAAAGGCGTGGAAGAATGAGAATGTAGAGGTGAAACCCTTAGAAAATGGGAAAATCAGCTTTGTCTTTCATAATGAGGGGATAAAAACTGAGTCCTAAGGGGAGGTCCTTGGTCATTTTATAATCATTTATTGTTGTTAAAAGATTGGGAGTCGAATACCCCTCCACATTGTTATGAATTTAAGACATGTGCCTTTTGGGTTAGAATCTTCGGCCTTCCTTTGGAATGGAATTTTGAAAGTATCATAAAAAAGATAGCAAGTTCAATGGGGAAAGTTCTGGATGTGAAAACAGATGCTAGAGGCCCTGCTTTTCAGAAAATAGGGAAAGCAAGAGTGGAGTTAGATGTGGAGGCTGAATTGCGAGTAGGACAATTGATGCACCATGAGAATAAAAAAGTGTGGTTGGACTTTAAATATGAGTGATTGCCTTTTTTCTGTTACTCTTGTAGCAAAATTGGCCATTATGCTAATTATTGTAAAGACATATCTTATGATGAGGAAAAATTCACATCTGGGTTGGGAGGGTGCTTTGGAAGTTGGCTGAAAGCAGAAACTTCATATCATAGTCCATTCTGGAAAGTGTTTTACCATGAAGCATCACCAGCACAAAATGTCGAAGAGGTTGTTCCTGAAACCCCTGAGCAGCTAGGACAAGCTGAAGTCATGGAAGAATACCAGCCTATCCCCCTTATTAATAATTAGAATAGGGATAAGTGTTAGGAGGTCCAAATGCGAAAATGGATCTTTACTCTAAAACATTACAAAAAAGTGCATTTAAGTTCTAAAACTTGTCAAATTGTTTCAAATGAGTCCCTAAAATCGTTAATTTTTAGTTAAAAATGCGACGTGGCATTTTAAATAATTTTTATTTTCAGTGTATTTTTTAAATTATTTTTATTCATTTTTTAAAAAAATTAGATTTAAAAACTAAAAAATTAAATTTATTCTTATATTTTTTTCAACAAAAACTAAAAAGAAAAGTTAAAAAATTTATTTTTAAAAATTGTTAAAAACAACAAATCAGCGCCGCTCCTCTCCCCCGCCGCCGCTGCCACCCATCGCCGGAGGGGCCGGGTGACGGTCGCCGCCCAGGCGAGGGTGGCCGGGCCTCGCCCGCCCGGAGGGCGAGGGCCGGCAAGCTCCACCCGCCCGGGCGAGGCCTCGTCGACCCTCGCCGGCCCCGAGTGAGGGCGACGAGGCCTCGCCCGGGCGGGCGACGGTCGCCGACCCCCCGTGAGGGCCGGCGAAGACTCGCCTGGGCGGGCGATGGCCGCCCGGCCCGCGAGGGCGGCGGGCCCGGATCGAGGCACCCTTGCCCGGCTCAGCACGGGTGCCCGGATCCGGGGCCCGCCGGCCTCGTGGGGGCCGGCGGCCATCGCCCCGGGGAGTCGTCGCCGCCCTCACGGGGTCGGCAAGCGCCCGCCCGCCCGGGCGAGGCCTCGTCGGCCCCGAGCGAGGGCCAACGAGGCCTCGCCTAGGGCGGCGAGCGACGCTTGCCGGCCCTCGCCCTGGGGCCGGCGAGGCTCGCCACTCCCGCCGGGGCGGCGATCGTTTTCGCCCCCTCGGCAATGGGCGGCGGCGGGGGGAGAGGAGCTGCTATTTTTTTTTTTTAATAAATATTTTAACTTTTTTTTAAAGTTTTTGGTGAAAATAAGATAAAATGAATAAATTTAATTTTTTTAGTTTTTAAATCTAATTTTTTTAAAAAATGAATAAAAATAATTTAAAAATCCACGTGGAAAAAAAAAAAATTATTTAAAATGACACGTCGGCATTTTTAACTAAAAAGGCTAACGGCGTCGATTTTAGGACTCGTTTGAAACAATTTGACAAGTTTTAGGACTTAAATGCACTTTTGCAAGTTTTAGGATTGAAATGCATTTTCGTGACAAGTTTTAGGACTTCTGGAACACTTATCCCATTAGAATATTCAGCAGGGAGGTCCAAAATAGATGCTAATGGATCCTTACTCTAACATTACAAACGAGATAACGATGCATAACTTAGGGAAAAGAACACTTTTGCTCACTGGTCTAGAGTACTTCAGCAATCCTAATTTCCAGCCAACAACTACCTCAGACAGTATCAGAAAGAAAACTTTTTCACAACCAAAAACTCCCTCTACTAAGAAACAAAGAAGAGTCAACATTCAAGCAACAACAACTCCAGCACAAGGCTGGTTGGATGAGACTCAGGTTCTTGAAACTCCCATTCAAGTGACTGAAAAAGTTGCAGTATGGGCTGTGGTGGCTAGCCCTAATAAGCCACCAAATGAACCATGAATATATTAAGTTGGAATTGTCAAGGGTTGGGTACACCCTTGACAGTCCGAGAATTGAGAGCCTTAACGGCTCAATTCAAGCCCTCTTTGGTTTTTCTAATGGAAACAGAGAATAAGGCTGAGTTTGTGCAAAGAGTAAAGAGAAGACTTCAATTTCTAAGATGTTTAATAGTTGATCTAGTGGGTATGGCGGGAGGATTGGCTCTTATGTGGGATGATCGGATTTCATTGGATATTGACTCAATGACTGAAAACTTTGTGAATCTAAAGTGTGAAGAGGGGGTCACGGGTAAAAAAATGTGTATTACCTTTGTTCATGCTCCATATACTTACCCAAAGAGGTTGCAACTTTGGGAGAGCTTGAGATAAATCAGCTCTACAAATACTTTGCCTTGGGTGTGCTTGGGGGACTTTAATGAAGTGCGGTTTCAATGGGAAAAAGTGGGGAAGCAATTGGCTGAAAATTTCAGTATGATTGCTTTTCGGGATTGCTTGGATGCATGCTCTCTAATAGACATAGACAGCAAGGGATGTGCTTTTACCTGGGCAAATAATAGAGAAGGGGAAGAACATGTGAAAGAACGACTAGATAGAGTGTTGTGCACGATAGAATGGCGGCTGATGTACCCTGAAGCGAGGCTTTTGCTCTTCCTGCTATAGGATCAGATCATAGTCCTATCATCCTTTCTCTTCAAACAACTCAAGCTAGAAGAAAACGAATTTTCAGATTTGAGGCATTTTGGCTTGAGAGTGCCGAATGCAGGGAAGTGGTGTTAAAGTCTTGGGAAACTACAAATCAGCACCAAACAGATTTAGTTGGGAAGCTTCATGCTGTTCAAAATGCGCTATCTAAATGGAGTAAAAAGAAATTTGTGAATGGAAAGAAGAGAATTAGTATGTTGAAGCGGGAGCTTGAGTGTCTAACAAATAATATTTCAGATTCCTTCAACAAGGCACATTTTAAAAAAGATACAAGGTGAAATTGATGAGCTTGGGAGGTAAGAAGAAATGTAATAGGGGTTACGCTCTAGAATTAATTGGCTGAGATGGGGAGATCTAAATACAAAATACTTCCATGCGACAACCATCCAAAGAAGACAGAGAAACAGGATTTCTATGCTACAGAATGTAGAAAATACATGGTTGGTTGAGCAAAATCAGTTGAGAGAACATACTGTGCAATTTTTTAGTGAGTTATATCAGTCCCATGGTCCCCGAAATTTTGCACCAATGGTAGATCAAATACCTGCAGTAGTAACAGATGATATGAACAGAATGTTACTTGCTGAAGTTACTTTAGAAGAAGTTACTGCAGCAACATTTCAGCTAGGAGCAACTAAAGCTCCAGGCCTAGATGGTCTTAATGGACTATTCTATCATCATCACTGGGAAAACATCAAATGGGACTTATTTAAGGAGGTGGAGAACTTTTTGACCACCAGCTCTCTTTCACCAGCGCCGAATCGAACAAATATTTCCCTTATCCCGAAGGTTCCGAATCCTAAGAGACTGGATCGGTATCGTTCAATTAGTTTATGCAATTTTGGCTACAAGATTATCTCAAAAGTGCTGGCTAATAGACTCAAACCCTTAATACCAGAAATTATAGCACCAGAACAAAGTGCCTTTGTTGGTGGGAGGCAAATCCAGGATAACATCCTTATTGTCTAGGAAGTACTACTTCAAATTAGAATCAGGAGCAGGAAAAAGAAATTCCAAGCAAGTCTCAAATTAGATATAAAGAAGGCCTACAATCGAGTGGAATGGGATTTTTTGGAGGCATGCCTTTTAAGGACTGGTTTTGATGAGAAATTGGTGAGATGGATAATACAATGTGTTACTACAATCACATTTAGCGTCAAATTCAATGGAGAACCTCTGCAATTCTTTCAACCCTCAAGAGGACTCAGGCAAGGGGATCCCTTATCTCCTTATCTCTTTATTATTGTGACAAATGTCTTATCCTCATTGATGAAGCAAGTTGTGGATAATGGAAGTATTACAGGAATTAGGCTAAATCGAAGTTGTCATACTCTATCTCACTTATTATTTGCCAATGATTCGATTTTTTTCATGAATGACACTATTCTAGAATGTCAAAATCTTGCCATGATTCTGAATCAATATTGCCTAGCAGCTGGACATGAGATTAATTTGAACAAATCGGGAATTTTTTTCAGCAAGGGCTGTGACACCCCTCGACGGCCCCCGAACCATTAGGGTCGTCATAGTCCGCTTACCTTTCACTTGGCCTGATAATATAATACTCTAATACCAAGGAATCTCATGTGAATTCATAAATCCTGGGGGGTTTTACATCTTTTAGATCGGTCCCTGCGCAATTTATATGGCGGAAGCACATCCATCAACTCTCATCCCTATATTCAGAAAACGATGCACACCAACTAAACATTTATAGGTGAAAGCCGAACACTTTTATTTATTTAAATCAGATGGACATCATTCATCGGTACATCAAAATGCCGTAGTCTTCTATACTCGGCTATACTTCAAAAGATGACCGACATCTTTTCCAACAGTCGTATACTTAAGGTCCATCGACTAGTGTCGGCGTCCAAAAGTTCCTTCCTTTGCTATCCTCCTCCTCGCGGTCATATCCAACCACTCGATCCATCTACTGGTGGCAGTGGTAGCAGAGGTATCTTGTCTAGTCTGAAATGTTAGTCCCCAAACGGGGTGAGTACAACTACTCAGCAGTAAAGATCCATCAAACTACACAATGCAACAAGCAAGACAACCACAATTTCATGTAAAATGCACATATCATCCGTGCAATCATGCTTATATCTCCATGAGATGCAATCATTAAGGCAATTCATGTTCCATGCCATATGCACATACATGCGCATGATCCATATCACCCATACAATCATATATATATATATTCATGAGATCCATTCAATGCCTTCATGATCGCATTCTCAATGCTATATAGTATCAACTCAATTTCATAGGCAATTATATCCCATGCCATATGCACACACATGCGTGCATGATTCAATTCCCATTTTGATATTCAAAAGGATCTCATCTTTCTCCCAGGGACCAGTGTTTGCATCCCTCATATATCGCTCGCACCCAAGCTGGCATCGCGAGGAACCTCCGGCACACACCTTCGGGCATCTCGCATCCCACCTAGCATCACGAGGAATCGCCGGGACTTGCCATGAAAATGGTTACCCCTGCCTTCCGGAATTACGTACCGACATACCACCAGGCATTTCCTGGAATTACGTATCGATATATCACCGGGCATCTTGAAACTCCCGAGGACATCTGGTACACACCTCCGGGTATCGTCCACTTAGCCGTCCGACGGTATCATCATTATCATTTCACAATTTATATACACATGTATGTTTCACTTTCAACATGGCATTTTATGCAATAATGTCAAAGGTTTAAACCAACTTTTGATGTTATATGACATGCCAAATTTCACCACATGCGCAGCAAAAGCAACTACTCAGGACAATACATCACATAGAGAAATTCATTTATTTTAGAAAATGCATCAATTTTAAGATAAAACAGAATGCACTCTTTTAGTTAAAACTCTAGGAAAATTAGTAAACGGTCTTAATAAATTCTGAAAATTTGACACATTATAGACAAGACCTAGAGGCAAATATCTCATGAAGAACACCATACCAAAAGAACTTCATACAATTCGGTACGGTCCATGCATCACAGCTTTCAAAATTTCAGCATTTCAGTTTGTACAGTTTCGAAAATAATTTCGATTAAATACCCAAACGAACTCCAAAAATTCTGAAATTTTTATATGTTATAGACAACACCTAGAGGTAAATATCTCATGAAGAAATATAAATCTAATTCGTTATATATTAATAGCTATAGACGATTTAATTCCTCCTATTCTCGGTACTGTTTTTCCAGATTAACTCCTTTCAAAGAAAATTCGTTTCACCAACCTACACATGTCCGTTTCTTCTTAATTTTCAGTATGTTATTCCTCATAATGTCATCTACAACTTCTATTAAGGGAACAAGATCAAATTTCAACTGGATGATTTTATAAAAATTCACAGAATCATACTAGGTCAATGTAACGTTTTCCTAGATCCAGCTTCTTCAAAGAAAAATGGTTTCACCGACCTATACTTGTTCATTTCCTCTCAATTTTTGATATGTTATACTTCAAGAAGTCCTTTACAACTTTCATTAAGAAGTCGAAGTGAGATTCAAACTAGAAAGTTACTTTACAGTTCACGAAATCACTGAAGGTCAGCACAACAAATTCCAGATCTAGTTTCTCCAAAGGAAAATCATTTCACCAAGCAATACTTGTCGGTTTCATCTCAAATTTTATTATGTTACTCCTCAAGATGTCCTGTACAACTTTCATCAAGAGGTCGAAGTGAGATTCCAACTAAAAAGTTACATGCAGCTCACGAAATCATAGAAGGTCGGACTGCCTTTTTAGAAAATAGAATGCTAGGCTAACACATTACTCCCCAAAGCTTCGAAATTTCCTCACTTCTACCACAACCAAAGTTTATCATCCCTCACAACACATATCACAGCAAGCAAAGGGTAGATTTATGGACTCTACTTGCCTCAAATCCAAAGAAAACACAGCAAGACAACGGCGGGGCAAGGCGGGCTCGACGGCGGCGACTAGGCGGACGCACGGCGGGGCAAGCCTTCTTCTTCCTCTCTCGGCGTCACTCTCTCTCGGCACCTAGCTCCGACCACCCCCCTCCCCTTTTCCTTTTGGTTGAATAAAATCCTTGCATGCTTCCATTTTTGCATGGAAGGACACTTGGTAAGTTCCTCTCGCCACTTGTAGCACCCTTCACGCCACTTGTTGATCTTCATGCAAGGCTAATGGGCCTCATTTGGGCCGGGCTTGGTCGACTAAATGGGGGGAAACGGTGGGCTGGTTTTTGGGCTGGTTTGGCCTTAAGAAAATCAGCCCAAATCTTCTCCTATTTTTCCATTTAATCCTCACTTATATAAATACATAATTGCAAATTTATATGGCCATAAAACTTTGTAACATAAATCAATAAAAATCCAACTTATAAAACGTACGGCCTTGTTCTATTGTAATTCATTGGTCTAATGACTATAATATAGTCCGATGGCGCTTCCATCATCTATTCATGGTTCATGGTATATCCAGGAGTTGTTATGAAATTTTAGGATGCCACAAGGGCTACCCTCAATCATTGAAAGATAATATGGCAAGGGAATTGCGGGTTCCTATTATTCACAAAACGGGTAAATATCTGGGTATTCCTTCCGATTGGGGTGCATCCAAAAAACAAATGTTTGCATGGGTCCTTGGGAGAATCAGTTCAAAACTAGAAAGTTGGAAGGAGAAACTGCTATCTAAGGCTGGAAAAGAAGTCCTACTGAAAACGGTGGTTCAAGCCTTACCACAGTACGCAATGTCAGTATTTAAAATCCCGGTTTCTATTTGCAAGGCTATTGAACAGAAGGTATCCATTGGAAGAGATGGGATTTATTGAAAACCAGGAAATATAGAGGTGGAATGGGTTTCAGAGATCTTCTCTCCTTCAATAAAGCAATGTTAGGGAAGCAGGCTTGGCGGTTGGGACAACAACCGTCTTCTCTCTGGAGCATATTGTTTAAGGGTCTATATTATCCCTATATAGATTTTTGGCATGCAGCGAAGGGCCTTCGACCTTCATGGGGATGGCGAAGCTTGATTTTAGGGAGGGATTCGATAGCACCCCAAGTAATGTGGAAAGTAGGAGATGGATCTAAGATTAAAATCAGGGAAGATAAATGGCTGCAAAGAGGAATTATTGAGGGCCCAGTGAATGTCAATGAACCATCCTTGGTTTAGAACTCATAGATAAAGAGCAAGGCAAATGGGATGAAATGATCATAGTAGCACACTTTGATGAACATTTAGCTGAAGAAATTCTGACTATTCCAATCAACAGAAACAGACCAGCTGGTATGGACTGGTACTCAGGCAAGTATATAGTTAAAAGTGGGTATAACCACATAAAGGAGGATATAGAGCAATGTCAAGTGAATAAAGCCACAACGTCGTTTCAGCCTCCCCCCTCACTCTAGAAAGATATTTGGAAATTGCACACTCCACCCAAGGTTAAAAATGTTATGTGGAGCTTATGCCAAAACGCTTTACCGACGAAGGATAACCTGTTTCGAAGGAAAATATTACCTGACCCCATATGTCCGTTATGCAATCATGAAAGGGAACCGGTGGAACATCTCTTCTTGTTGTGTTCGTGAACAAGACAAATATGGGTCAATCCTGTGATGAACATTAAGATTTCAAGTCAGGGTTTGACAAGGATAGAAGAATGGTTTTGCAAACTCAAAGAGAAGGCAACTAACCCTCCAAACCTGCATTTGGTAGTTGTAATGTTATGGTCTATTTGGAAGGCCCGAAATCAGACCATCTTTCGGGGTAGAGAACCAAAGGCGTCGGCCATCATAGATTCATCACAAGCATCATTGAAAAGCTATAAAAGATGGAATCCAAGGATGGGTGGATCTAGAGATAGAACAAGCGCTGGATCTGAGAACAGAGCAGCCCAAATAGGGAGTAATGAGCAAATTAGAGAGCTGCGATAGGGGAACAGAGAGCCGGGTGGGGAGCCGCAACCTGCTAACAGAATGCTAGGAGTCAGAACAGATAATGGATCGGGGACAAGAGCAGATGAGTCGATCGTAGACTTGCGATTAGAGTTGAGCAGTGAACGGAGCTTGGGTAACAGACCGCCTGGAGCAAAGAGGAGGACGCCGAATCTTGTAGCAGAGCAAGAACTGGTGAAGAGCCATCTCGGCTGAGAACCTCGAATAAGCGAAATATTGGGGGAGTTGAGTGCAGAACAGGCGGATTTGGAACCAGAGGCCGACTGGTGAGCCGCGAACTCTTACCCGAGTGGAGGGAGCCAGTGAGGATGATAGATCGAGAAGGAGACTAGGAGAGATGCGCCTTGGATCAAGCGGTGAGCTGAGACAGGGGTTTAGTGCGCTGGAAGTAGAAGGCTACGCCGGTTCAGGGAGCAAAGCATGAAGAGAGGAGCTGCGATCTCGGCACAGCGAAGTGAACCATCGAAGCGATGCCGGCTGGAGGACCCACAAAAACGGTAGATTTGAAACCCACGAAATTGAACCATCTCAAACATGGATTCCACCAGAGGAAGGAGCTTTGAAGATTAACATAGATAGGACGTATGAACTTGGTTCGTTGGGGAACTCCATAGCTTGTGTTTGCCGAGACTCGGGAGGGAGGATGGTGGAAGGTGTGGCTAAAGCGATTAGAGCCTCTTCTCCCTTGATGGCTGAAACCCTAGCTTTATGGGAAGCCCTTAACTTTTTCTTCCCCAAAAGACACGAAGTACTTATCTTTAAGTCAGATAGTTCGCAACTTGTCCAAGCCATGAGCAGTTCAGATCGGTTGAGTTGGGAAATTCAACCTCTTGTCAGTAAACGCAAGGAAAAACTGCGGGCCTTCCCAAATGTTCGGATAATCCATTGCTATAGAGAGGCCAATCTTGTTGCAAACTGGGTTGCCAAAGCCCACAAGAAAAATTACTTATCTTTGAATTGGGTCTTGTTCCCTCCTCAAACTTTGTTGGACCTCTTATGTAATGATGCCCATTTAGCGGGCCTCTCATCTTTGCTTACTTAATGAAATGTTTCCATTTCTGACCAAAAAAGAAAATAGTAACTGCACCCTCCAGAATGCATGCCCATTTCTCCTCGATCTCAACTGCTTTGCAAATTTCGTAACCGTGTCTCTTTCTTTAAGTAATCACCCGCCAATTAATCCATTGCCTCAATTGCTTTGCTTTGAATTATTAACTGCCTGTCGTCGTATATCAACAACCGACTATGTACCACTCAACCAACGAGATGTCACGTGCGCGGTAATGCTCACGTGTCATTCATGTGATTGTCTATGTTTCATGTGTCAAGCACGTGCTTGTTAATGACTCAATTATTTATGGTGTAAACAACATGTAAGAGGGATGAGCACGATCCTTGTCCAACTCAAGCATTGGACCGAATCGATCGGCTCTCATGAGAACCAATTTGATTCCCAATTTCCTTTAGAAATTGGCAATGATTGGCACGATTCCCCATTCCACACAAGGAATTGACCACCCAGATTGGATCAGTATGCCTTAATTTTTCTTTCTTTTTAATTTTTTTTATTCTTCTATTTTCTAAACTAAAGCCGGGACTGCATCACGGTGATTAAAAGAAGACCCTAGTGCCTAGCCTTTCTCAATCTCATGAGTTATCTATCTCAGATCAACCGTTGCGTTGGAGGTGGCGAACAAAAATTTACATCAAGGCACCTTGAAGTTCATAGTCCATGTAATTGTCAAATAGATAAGTGAATTTGGTTCAACTTTACAAATACGCTTTAGATGTAATGTAAATGCTGAAGGATAAAACTTTTTGGGGAAATGCAAATTGCATTTGGTGAAAACTCTTTGCAAAGCGACTTTGGGTGCAAATATTGTTTGGCACAAAGAATTTTGCATGGGGCTTTGGCTACATTTTTTTGTGTACTCAAACCCTTTGCCAGAGCCGATAAAGGGCTAAAGCCGCCGATGAGCCAGATCTACCTTCGACGAGCGTTGTGTGCTGCCTGGATCATGAGGGTTGCGTGAGACCTAGGTGAGAGCCGCTTGAAATTACGCAACCCAAGAGACTGTTGCCTAAGGTCGCATGACCTCAAGCGAAGGTCACTGAAGGTTGCAACACCTAGGTGATGGTCGCACAACTGGCGATGGTCGTTTGGGTCACGCAACGCTCATTAGCCCTTCGCTAGCCAAATCTAGCCTTGCTAGCCCCTCGCTAGCCGTTTTCGTGTGAAGAAAATGACCCGTTACAAAGAGAGGCAAAACCATAAAACTAAAGAAAAGGAGAGGGTATTTTTGGAAGAAAAAATAAATTTAATTCTAGTTTTAGCATTTCGCAAATGCGACTTTAGAAGGCTAGGTGAGAGTAGCATTAGGCTTTTAGCATTCCCAAGGTCGGCGTCGAAAACTACTCTAAAATACTTGCCAAATACCCCAACATTTTTCTAAGGGACCTCGAAGGCTGAAAGCTTCTTGGGAAAGTTAGACCAAATGCACTCAAGAAGATTTGTGTAAATTGCATCTCCATCAAAAGCAACAAAAGAGCATGAGGGATGGATTTTATTTTGGGACGCATGGGCCTCTCGGACGTCATTACAGAAAAGTAATACAAAGCGACCCTATAATAACGTATGAAACTTCCGTGACAACATTCTTTAGGTTGATTGAAATGAATTGACTTTAGCCAAACAAAAAAAAGAGGACATCATTGGTTCTTAGATGGACGTGGTTGGTGTGTTTTCTCTTGACGATGATGATCTTGAACCGTCTTCTTTCTTGAAGATGAACTATTAATGAATACCATCTATGCTATTGAAACTTTTGAAAGCAAGGATAAAACATCCAGTGACATTGATGGTTTATACTTTCTCAACACAGAACTTTCTCTAGAGCCAACAGATTTATCACTTGAAACCACCTCTAGCAATCCAAACCCTAAAATCCTTGAAAACCTCGAGAGTTTTAAAATCACTCTCTCTCTTCCAAAGAACCATGTGTAAGATTTTCTAGCCAATTAGTGCCAGTTTTCAAATTGACATTGATGATATCCTCTTATTCAATTCTAATGAGAAATCTCACTGTAAATTACTAGCTTAGTTTGTTGATCTTGTCAAGCAGTATGGCATAATACTTTCACAAAGGAAGATGGTACTAGCTTAAAAAGAAATTGAGTTCCTTGGAATGCATCTTAAGGATGGTTCTAACTATCAAGGGGAGCATATTGCCAAAGAATTACTGAAATTTCCAAATGAGAATCTGTCTCCCAATCAAGTACAACAATTCCTTGGTAATGTTAATTACTTAAGGGACTTTGTGCAACGGTTCCTTGGTTCTTACGCATCCACTACAAAAGATGCTAAAAAAAGATTCCTCTCTTTGGGGAAATCTTAGACCACTGCAATTTAAGCTTTCACAAAGAAACTCCAAAATTTGCCTCTATTGCAAATTCATTCCAACAGCCAAAAAATCCTCTAGACAAATGCTAGTGACAAATATTAAGTAGTTATTCTCTTAGAAGAAATTGAAAACAAGAAGCGTAATAATGGATTTAAAAGTGAAAGGTTCAAAGAGGCTGAAATGTATTATTACTCCACTTTTAAGTATGAAATTCCATCTTATTGATTATCATTTTCTTGTTGAAATAGATATGTCTTCCTTCAATGAGATAATGAAATTTAAATAGAAGAAATTGCCTCATCCATAACTTCTCCGATGGAAAGAGTGGTTTTCAAAATCCTCTTTTAAGTCTAAGCATATTAAAGAGGATAAAAATGTCCTTGCATATCTCCTTTCTAGAGAAAGATTACACATTGTTCATGTTCATTTCTAGATGTTCGACTTATGGATTTCGAACACATGACATGAAACCTAGATTCCCCTAGTATAAAGTATCCTCCTAAAGTCCTAGAGTTGATCAAGTCCAATACTCTCTTTAATAATCTCACAAACCTTGTGTGAGAATACCGGTATAAGATCTTTCGGAAATATGGCGAGCTGAATCGTCAATCAAGTTGCATGCATTTGGACTATCCATTTATTCATCCTTTGTCTTATTCCATGATGATGAACATTCAGAAGAACTCAAATAGTTTTACTGTTATGCATTTAACTATCATACTTTTCCCATTCAGTTTCCAACAACAAAAATGCCAAGAGTCATCAGCCAAGCAATCCGAGAAATCGGTGAGGGTGGAAAGAACTGCCATTTTGCAGAAATGCTTTGATGGTTTAGACCCTTGGGAGCATGGAAAAGCCTTTTTCACAGAACATCCAAGAGCATGCAAGCCAACTCCAAAGTTGCAAGCAATCATTTTTCTTTTATAGGCCATAAGTGTGTGTCAAACCAAACAACAATGTTTCCAAGTACCCAATGGATATAGGTGTTTTGAACTATAAAACTCAAGAAGTTCATGCTAAGCTTTATAAAATGCTCATGTTGCATTGGAGCCAACTCATGAGAGTATAGGGAAATTCAGTGAGTTCTCTATGAGGCAAATTGCACCATTCCTCAAGGGATTTGGCCAAATGAAAATATTGATGTACCTTAGAATTATTCATGGGATTATCTTAAGACCGAACCTCTTATTAATGTTGCCTTAGCAAAATTCAAACAAGACAATCTAAACCAATTGTCATCGTCATAAGACCCATTCGGTGGACCACTCTTTCAAGATTCTTTAGATTATGAACTATCATCAAGTCTCGGGAGTCCCTTATCATTGATAAATGTGGACAACTGGCCCTCGCTAGTAATGGTTGGAATGTGTCTATCTCTCAATGTGCAAGATTCTACAATGAACTTGGACCCGATAGATTTCTTATCAAGATCTAGAGATTTCCCAACACACAATTTTTATTGCTGAAGGCTAGTCTGCCCTTAACATATTACAAAACATGTCTTTTATAGGCATAAGAAAAAGGAAAGACAAATAAGATTACATTATTGGTAACACATGCATATTTATACTTATGACACCTATGATATATAATTAATACAACACCATGACTCATCTTAAAGCACTTATTACAACACCATGACTCATCCTCTTAACTTATCAACCTAACATTAATTACAACATGACTTATCAACATGACATTTATCACAACTTGGTTAGGCATATCGTATTTAGTGGTTATAATGTGCATGGGTAGATATGGACCATGAGATGAGGTAATTTTAAAATCTTTTTAAGAGTTTCAAGGTTTGGATTGTTGGAGGTGATTTCAAGTGATAGGTCTGTGGGCTTTGGAGGTAGTTATGTGCTGATAAAGTACATGCCATCAGTGTCATTGGATGTTTCATCCTCACTTTCAAAAGCTTCAATGGTACTGATGGTGCTCTTTGATGGTTCATCTTCAAGAGAGAAGACGGATTCAAGATCATCATCGTCAAGAGAAATACTTGTTATTTTCTCAAGCTTCTAAATCATCTTGATATGCTTCTTTTTCTTAGCTGCCTTAGGAAACCTTTTAGATAAATGCATGTTTTGTTCGCAAATAAAGCATCCATTTCTTTTCTTCTTTCTTTTTGGAAACTTTGATTTGCGGAGAAACTTGTATGTCTTCTTCTAAAAGATTTGAATTTAATCTTTCTAAAATGCTTTTGCTTTTTTGTAGAGCACTCACAATTAGCATGTCCTTTTAGATAAATGCATGTTTTGTTCGCAAATAAAGCATCCATTTCTTTTCTTCTTTCTTTTTGGAAACTTTGATTTGCGGAGAAACTTGTATGTCTTCTTCTAAAAGATTTGAATTTAATCTTTCTAAAATGCTTTTGCTTTTTTTGTAGAGCACTCACAATTAGCATGTCCTTTTGGACATTTGATTTGCAACTTAGGGCTTTTTGCAAGTTTTGTCAAACTGGGGATTAACTTGGAGGTAGGATCTGATGGTCTGTCTTTTTTAGCGTAGATCATCAATAGCTAAATGAAGCCCCTACTGAATTTTACTAAGCTTAGCATCTAAAATTCTTTTAATATGAAAATTTCTTTTAATGTTAGTGGAGAGTGGATGTTAAGAAAACTATCTTGAGAGCTTAATTTGCTCCTATAACATAAAAGAGCTCAAACATTTCTTTGAAGTATTGATCCAAATCTTTTATTTCATAGAAAAAATACTTTCTATCAAAGAATTGTTGATACAAATTTGTCCAAAGGTTATGTTTACAAATTTCCAAAAAATTGGACCTAGTTTTTCTACAAAAATATTTTATGTCAAGTTCTTACATATAAATTACCAAGGCATTTAGTATAGTTTTTAAATGGATTTATTTTTCTTGAAATCAACAAAAACATAAAAAGAAGAGAAAGCTGGACCTAAGGATCTGAATGTGACTAGTCAAGCCCTAGGGTTAGATTGGAATTAAAACAAGTTGGGGCCAACATACAATTTTCAAGGGTCGGGGGACCAATTCACAAATTTTACAAAATTTTGCTCAAGCCTCTAAATCATCATGTTACCCCCACTTAAGTTGAAATTGAATGTGGGCTAGGTCAAATTGATCAAATCAAGCCAAAAGACTAAATTTTGTCAAATTGGACAATCTCATGCAAGAAAATGACCAACTTTGAGGGAGTTTTATTTTTGCAAAATTGGACAAAAATTGAAAATGATGTTTATAGACTTAAATTGATGGATTAAAGTGCTTAAACCAGCTACCAAAACCTAGTCCCCAATTTGGCCACAATTCAAAGCTGTTGAGTAAACAAATTTGTGGCCCCACCATATCCCACTTGATTGCCTAGTTAGCTTGATCTCCAATTGAGGTAAAATGATATTATTAAGAGTGTAAATGTATAAAGATTAGCTAGGGATAAGCTGCTGAAGACATGTGAATATCACAGCAAAATCTACACAGTCAATAGCTACAAAAGTTGAAAATTTTAGCCAAGTTAAAGAGTTGGTGAAGCAACTCACTTGGCATGCTTGGTAGGTGGGCAAGGATCAATGAAAATATTGCTTAATTCATTATATAAGATCTTTGAAACAGGCTCTTTTGAGGCATAAGAGGTTGGAGACAAGAGGCACATGGGAGAGCGCACGATCGTTCTTGAAAGACAACCCCACAAGCAACTCAAAAGACCTCCCAAAAATTTTAAATTGATCCTTAGGGAGAAAAAAATGAAATTTTCACAAACTTCTATGAAAAAACTAGCCAAAACCTTCAATTGGAGAATGAAATTTCACTCAAAGATCTTTCCAATCATAGGTCATACGTCCCAAATGGAGCTTAGGAAGGCTTCTTAAAGCCCTTGAAAAATTTGGTGGGCATGGGAAGAAGTCCAAACTTTTTTGTAAGTGTTGAGCTCGATTGGTCACGGGTGAGGCAAACCATCACTTGCAACCTAAAACCATATGTATATAGTTGGGTTTAGTGTTAAATTTGTCGACAAAAGGGGTCATGGGTTCTTATTTTAGAGACCAACAAAAACATTTGTTGTAAATTTTTCCCTATAAATCTCATTTTTGTTAATTTGAAGGAGCTAACTTCTAGGTGCCTTCATAGGATAATTTCTTGGTTTCATTGGCTAAGAGCCACTTCAAAAAGAAACTAGGAAGTAAGGTAAGGATCCTAGATATATTTTTGTTCAAGTTTGAACGTGATTTGACCATGAAAAATCTAGAGGAAAACTAGTCCAGAAAACTGATATATGATGCTGGAATTTTTCATGTGTTGAAGCATCTTCAAGAGTCTTGCATATTTGAATTGCTATGCCCCTTTTCATGCATTGCCCGTCTTTGTGAGCTAGATGGATATTATATGGGAGTATAAGTGATGCTTGGATCACCTTGTTTTGGTCTTTAAACATTATGTGAACTCCGAAAATGCTTAGAACTTAAGCCCAGAAATTAAGTCAACCCATGCTGGTTCATGGCTGGCCAATGTGGACAATGCATGAAGGTTACTTTGAGATGATGGTTCGAGGTGTTGTCGACACTTCATTTTTAGAAGACGCGTCATTAAAAGGTAAAAAAATCGAAATTTGGGTTTATGATCATGACGGAGTTTCATTTCTCGGCAAAAAAATGTCGTGTTTCATTTCTTTCTTTTGCACTGTTGTTTTTAAGTAGTTCCAGTTCATTTTCAAGAAAAACCTAAAATGTCAAACGGTGGACTTTCGAGTTGACTTTTTCGGTCAACCCTTTGACCAAAAGCTAGGTAGCACCAATACCGATACGCGACACGCGATACGACACGACACGACACACCGATACGTTGTTTCTAAAAAATATAGAATTCTAACACATTAAAGCACGTTGTATACTATATATATTTTATATATAAATAATGCATTATTATTTTTATTATTATTCTAATCAAATTAATCGATTCAAATTCACAAATAAATAAATAATAATAAATTTATACTAAAAATATTAATCCATCATTTATTAATATCCTTCATTATTTCAATATGAAAAATTCAACTCCACTTCAATAAATCCATAAAACTTGGAAAAAAAAAAAAAAGTAATTCACATTTTAGACTTGCGTGTCAAACGTGTCGAAAGAAAAAAACTTGAGGGTAAATTGTATATCACGAAAAATGAGAGTCAAAAGAGAAGAGAATAAAATATTAGGTTTTTCTTCTTTCCTAATTTGTTATTTTTATTATTGATTTTTATTTTTTTTCACATATATAGTTTGACCCTTCATTTATTGAAAATATTTAAACTTGACCTCACATGTCGAAATCGTGTGTCGAAAACTCGCATGCCAGAATTGCTATTTGAAACTCGCATGTTGAAATAAATCAAGTGTCGGATTTTCC
This sequence comes from Eucalyptus marginata, assembly GCA_014182565.1. Classification (NCBI taxonomy): domain Eukaryota; kingdom Viridiplantae; phylum Streptophyta; class Magnoliopsida; order Myrtales; family Myrtaceae; genus Eucalyptus; species Eucalyptus marginata. The sequence goes on along the minus strand of CM024595.1, from coordinate 39,192,495 downwards.
AACACGTGTTGACTGAGTGTCGGAGAGTGTCGAACATGTGTTAAAGTGTCCGACACGACACGAAGGTTCTCGAAGAGTGTTGGTGCTTCTTAGACCAAAAGTCAACTGCTGGTCAAATTTTGGCTTTTTACCCAAAAAGATGCATTAAATTCCACTTTTCTCAAATTAATTTCTCAAAAAATTCAAAAATTTAACAAAAAAAGTCAAGATTTTAGAAAAAGTAAACTAAATGATTAACTTTTGGTCAAACCTTTGACCCAAATTTCTTTTGGAAAAAAAAAATGCACAAGAACATTTCTTTCAATGTCAATTTGACTCTTATGTCAAAAATTCCACAAAATTTGATTAAGAACCTTGTTTTTCAAATTTTTCAGTTTTAGATTGTAAATCGACCAAAAATAAAATTACTTTTATTTTAGTCATAATTAGGCATAGTTCTTTTTTTGACATTTGCTTTAGGTATTTTAAATCCGTTTGTATGTTCAATTTCGCGAATTGCCGAGTCAAAATGCGAATTGCCTTTTTGAGCCATAATTAGAGGACCAAAATCAATCATTCATAACTTGCGAACGGACGATTGTTTCTCACTCAAATTGATGAGTTCTGATGTGAATTTCTCTAAATCGATTTTGAATTTGGATTTATTTTAAGGAAATGAGTGATACATCCAAATTTGAAATCGATTTGGAGAAATTCACATTAGAACTCATCAATTTGAAGGATTTTATCCTTCCGAGCATAAGAAAGTCAAGCAATTAAGCTTCAATTGTCAAAATTCAAATTGACTCATTCATGGTTATGGTTTAATTTCATAAATCTAAGTCCAATTTTGATATTAGGCCTAAATTCATTTTTGACATAAGCTCGAGCGCTCCAATTCAAGGTCAATTTGAATGTGATAAGTGATCTTACACATAAATAATTTATTAGATAGAGCAATTGTGAGATTAATTGAACTCAAGTTTAGTTAATTTGCAATTTTACCAATGTAATTGCAAATTTGATCATTTTAATCATTTAGGTCCAATTCAAAGCACCCATAGTTTTGACCCGTTGTCTTTCACGATAATAATCTAATTAGGGTGATAAAAGACCCCTAGATTACATTCATAGAATTTGATTAGTTTAATTGAATCTTAATCGGTTAATTTCTTCTTAGAAATGATGAATTTCCCTTTCAATTGGGTCCTTTAGGGATCAAATTGCACAACTTTTGAACCCACAAGGACCTCAAGTGAGCGAAATGGCCAGAACCGGCCAAATTGGATTGGACCAATCTGATCGGTTTGATCGACCGTCGGTGGTACTAGCCAGTTCGGTTGCTTGCCGGCTGGTTCTAGACCTTCGATGACTGGTTCTAGAATTCTTACAAAGCCAACATTATTTATGCACCCTCAATTTTCCAAAATTTCACATATTAGTCCTTGGATTTCATAAAATTGCAATTTGACCGACAATCGGATATTTTGATGCAATTATCGATTTTGGCTCGGGTTTTCGCAAATCAAACCAACTAAATAGTTTACCCAACACCTTGAGATCATGATGCGGCCTTTAAAATCGAATTTTAAGGGTTGGATCAAAAGTTTGACGATTGATCGAATCGATGGCCGAAATTACTCGATTTGGAGAGGGTATATATATCAATTTTCCCTCCATTTTTGGGGGCTCATTTTGCACGAAATTCTCTCTCTCTCTCTCTCTCTCTCTCTCTCTCTCTCTAAACTCATTCTCTCTATTTTCTCTCCATTTTTTGCGGCAAAATCTTCAACCCTCATCTCTTTCTCTCTTTCTCTCTAACTGCCACTAGTTTGGCTCATCACTAGCGACCGCTTTGCTGGCAATCACCTCACCATATTTTCTCACCACTTGCAAGTTTGGATTGCTGGAAAAGCCGCCCGGAAATCCGAATCGATAGTCTTCTAGTTGGTGCCTCAAAGACCGACATCGAAGTCGGTCATTATCCCGATCAGTTGGATCGGTCGAATCAGCAGCCGCTGCCAGTGTTCTCTCTGGCCAAGTGCTCCCAATTGATGCTCTGGAGAATCCCCGACCTCATTGTGGTCGTGAATAGCTTGAAGGATCACCGAAATAGCTATGGTGATCATCCTTCCTCTCCACGTGTAAAGACTGGCCCAATCGGACTGATGTTGTTTTCAAGGCAAATCGACGACCATTGGTGATTCAGCCGCCACTAGATCTGGTCCAATCTAACTTTAGGTTATCATTGATTTGCTGGTGGCCAGAATGAGGCTGATCAGTCACCGGAATAACTTCGATGACCTTAATCCTCACCGGCAGTTGAAGGCCGATCCAAATTCGAATCGATTCTGGTTTCCATTGCTGAACCAGCAATTCGACCAACTTTGTGGCAATTCATGGCGATCCTATTTGCATCTTTGAAGATCGAAGATCGATCCGGAAGCTCGAGATTCATTTGATCGTGGTTATAATCAACAAAAATTGTATCAAAAGTTAATTCCTCGGTCTTGAACCCTGTGAAGCGAGGCCGAATTAACCGGCTGGGACTAAGGTTCAATCTTGAGGATATATGCTATGCTCATATGATCTTTGATGAGTTACTAAAGCTTAAATGTGAATGAGTGTTCTTGAATGAACTTGAATAATTGTAGTTGATTTAGCTTGAATCTGTAATTTTGTAGCTATAGGACTAATTTGACGATTTGGCCAAAATGAGGTCTGAAATGACCTTATTTGAACTCAAGTCCTCTTAGACTTTTAAGATACACATTGTTAGCTTCGAATCGATAGGCTGCACGCCCCAATCGAGCATCATTTGACACTCGAAAAACACCTCCAAAGATGAGCGATTCTGTAGTAGTTTAGGTTGATTTTTAGTTCTGTTTCTATTTCGCTTTTTGTTTTTGTTATGTTTGTGCAACTTCCTGTGATTTATCTTTGACAAAATTATCTTCATGAAGTTTGTTCTAAATTTTCTTGTGCATGTCCTGTAATTTTTTTTTCGAGATTAGCTAGGTCAAAATCACTCAGATCTAAGCATAGGTCAATCTGCTCTATGTTGATTTTTGATTTTGTCAATTTTGTACCGATCTCTATATTGATTTATAGAGTAACTTTCCTTGATGAAAATTGCTTGCAATTGTGTGGAGAATAGTCTGTAATTTTTTTTCTGAATTTTTTAATGTGTTTAATTAGATCAAAATTGCCTAAATCCAAACATAGAATAGTTTGTCTTACACCATTCGAATTGTGTTTTGATGAAATTGAATACATAAATAAGTTTGTTTTGTCTCAAATCCTTTATGAAAGATGAAATACATACTGTATGTGTCCAATTGATGCAGGATTTGCAAAGTGTTGATGTTGTCTTGTGTGTCAATTGCTCATTAATGTGAAAAGATGCTATAGCAATATATAGCTTGGATATGCACATCTGTTTTGCCATTTTTGCTATAACTCATGTGATTACATTTAGGTTTCGAACGCTTAACAAAAAATATTCCTCATTATGTGTTATATATGTAAAAGTTATCATAGGATTTTTGTATGTTTTGAGATGGCTGAAACTAAGCATATTCTGTGGAGTTAATGCTGAAACGAGATCTTACCGTATATACACATTGTCATGCTTGTTTGAGTCATCTAGAGTCCAAATTTTGCGATCATACATTCTTGATAATTGAATCGCACGTTACAAGGTTCGCATACATATTTAAGTCATATCCTTTGAATATCATCTTGCACATTAAATTAATATCACAAAAGTGTTCATCACACTTAAGATTCCCAAGCATATTATTAGGAATCTTGAATCATTTCGTAATAGCCAAATTTTCTATCATATCCGATCCTAAACCCATGAGATTTTTTCATATTGTTTGTGCATTATTTGAATAACTTTGAGGTTTTCTAATGCATGCTTGTATTCTATTTTTCTTAGTTACGAACATGCACACCGTTAGAAATCTCGATTTTAGGGTACCAAATTGACCTAGTTTGGATTTAAGCCCTTCTAGGAAGTTGTCAGACACACTTAGGGTACGTTTGGTTCAGTATTTTGAAAGCCCAGTGGGAAAATGTAAAGTAAGACTTTAGGCAAATGCAAAGACTATTCGATAAACTATGTTTTGAGAAGTAATTTTGAAAGAAATGTCGTGGTAGAAAACACATTTGAAAAGCCCTTTGGGTGATTAATATTAGTTTTTATTTGTTTAAAATTGAAAAAAATAATATATGCAATTTTTAAATATAAATTTGAAAATAATGCTAAAAAATCAAATACATACATATATATATATATATATATATATATATATATATATATAAAAGACCAAATCCTTCATCGGAATGTTTTAATTTTTATTTGTTTAAAATTGAAAAGAATAATGTATGCAACTTTTTAAATATAAATTTTGACAATAATGCTAAAAAAATCAAATACATATATATAATTTTTTTAAAAAAAACAACAAATCCTTCGTCGAAATTTTTTAATTTTTATTTGTTTAAAATTGAAAAAAATAATGTATGCAACTTTTTAAATATAAATTTTGACAATAATGCTAAAAAAATCAAATACATATATATAATTTTTTTTTTTAAAAAACAACAAATCCTTCGTCGAAATTTTTTAATTTTTATTTGTTTAAAATTGAAAAAAATAATGTATGCAACTTTTGAAAAATAAATTTGAAAATAATGCCAAAAATCAAATAACATATATAATTTTTTTAAAAAGACCAAACACTTCATCGATATTTTTTAATTTTTATTTGTTTAAAATTGAAAAAAATAATATATGCAAATTTTTAAATATAAATTTTGACAATAATGCTAAAAAAATCAAATACATATATATAATTAAAAAAAAACCGAATCCTTCGTCAAAATTTTTTAATTTTTATTTGTTAAAGATTGAAAAAATAATGTATGCAACTTTTTAAATATAAATTTGAAAATAATGTTTAAAAAATCAAATATATTAAAAATGGCCAAACCCTTTATCAGAATTTTTTTAATTTTTTATTTGTTTAAAATTGAAAAAAATAATGTATGTAACTTTTTAAATATAAATTTTGACAATAATGCTAAACAATTCAAATATATAAACATTTTTTAAAAAGACCAAATATATTTAATTTTGTTAGCATTTATATATATTTGATTTTTTTAGCATTATTTTGGCATTTAAAAAAAATAATAACAAGGGCAAAATCATAAATTTGAAGAATAAGTGAGGATAGTTTTGGAAGAAAAAAATAAGTTTCAGCATTTGGCAAAATGCTGAAAACTCAAAGTTAGTCCTTACTAGTATTGGGATTTCGCGCTTTCCAATGTCGACTTTCACTGAAAATTACTTCAAATGATTGTTAAACGATCCAACATTTCCTCAAGAGGTTTTTGAGGCTGAAAGCCTTTTGAGAATGCTGAACCAAATACACCCTTAAAAGTTTCCAATGCCCCTAATTTCACATAGATCACTCATCGTTTGGACCACTTTCCATTTTTTTGAAACTATACCAGAATTTAGACATGTGATCAAATTTAGACCCCTGTTCTAACCCTTGTTTGGATAAACTTTTAACATTTTTGTTCTATTTTTTCTGTAAGGATTCCACACTTGGCCTTTTAATGAAACTTGTTTGTCAACATGTTCGCTATGTTGCGTGAAAATATGGTGATTTTCAGATCTGTCTTAATAGGACAAATTTTTGAAAAAATGACTAAATATCCTACTATTTTAACAATTTTCTGACATACTATTTCTTAATGTCCGATTTTTATAAAATTATGTGTGGCTTGTTTAAGAAAACTTTCTTCAAAAAAGTTGTTTGTTATCCTGTCATGCATGTTAGGGAATTTTTTCATTGCCAAATTGTCACTAGGCATTACCCAATTTTACTGTCTTTACATGATTATTCTGAAATTTCTTGATATGAACTTAGTTGCGATTGTTTTGATAAACTTCCTAGGTTAGTTTATGCATGAACCAAGGTCGTTTCATTTTCATAAAAGCGGCTTTATGAAGATGACATGTATTCAAAATACATGCAATACTTGTGAGTGCATTTATGAGAGCTTCGGGTTAGCCTTGACAATTGAATGTCTTTCACAGTCGAGACATCACTTTTTCTCAAAACTTTTTTTGGATAATTTCGAAAGATGTTATTGAAACATCACATGTATACTCCATGCATACAAACACGTTATTCATTTAGAAGTGCTTGTGTTTGTGCTTGGCTCATACCCTTGGTAATAAGTGATTCGTCGACAGTTTACTTTCTTGCTTAATTGATTGAGAAATAAGGTCCAAAAGACATGTGTGCATATTTAATTCCTGTAATACATGTGACTTTTATATGTATGATAGGGTCGATGCATGTTATCGAGGGGAAACCCTAGGATCACATAGATCGCTTGGTTATGAGGTTTATAAGTGTTATTGGCTATGCGAGAACATAATTGGTCAATAATGACTATAAGTCATAAAATGAATGGGGTAGGTATCTTAGAAGGACCTACGCATAAATTTCAAAGGCCAATCCTGAGGCCCAAATCTTCCTTTTGCATTGAATTTCTTTTGAAAGATTGATTTTGGCATGATGTCGTGTTTTTGATTGCTTTGATGTGTATGTTTGTTTCTTTCCATCGTATGTACCTAGTTATATAGTTTTCTAGTCTAGGTTTAGATTAGGATCTAAAGATGAAGAAGACATGAAGACGGTGGGGATCGATGTCCATTTCGACCATTATTTTGTATCATTCGTCTCCGACATATGTCTCGGATTCTCATCGTCTGTATAAAAGCCCGAAGAGTTGCGGGTTCCTTTACCTCTTATTATTTTCATTTGTGTTTCTCTTTTATATTTTCTAGGATGTTATAATAGAATTACAACTTTCCTTGATTGTTTACTTATTACTTTGTAATTTTCAATTCAATTGGGTGTTTCCTTTTCATTTTATTTTGAAATAGAATAGCATGAAAACGACCAACCACACATGATTGTTTAGTTTAGGACTAATGATCTTGAAAATGTAAGAAAAAATGCATGGACACGTTAGGTAAACACAACATACTATTTAGATACTAAAAGTGCGCTAATAGAAATATTTGGCATAACCCAAGTTCTCAGACCTAGATATCTGGTTGCGTAGGAGTCTAGGGAACACTTCCCACCCTCGATTAGATTTTTAGCCAATCCCCAAAAACGAGACTAGTAGTGACTCCCGTCTTATTTTTAGGTTGTCTAAAACAATTAAACTGTATAAACGAACCCGTCGCGCAAATATGGGTCTCAATAGAATTTACCATGGTTTAGCATACCCGCATGTGGAATGGTTGTTGTGTTTTAACTAACGTGTCTTGTGTAGGATCTCCTGCATGTCAAAGTCACGTGGAAAATCAAGATAGTCACTAATCTCATGTTAAATGATTTTGTAAGTGGGAGTTATAAGGAGAGGCGTGTTTGTAAACCCTTTGTTTTGCGGGTGGAGTAAGGATGTATGAATGTATAAGGGTTTATATTAAAGTGCTGGATGTTTAAGTTTAAACACGTGTTTTCAAACTTTAACACGACAATACATACACACAATCGCAGTCTAAAACCCCAATCACCCAATTTAGGACCTTAAGAGAGTTTATGGATGGAATCCGAGTGAATACTCGTGATAATCTATTACTTACATAAACCCGTTCGTCCTGACTGATAAAAATAGCACTGATCGACGATAGTAGCGTTGGGTAAACTATTTTTATCTTTTGGGATGGGAACCTTGAGCCTTTAGAACCCTCACCTTAGGCGTCGAAACCTCACAGTTTCATACGACATGTGATTTGTGATTGCCATGTGTTTGGTGGGTAAGATATCATTCATTTCTTATCATTCTTATCTCCTTACTTTCCGTATTTCAATTATGTGATTTATATTTCAACGACAATACATTTTAATCACGAATGCCCCTTTAGGTTTAAGCTTAGATGGGTAAACCCGAATTGGATGTTGTCCCGATGCCAAAGAATCTTAAGACTTTATGGGAGAAGCTCAACTTAAGACATCAAGATTATATGAAAAAGCGCATAAGCTTCCTCCTGACTTTATTAAAAGTCGAATCACGTATCACGATGGTGAAAGCATTGGCTCATTTTTGGAGTCCCATGACTTCCACCTTCATGTTTAATCTATATGAATTGACCCATACAATTGAGGAGTTCTGGAAAGCCATCGGGTTAGGTAAAGTTTCTTTAGGTTTCGTCACTCCTCCTATATTGTTCAAGATCCAATATCTCTTCTAAGTCAATTCTCAATATCTCTCCCAACAAAATTAGGGCTATTCTTAAAGGAAATTCAAATTTCATGACTTATATCTTCATTGAACAACACTTCCTTAGCCTAGAACCTAAATTTGAGAATCAAATTCCTCGTATCTTCCTTCTCATATTCTTTAGCTTTGTGGTGTTCCTGCATACCCGAACATAATGGATCCTTCTTTAGTCACTCACATTGTCAATCAAGTGTGCACCTTTAATTGTTTTACGCACATGATCCTTGCCGAGACTTTTGTATTTCTTAATCGATTTAAGACAAATGGTCGAGGAACTCTTAGAGCCCCATTAGGACTTTGGTTCTTTTCGCATATTAAAGAATTTTCCCCTCACATGAAGATTGTCGAAGAAATGAATTATTTTCATCATGGTCTTTCTCTATATGGTTTCATTTTCTCAAAAACCTCACCCCTAGCTTAATCGAATGGCATGTTTGATGACTTGGGAATCCCGAGGTGCGCTTTGTTAGTGGAGTTAACGACCCACTCCCCCTTGTGGGATTGACGGGTTTAACGTCGTATTACCCTTTAAAAGTGCTCCGCCAATATCGCGCACTTCAAACAATCCCGCCAATCCTCAAGCTGGGGTTATATCGTATTGATTATTACGATGAGGTCATCAAGGAAAACCAAATTGGCCATGTCAAGGCCGTGATTCGAGCCACTACTGGATTTTGGTACTCCTGTTCCTCGCATTATGTGGTCGCCGTGGATGAAGCCGACTTGGAGGGAGAGATGAGGACTCATCACGCTATCATCGATTACATTTACCGTCAAGTAGAACCTAAGCTTGAGGTTCAATTGCCCGATATTCTCGAGCCTCAAGATTTTCGATGAGCTCATATTGAGGAGCAAGAAAATGATGCCTTGATCGATGAGGAACGCTTGGCCCATGATAACAAGCGTTTCCACATGATCCCGCCTAGTCCTTAGGCTTTTATCTTATATTCTTTTCTTGTAAAGGTATTTCCTTTATGTTTCCCTCATTTCCATCAAGATTTCCATGTATTCATTTTCATATTACATGTAAGATCAAGCCACTTTGTAAGCTTCAAGAATGCAAGGTCATATTTCCCTTGTGATTGTTTAATGTAATCAATAAAAGTTTCATGAAGATTTTCATGTAATTTTTAGAAAATGGGCATTCTGATTAAATATTTGTTGTCGTTCATTTTCAATTGTATAATTTCTTTTAAAGAAATTTTGATGAGAGGATGCTATGTGATACTAGGATCATATACGCTTCTTATCACTATTTCATCTCAAGAAAATATAAAATTGATCGGGTGCTGTATTTTCTTGATTTCTCTTGTCTTGTACTAATTTGAACCATTTTCTTCCAAAAGGTATTGAAAGACGACTGAAAAATGGTTTATTATACGTGTTCGCCACCAAGTAAGGATGGAGAACGAAGACACCCGCACTCGCGTTGTTAACATGGAGAGCCAAATGGCGCAGATAATGACGCTATTAACTAACCTCTTTGATCACGTCAAAAATTTGACATCCGTAACTTTTGTTGTTCTTGCTGCAAATCATTTTACCACAACTGCTGATGTGTTGGTAACTGAACTCGTGGGGAAAGCGCCTACTGCTGAGGTTCCTACTGCAACCCGACAATTATTGATCTAGAGGCTCCATCTAAGGAGACCCCAACCCCATACTTTGATTAAGAAAGTTCAAGACGCCTCACAAAGATCGAGGAATGCCTTTGCATGTTACAAGGCTACCAATTTCAGGGGTTTGACAAACTATTTCCCTTCACTAAGGTGAAGGTCTTTGAATTCTTCGAGGAGCCAGAGTTTACAAGGAAATATTAGTGCATTGGGTGCCCAAAGACCCATTTGAAATACTATTTGGGCAAGATGGCCCGCCTCCCGATTAATTCTTTTCAAGATAGCCTGGTTGGTCCTGCATTGACATGGTTTATCGAGTTGGACTTGGGAAAATCTTGTCGATGAATTCCTACAACAATACAAGTTCAATACCGAAATCGCCCCGACACGAAAGGAGTTGGTTCGGTTGAGAAGAGAAAGACTAAATTGTTCAGAGCCTATGCTCAAAGGTGGATCTTGTCTGAGAAAAAGGTTATAAAATTGTTACTTCAAGTCATGCCTCGTGACTTTTTCGAAAAGATGTATAATCACACCTGTATTAACTTTGTCACATTGGCGGAGTTGGGTGAACGCATTGAGAGGATCATGCAAGAAGGAAGGTTAGCCAAGACCACAAATCGTAGGTATGCCCAGAAGAAAGATAAGGAGTCAGCTATGGAGATTGCTTATATACAGAACTCCTTCTCCCAAAGAGTATACGATCCTCCTGCTTGTAAATCTACTATGGAGGTTGGGATTCTTCTCGAAACTTTGATCGTAAAGGAAAGGCCCCACAAAGGCAATTTACTCCATTGCCTAGACCCATGTCTCAACTACTTCCAATACTAATTGAAAGTCATTTCGTGGCGAGAGAAATCCCGAAGGATAATCCGCCAAAGTTCCCTGGGTTCGACTCTAATAAGACTTGCGAATATCACATGGGAGAGAAGGGTCACCATATGGATAAATGCTTTGTACTCCGTTCAAAAAATTATAACTTGCTGCATAAGAAACTGCTCACCTTTAAGGATTCGATGTCAAATGTCCAACAAAATCCCTTTTCGAAACACGCTAAAGACGTCAACATGATTTTTAGGGATGATGACAAGCGTATACTCCTAATGGATGTCCAAAAGTTGGAACAGATCACACCCTTCGCTGATTGCCAACTGAAAGGTGACATCACTCGTGATGAGAAGATAGCTTGCTTAGCAAAGCTAGCTGAGCTAGGAAATTCTTCAATATGAAGATGGTGAGCCCGCTTTGGGATCGATGTCTCTAGTTGAAGTTGATTTTTCTGGTGATGACATAATCTCAAAAGTCATAAAGAATGCTGGGAATCCAAGTTAGGATGACACTCGAAAGGAGGATCGCCGAGCCTCGAAAAGCAAAACCCCTATGTACCAAGACTCTGACATTGGAAGTGAAGATGAATATAAAGCTTCCCGCATAGACCGTGAGTTTGTTCGAAAAGCTCGCAAAAGTGATGAAGTTGTTGATATCCTTGGACAACTAAGTGGCAAATATGACTTTAAGGTGAAGTTCACACCACCACTGAGTTTCTTTGTTGATGTAAAGGATACTGTCCTGAGCGGATGGGATAATGAAGAAGACCTTACTCTAACTTTGTTGAAAGATAAAGAAGTCCACTCTGATGATGAGGATGAAGACGAATAAAAAACTTCTTGTTGGGATCGTGAGTTTGTAAGGAAGGTCCATAAGAGAGGTGAAGTGGTGGATACCCTTGGGCAACCAAGTGGGAAGTATGACTTTATGGTGAAGTATACTCTACTTTATGGTGAAGTATACTCATCCTCCAAGTTATTTCCAAAACCCCAAAGACATCGTCCTTAGTGGATGGGGAGATGAATTCAAGGATGACATCGTGGCTATGATTGAGCCTGTTGTGATTAATTTGACTAAAAAAAATCCCTCATAGGGCTGGCGCAACCGACAAGAGTGTCATCGAAGTCAACTCATTGATTGACAATTTTGAAGCCATGAAGATCTCAAGTTTGGGTTTTGGACCCATCGTCATTGAATTGCCACTAGAAGTTGGTAAATGCTCTAATACCAAGGTGTCTCCTACTTATGACACCAAGGCGGTTCCTTGAAACTATAATACAATTGAAATCGACGCCATCACCAGATCGGGTCGAATCTACCTACCACGTGAAGGTGTGGAAAAGAAGGCCGTAACCGATGAGGAAGCCGAACAACTCCTCAAAACACTCAAAACAAGTGAGGCAGAAGTGATTGATCAATTGTGAAAGATGCCCGCTCAGATTTCCTTGCTGGAGCTTTTCAAGACTTCTTAAAAGCATAGAAATGCTCTCCTCAAAATCTTGAACGAAGTCCATGTGCCCGAGACCATTGGAGAAGTACAGTTGGAGGAGTTTGTGGGTGCCAAACTTCTTAAAGATCATATAACATTCTCTGAGAAAGACCTCCCTCTTGAAGGCCAAGCACATACTAAGGCATTATATGTGTCCACTCAACATTTTGGAACTAGGATTTCAAGAGCACTGGTCAATAATGGTTCCACATTGAACATTTGCCCTTTATCTACTCTCCGTCAATAGGGGATAGGATTGGAAAATGTCCGCCCTTCAAAGATTCCCTTCCGAGCTTTCGACAGGATGAGAAATGAATCAATAAGGAAAATCAACATGCCGCTGACGGTCGGCCCTATTACCATTACTCAAAAATGCCAAGTATTGGATATACTAAACAACTTTAGCCTGCTGTTGGGACGGCCTTGGATCCACGCTACGGGGATCATTCTTTCCAGTTTTTATCGGATGATGAAACTTCCCATTGATGGGAAGATTGTGACTATCTAATGTGAAAGAGATATTGAGACTTTCCATAACACTGCCATACCCTTCATTGAGCCTGAAGTCAAGGGAGAGTCGAGCTACCACTCGTTTGAGCTTGTATCTATCACTCATGTGCCTACTAAGTCAATCATCAAGAAGCCTCATTTCTCAAATGCATCCTTAATATCAAGTAAAGAATTCCTCAAGAACAATTTTGCTATTGGAAAAGGTTTTGGTAAACTTGCCTAAGGCATACCAAATCCCATTGAGGTGGTCAAAATGAACAAGTGCGAAGCCCAGGTTATTAGGGTGACCGTAAGGGTCAAGGTAATCATAAAGGCCCGAACATTAAAGATAAGAGCTACCAACGCCTCATGCCTCCACCTTTAAAGGATTTCTTTCCTAGCCCACCAAAGTTCTTGCAAGAAGAGGAAGCCAATGTCTACCACTTCACTGACTTGTTCGAAGATGGTTTGGTTGGCACCACTGGTGAAGATGAAGAGCCTACAGATCCCACTGTGTAAGGAATGTTTTTAGTTCCTACATTTCATTTTAGTTTTATTCCATTCATTTCTCTCTTGTGAAAGAATTCCATTCATTTCATTCATTTACACTTGTAATAATCTGGATCACAAACTCTATAGATCCAAGATGATATACGTTGTAATGCAGTTTTTGCATATCAATAAAATTCACGTTTTGTTAATAGACGTGTGAGGTTTCCTAAACCAAACCTATGATCATGCTTTAAGGCCTAGGCCTCCGCACGATCTATAGTTTCAATTTTTTTTTTGTGGAACAAGGACGTCCGATAACATGAGGGCTAGTTCCCCAATAAATTTTTCAAAACTCGAATTCAAAAATAAGTTTTTCATGACATTTACATGCATTGCATTCATTTATATTTATATATTAATCATTGTTTATTGCATCTCGGGCATGACCTTACACATCATGATAATCATTTGCATGGCTTGGATTCATATTCAAGAAACTTTGACGAACCCGATTATTCCGACTCAAGAGAATGAACTTGAGCTATTGAAAGGGAATGGCTCAGACACGAAGAGTCTAAACCTCCTACCACTGAGAAACCAATCACCATGAACTTAGAAGATTCAGATAACCCAAAAAAAAAAAAAAAAAAAAATCAAGATTGGGGTAGGTCTCTCTCAAGCGGATGCCTATAGATTAATTTGACTTTTGAAAGAATACCAAGATGTTTTTGCTTGGTCGTATGCTGATATGCCAAATTTAGATCTCAAGATAGTGGAAAACGCATTATCACTCGATCTTAATATTTCGCCCAAGAAGAAAAAACTCATAAGGATGAAACCTAAGTTATTGAAAAAGATTGAAGAAGAAGTCATGAAGATCTTAAATGTTGGTTTCATCGAAGTCATTCATTATGCTGATTGGATTGCTAATATAGTCTCGGTTATAAAGAATGATGGACGGGTTCGAGTCTGCGTTGATTACCGTGGCCTGAATAAGGCAAGCCCTAAGGATAATTTTCATTTGCCACACATTGATGTCTTAGTTGATAATACTACTGACTTCAAACTGTTCTCCTTCATGGATGGATTTTCTGGTTATAACTAAATCCGAATGAAAGAGGAAAACAAGACTAAAACTTCTTTCATCACTCCATGGGGAACATTTTGCTATAAAGTTATGCCATTTGGATTGAAGAACGCAGGGGCAACATATCAAATAGTCATGGTGGCACCACGACATGATGCACAAGGAGATTGAAATCTATGTCGATGACATGATTGCAAAGTCAAGACAAGGTGAAGACCATGTTAAAGTCTTAAATAAACTATTTAACCGATTGAGGAAATTCAAGCTAAGGTTCAACCCTGCAAAATGTACATTTGCGGCAAAGTCTGGGAAGTTTCTTGAATTTATGGTTAGTAATAAGGGTATCGAGATAAATCCCTCTAAGGTAAATGCCATATGCAAGCTAAAACCTCCTTCTACTATTAAGGAAGTCCAAAGCCTACTGGGAAGATTGAATTATGTTGTGAGATTCATCTCCCAATTGCTAGAAACCATTAAGCCGTTCTTTAAGTTGTTAAAGAAGAATGCCAAAGTCAACTAGGATGAAGAATGTCAAAAATCATTTGATGAGCTTAAGCGATATCTTTCGCGATCTCCTGTACTCATATTGCCTATCCAAGGTGTGCCTCTGATCTTGTATCTCACCATTCACGAAGAATCTTTAGAAGCCATGTTGGTGCAAAAAAGACCAAAGGATGGAATAAAAGGTGCCATGTACTACCTTAGTAAGTAGTTTACTACCTTCGAGGTCCGATATCCTGAAGTGGAAAAGACTTGTGTAGCCTTGATTTGGGTTTTACACCAATTAAGGCAATATACTCTTCACCACCGCATCCTGCTGGTGACTGAAAATGACATGATTAAATAACTTTTGGAGAAGCCTACATTGGTTGGAAGGCTTGCCAAATGGTAAATATTACTCTGAGTTTGATATCCAAAACATGGCACAAAAGTCTATTAAAGGGTCAGCCATAGCCGATATGTTAGTTGAAAATCCCAATAAATCTAATAGCTTGGGATGAAGTTGAGGAACGAATTTATCTAGTCTCGCGTGATAAATGGATCATGTATTTTGATGGTGCTATTAACCTTTCGGGTTCTAGCATTGAGGTAGTTTTAATATCCCTAGAAAGTCAACATTATCCAGTAGCTACAAAATTGATATTCTCTTGTACCAACAGTACTTCTGAATATGAAGCTTGCATCATTGGTTTGCAATTAGCCGAGACGCGAACCCCTGGAGTGCCATAATTTGGTAAAAATGGACATTTAAGTGTCATAACTTACGAAAGTGACACTCAAATGCCAAAATCGGAGCAAAATGGCTCACTTGAGTGCCAATCCGACCAAAATTGGCTAAAACACCGACGTGTCAATTTTCTCCGACGAAACAAGTGCAAAACGGAGTCGTTTTGGTGCCGACGTGATAAAAAATTAATATAAAAATTAATTAAATTAAATTTGAAATTAAATTTATTTAAAACATTTATAAAAAAAATACAACTATTAAAAAAAAAAAATTAAAAAAAAAAAAAAAGGAAGCGAGGGCTCGCGGCCCCGGCCGACCCTCCCCCACCTTGGCGACGGCGAGGGCTCGCCCTCGGCCCCGGCTACCTTCCTCCTCCTCCTCATTTTTTTAAATAAATATAAATTATATTATTATTATTTTGTTTTAAAATTAATTTAATTAATTTTTATATTATATTAAAATTCAAGTTATGCTAAAATGACATTGTTTTGGCCGATTTAAGGGCTCTATTTTGGCCAACTATAGAAACAACGTCGTTTTGGGTGAATTAAAGCCGAGTCAGCTCTCCGGCGAGCCACCTCGGCGATAAATATTAATATTTAATTGCCACGTATGATTTTCGGCCGGCTTCATCGGAGGTGGCACTCAGGTGTCCCACTTTTCTTAAAATGTGGCACTTAAGTGTCACTTTCGTAAGTTATGGCACTTAAGTGTCCCTTTGTGCCAAGTTATGGCACTTGAAGCAATCTTTTGCCGCAATTAGCCATTGATATGAAAGTTAGAAAGCTTCAAGTTTATGGTGATTCTACACTCATCATCTTCCAAATGGGAGGCGAATGGTAAACGCGAGACGTAAAGTCAATTCCTTACCATGAATATCTTGAAGACTTGCCCAAGGAATTTGACGAAATATCTTTTGATTATCTACCAAGATCACAAAATCACTTTGTTGATGCCCTGGCAACCTTATCATCAATGTTACAAGTAACGGACGGTTTAAGCATTGATCCTTTGTAAATCAACATCTTGAAGAAGCATGCTTATTGCCTGATGATTAAAGAGGAACCTGATGGACAACCCTAGTATTATGACATCATGAATTACCTTCGAGAAGGCAAATTTCCCCAAAGGATTCAAGCTAATGATAAAAAATATCTGATAAAGTTGGCATCTAAATTTTCCTTAGTAGAGGAGCCCTTTATAAAAGGTTTTTCGATTCGGTTTTACTGAAATGCGTGGACGTACAAGAAGCTAAACTCCTTATGAAAGAGATACATGAAGGAGAGTGTGGCCCTCACATGAATGGTCATCTCCTGGCAAGAAAATTCATGAGGCTAGATTACTATTGATTGACCATGAAAGCTAATTATATTTAACATGTGAGGTGCTGTCACCAATGCCAAGTCTATAGAGATAAAATCAACGCTTCTCCTAATGAATTGCATCAAATGTCCGAGTCCTAGCCTTTCTAAATGTGGGGCATCGACATCATCGGATCAATTAATCCTAAAGTATCGAATGGACACCATTTTATTTTGGTGGCTATTGACTACTTCACCAAATGGATTGAAGCCAGTTCTTGCGCCCACGTCACTACAAAAAGTGTATCAAGTTCATCCGTCGTGATATCATCGCTCGATATGGAGTTCCCAAGGCGATTATCATAGACAATGAATCAAACCTGAACAACAAGGTGGTAGATGAATTACTTGGAGAATTCTACATTCGCCATTTGAATTCTTCTCCTTATCGCCCATAAATGAATGGAGTCGTGGAAGCAACAAATAAGAATATTAAGAAGATTTTAGCCAAAACGGTTGAAAATTCTCATGATTGGCATGATCGGTTGCCATGTGCTTTGCTTTGCTTACCAAACTTCAATTCACACTTCAATTGGGGCAACACTATTCTCATTGGTCTATGGGTGGAGGTTGTGCTATCCATGGAAGTGGAAATCCCTTCACTGAGGGTACTTTCTCAAGTCAAGCTCTTTGGAGCTGGATGAGTTCAACAAAGGTTTGAACAACTCAATATGATTGGTGAAAAGAGGGTAATAGCCCTATGCCATGGACAAAGTTACCGAAAGAGGGTAGTTAGGTCGTTCAATCGCAAGGTCAGATTAAGACATTTTGAGATCAACGATCTCATCTTGAAAGAAATCCTACCTATCATTCCAGATCCTAGTGGGAAGTTTACTCCAAGTTACGAAGGTCCATATATTGTAAGAAAAGTGCTACTTGGCGAAGCACTAATTCTTGTAGAAATGGATGACCAAGAATTGCCAAAGCCTGTAAATGTTGATGCTGTCAAGAAATATTATCCATGAATAAAGTGAAAGGCTTTTGAGCCGCTTGCCACTTTAGGATATTTGCATCATGCATCTCATGCATACATATCGCATCCGCATGTTTGTTCATTTTGCAGGATCTCTAAAGAAGATTCTATCTATCTACGAGAGGTTGATCTCATAAGTGTAAAACCTCTAAAAGTGATCATCTTCTTAAAGCTTAAAAGTGACCTTGTTCCTTAGGACCCTTATAGAGTCAATTATAACTCTAGAAGTGAATCTTTGTGCTGAGTAAAGCCTATTATGTCCACAAATTTTATTCAACCTTGTTTTCAAAAGTCTCCCTAATATGATCAAATGAGTTTTTTTTTTTTTTACATTATCATTCCCCAAGGAGTGGAATTTAATCAAAACGTGTTTTGGAAAACCCAAAAATGATTATTAAATATGCTAAGTGGTAGTGCCTGAAATGATGAGAGGTAACCATTTGCCAAACACGTCCTTATACACTTTCTGAGAGAATTGAGTAAAAAGAACCATGTCTAGGTTCATTCACAGTAAATACATGGTTCAAGATGATAAATGCATTTTCTTCTCAATCCTAAACACTATTGATATTCTTTACAAGCCACTTTGAGCCAAATAGAAGCATTTCCAAAATAATCATGTCAAGAACAACCCCACATTGGGGGTGAAATAGGGAGTCCTAGTTGAAAATTATAGAGCAAAAGATCAAGAAAGATTTTATTGCTTTCATTTGCATCAATCTTCTTGTGCTAGCTTCAAGTGATTTCTTATTGAAGCTTGAAGCATCCCGAAGTGACGAAAAGCATTTCGTTCACTACTCTAAACACAATTACCATTTGCTTAGCCAATTTGAGCCTTATGTAATTCCTTCATAACCTCAGGTGATGATTATATCCCTACACTGAGGCAAGGCATGTGACTTACCAACAAAATTGAGAATGTTGGTCATATTTATAAATACCACTTGGGAGCCCTAGATTCTCAAAAAAGAGTAAAAACTATGGGGCATGAAAAAGCAGCGTATTTGGTAAAAGTAAGGCCAATGCCCATGAAAAAATGCAAAGAAAAGCAAAAATGTAAAGAAAAGTATAATCGATGGTAATGCAAAAGACCATTTAGAAAAGCAAAAGAAAAGTTTTGCAAAACATATATTGCAAAGTGACATTACAACATTCAAGAGTCAGATTTGAAAAGTTACGTGATAGTAATGATGCTAAGATAATCACTCACTTTTAACCCTTGATATCTGAAAGTTTTCAAACCTTTTTAAGCCTCACCTGAATCAACATTACAACCCATGTCCAAAGTCTCTTTTGATTAGGATGGTTCAAGTTGATATGAGAATCTCACATAGGAGCTACCACTAGAAAGAGTGGAAGCGATCCTATCTAATCTTATCTTCAAAGTTCTTAACTTATAAACTTGATGAAGACATTGTTTAAATATTCATTTCTTGGCCTCAAAGTGCATACCCTTTGTGTAAGCCCATGACCAAGCCATCATTACGATCATTTCAAAAAAAAAAAATTGATCAATAAATTTTATTCATTGTGAATGTTTCCAAAAGCCTTAG
Organism: Eucalyptus marginata; assembly: GCA_014182565.1. Taxonomy (NCBI): domain Eukaryota; kingdom Viridiplantae; phylum Streptophyta; class Magnoliopsida; order Myrtales; family Myrtaceae; genus Eucalyptus; species Eucalyptus marginata. The sequence continues at coordinate 39,173,078 of CM024595.1, read as the reverse complement.
ATATAGATTGCGTGATACCCCTTCAATGAGATTTAAGCAATTTTCTCACATCAATGGTTAGTAATAAGAACCCTTTTTTGAGAGCTAGTGTGAAAGATTTCTTTTGATTAGGTTATTTCCACTTGGCAAATTTGATTTAACCCTTAGGTGGTTAACCAAATCTCATTTTGTTAAAATCCTCTCTGAGGGGATTTGACAATCGGTATCGTTTCGCAAGATTGGCTCTTGCGCAATCTCCAAACCCCTTTTCAAAATTTGTGTTCCCTAGTGAACTAATTTTTGGTAATCCTAAACCATACCTTTATTTTCGGTTTTTGGTAATCCTAAACCATACCTTAGTTTCAGGTTTTTGGTCACCTTGTTTTAGGAATTAGTGAACCTAAATCATACCTTTGTTTTTGGTTTGTAGTCATCCTAAACCATACCCCTTGTTTTAGGTTGTTGGTCATCCTAAACCATAACCCTTGTTTTAGTTTCCTGGTCAACCTTAAATCTCGTCATTGAGGTTCTAGGTTATCCTTAAATCTTATCTTTAGGTTCTAGGTTATCCATAAACATTATCTTCCAAGTTCTAGGTTATCCATTAACTTTATCTTTTAGGTTCTAGGTTATTTATAAATCTTGTCTTTTAGGTTCTAGATTATCCTCATAAACCTTGATTTAGGGTTCTAGGTGATCCTTAATTCTTGTCATTAGGTTAATGGTCATCCTTAAATTATTTATTTTTTCTTAATGATTTCATTACCTTCATTCCATTCCATGAAAGCAAGACGGAGAGGAGAATCCCCCAACATGAGTCCAGATACCCTAATGAGTGAAGGTAAGTGTTAAGTACGTTCCCTAAACAAATGTCATTTCCTTGTTATTTTCCATTTCCCAAAATGGAGTCGACTAAAAATTGCAAGTATCAATTTCTTCTTTAGTGGAACCTCTTCGAGCTCCCACTCAAAGAGGAGCAACTGTTGACATCTAATTTTTAGTCAGCGCGTCATTAAAAGGTAAAAAATCGAGATTTGGGTTTCTGATCGCGACGGAGTCTCATTTCTCAGCCAAAAAGTGTTGTTTTTCATTTCTTTCTTTTCCACTGTTGTTTTTAAGCAATTTCTAGTTCATTTTCAAGAAAAACCTAAAAAATCAAATGATTGACTTTCGGGTTAACTTTTTGGCTAATCTTTTGACCAAGAGTTAACCCCATGTCAAAATTTGACTTTTTACCCAAAAAGATGCCATTTAGCCTTAATTCCACTTTTGTCAAATTAATTTCTCAATAATTCAAAGATTTAACCAAAAAAATCAACATTTGAGGAAAAATCAACTAAATGGCTGACTTTTGGTCAAACCTTTAACTAAAAAAATGGAAAAAATAAAAAATGTACAAAACATTTCTTTTAATGTCAATTTGACTCTTATGTCAAAAATTCTACAAAATTCGATTAAGAACCTTGTTTTTCAAATTTTAAATCAACAAAAATTAAAATTACTTTTATTTTAATCATAATTAGGCATAGTTCTTTTTTTGATATTTGCTTTAGAGATTATTTTAAATCCGCTTGTACGTTCAATTTCGTGAATTGCTAGGTCAAAATGCAAATTGTCCTTTTGAGCCCTAATTAGGGGACCAAAATCGATCATTCATAACTTGTGAATGGACAATTGTTTTTCACTCATTTCCTTAAGATAAGTCCAAATCTGAAATCAATTTTGAGAAATTCACATCACTCATCAATTTGAAGGATTTTATCCTCCAAAGCATAAGAAAATCAAGCAACTAAGCTTCAATTGTCAAAATTTGAATTAACCCATTGATGGTTATGGTTTAATTTCATAAACTAGGTTTAATTTTGATATTATGCCTAGATTCATTTTTTATATAAGCTCGAGCGCTCCAATTCAAGGTCAATTTGAAGATGATAAGTGATCTTACACATAGGTAATTCATTAGATAGAGCAATTGTTACATTAATTGAACTCAATTTTGGTTAATTTACAATTTTGCCCATGTAATTGCAAATTTAATCATTTTAGCCATTTAGGCCCAATTCAAAGCATCCATGGTTTTGACCCATTGTCTTTCAAAATAATCATCTAATCATGGTGATAAAATACCCCTAGATCACATTCATAGAGTTTGATTAGCTTAATTGAATCTTAATCGGCTAATTTCTTATTAGAAATGATAAATTTCCCTTTCAATTGGGCCCTTTAGGGACTAAATTGCATAAATTTTAAACCCAAAGGGACCTCAAGCAAGCGAAATGGCCAAAATTGGACCAAACCGATCAAGAACCGGCCAAATCGGATTGGACCGGTCTGATCGGCCGCTGGTGATACTAGCCAGTTTAGTCGCTTGCTGGTTGGTTCTAGACCTCTATGATTGGTTCTAGAATTCTCACAATGCCAATTTCAATTTCCCAAAATTTCACATGTTAAAATTTCATAAAATTGCAATTTGACCCATAGTCGGACATTTTGATGCAATTCTTGATTTTGGCTCGGGTTTCCGCAAATCAAACTCATTAGATAGTTTACCCGACACCTCAAGATCATGATGCAGCCTTTAAAATCGAATTTTAATGGTTAGATCAAAAGTTTGACAGTACCGATGACCAAAATTGCTCGATTTGGAGAGGGTATATATATCCATTTTCCCTCCACTTTTTTTTTTGGGGGGGGGGGGGCTCATTCTGCACGAAATTCACTCTCTCTCTCTTTTCTCTCAATTTTTGGTGCCAAAATCTTCAACCCTCATCTCTCTCTCTTTTTCTCTAACCGCCGCCGGTTTGGCCCCTCACCAACGGCCGCTTTGCTGGCACTTGCTGCCGGCAATCACCTCACCATATTTCCTCACCACTTGCAAGTTTGGATCACTAGAAAAGCCGCTGGGAAATCCAGATTGTTGGTCTTTTAGTTGGTACCTCAAAAATTGACACCGAAGTTGGTCATTGTCTTGATAAGTTGGATCGATCAAACTAGCAGCCGCTGCCGATGTTCTCTCTAGCCAAGTGCTCTTGATCGTGCTCTGGAGAATCTCCAACCTCACTGTGGTCAAGGATAGCCTAAAGGATCACCAAAATAGCTCCCGTGATCATCCTTCCTCTCCACGTGTGAAGACCGGTCCAATCAGACTAGTGTTGGTTTCAAGAAGAACCGGCAGCCATTGGTGATTCAACTACCGTTAGATCTAGTCCGATCTAACCTCAGGTCACCATCAAGCTACCGATGGAAAAAACAAGGATGATCAGTCATCGGAATAGCTCTGGTGACCTTAATCCTCACTAGCGGTTGAAGGTCGATCTAAATCCAGATTGGTTTTGGTTTCCATTACTGAACCAGTAGTCCGACTAGCTTTGTGGCAGTCCATGGCGATCCGATTTGCATATTTGAAAATCGAAGATTGATCCAAAAGCTCGAGATTCATTTGATTGTGGTTACAATCAACAAAAATCGCATCAAAAGGTAAATGCATTTCATAGCCGAAACATCACTTTGTCTCAAAACTTTTTATGGATAATTTCGAAAGATATTTTTGAAACATCACATGTACCCTCCATGCATATAAACACGTTATTCATTTAGAAGTGCCTATGTTTGTGATTGGCGCGTGCCTCTTGTAATAAGTGACCCATCGACGGTTCACTTTCTTGCTTGATTGGTTGAGAAATAAGGTCCAAAAGACCCACGTGCATATTTAATTCCTGCAATGCATGTAACTTTTAAATGTATGATATGATCGATGCATGATATCAAGGGAAAACCCCAGGATCATTAGTTAGGAGACTTATAAGTGTTATTGGCCATGCAAGAACACAATTGATCAATAATGACTGTAAGTCATAAAATGAATTAGGTAAGTGTCTTAGAGGGATTTGCGCATGAATTTCAAAGGCCGATCTCGAGGCCTAAATCTTCTTTTTGCATTGAATTTCTTTCGAAAATTGATTTTGGTATGATGTCGTGTTTTTGGTTGCTTTGATGTGTATGCTTGTCTCTTTCCATTGTATGTACCTAGTTGTATAGTTTTTAGTCTAGGTTTAGATTAAGATCTAAAAATGGAGAAGACATGAAGACGATGGAGGTCGATATCCATTCCGACCATTATTTTGTATTATTCATCCCCAACAAATGTCTTGAGTTCTCATCGTCTGTATAAAAGCCCGACGAGTTATGGGTTTCTTTTGCCTCTTATCATTTTCAATTGTGTTTCTCTTTTATATTTTATAGGATTACATGATAGAATTACAACTTTCCTTAATTGTTTACTTTCTACTTCGTAATTTTCAATTCAATTGGGTATTTCATTTTCATTTTCTTTAGAAATAAAATAGCATGAAAACGACCAACCACGGATGATTGTTTAATTTAGGACTAACGATCCCGAAAATGTAAGAAAAAAATGCATGGACACGTTTGGTAAACACAACATACTGTTTAGGTACCGAAAGGACGCTAATAGAAATATTGGCGTAACCCAAATTCTCGGACCTAGATATCTGGCTGCGTAGGAATCGAGGTAACACTCTCGACCCTTGATTGGGTTTCTAGCTAACCCCTAAAAACAAGGCTAGTGGTGACTCCCGTCTTATTTTTAGGTTGTCATAAACAACTAGACTGTATAAATGAACCCGTCGCACGGAGTGCGGGTCTCGATAGGATTCATCATGGTTTAGCATACTCGCATGTGGAAAATTCCTAATGGATGAAGTGACACCATCCTTAGGAATGAGTACCAGAGGGAATGCTACTGTGGTAAAGGTACCCTTAAATCTGATATTCACACCTGACCTCCTCTCTCGAGGTGTGTCGCCGTGTGAGTATGGATCACGACACTCCACTGTCACGCAAGGTACAAGTTTGGGAGAACTCGTGATCTTGTAAAGGGAACTCACAAAAGGTTCGTCTGGGAGATGAGGTGATGACATTCCTGTGGTTGAGAATTGTAAGGGAACTTTCATGGTCAAGTATCCCTAAATCCGACTTTCCCCTGTCCTCTCCTCTTGAGAGGATTGGACGGCATGATTGGGTCACGATAGGTGTGTAGTTGATCATTCTCACATTTGCTTGTTGCATTTAAAAGTACATATTACATACCTACATTAGAATTGAGTGGATTTTTCCTTATGTCTCACATGTGATAAGTGTCGGGACTTGAATTTGGGCATGCAACTTATTTGCTTGACTTGGGTTCAAAACCTAGCTTCGTAAAAACAAGTCAAAGCCACATATTTGAGACTAATTTAGTTATGTTATTGTGTGTATTGGGCTCTAAATCCAACTAATATTGTTCATTAAATATATTAGTATAACTTTGATGCTTTGTTTCCACTTGATATTACACATAGGTTGAGATTAAAGGCCGCAAATATGACTCAATGAAGTTCTTTGGTGTAGTTTATTGCACATCAAATGTTTGACAAAATGCCCAAACCAAGTTTCGATCTTGGGACAATCAATTCTAGCTCGGTTATTGTGATATTCATGTTCTAAATTTTTCAATTCAAGCATAGATCGGTTTGATAAATTATTTAAAAAAATCTGAAAATTTCAAAAAAAAAAAATGTTGGATAGTATCAAATTGAGGGTAAAAATGACATCTTTGAAATTTCCCTATATTTATAAAGTCATTATCCTAATTTAATGCTACTTTTGTTTCTTATAACCATTTTTGTAAATAATCCATTTTGGGTAGATTAAAATTTTCTAAAGTAGTTTCATGCATTTACAATAATTTCATGCACATTTAAATTCTCATTTTACTCATCGAGTCCTGTCTTAAGGCATGAGAACTAGGCCATATAATATTATTTACCTTACTTGTATCGGGTTTTATTTTTCCGCATTTATTTTTTTAATCATTTAATATTGGATGTTTACTTAATGCATTGCTTTCAATAATTTGAGTGTAAATTTATTTCCTAAATTAGATTAGGATTAGTCTAGATATTATGGAGAACAACCCTACAAAAACATTTACATGCTCACTTATCAACTTTGGTACATTTAGGATCCCAATTAGTAATCAAGATTGCAATAACCTTCCAAGTTAGTTGCATCATAAGGGCGCTAATAGACATTAGCAATTAAGTCCCCGAACTAGAATCTCTAATGCATAGGAAAGAGACGAACCTCCCATTTCTCATTTATTTCTAGCCGATCCCAGATGGCTAGTGGCGACTCCTAAAAAATGAAATCTAATGTCATGCAAGATATGGACTTAGGAGAGTCCCACGCCTAATCGGCCGTTGGCCCACCTCTTTAGGCAATACCCTTAAACTCATTTCTTTTTCCCCCAGATGGAAAAAGAGAGTCAGCAACAAGTGTGACATCCAGAAAATTTCTATATATATATATTAATAAATAGGAATGTGGATATAATCTATATCGTCGATGAAAATTCTAGTCGAATAATGGTATGACAACAACGAAAAGTCTAAGCTACATTGTTGTGCCCATAATTTAGATAAGTAAACCCCTTAATATTAAGTTGGGATTATGAAACGAATTTCCTAAAGTGAAAGTGAAAGACATGATGCCACTTTGTTTATTATCGGAGACGGGAACGCTCCAAGTTTTAGTATCATCTGGATGATGAATGAAGAATTTACTAAAATAAGTATTTTCTCGTTCAAAAAGTTTTATTGAACATTTGAACGTGTTCGGAATAATTTTTAGATTGTCGACGTCATTTTAAACGGACAAATGATTTGCTTAGCAAAATTCTACTAATGTTTGGGCATTTATTTAAAATCCACTTTTCGAAACCATGTGACTAAGCTATTTGTTCTCCCTTGAACTTTGGCAATTGTTCTTGATGACCTTATGTCTAGTCTAAGCAAATGATCTCATCAGGTTTAATCATTGATTCATGTATTACCATGATTCATGTTGTTACTTGGCTGAAAGAGGAGAGGCTTCCTCTTTCATTTCTACTCCATTCTATATAATGCACTTGATAAGTCACTACTTACTTGGTCGAAAGAACTTCTCTTCTTCCCCAAGCTTCATAGCTCATGATGGCTATCTAATTTAGAGTTGCACGGAGCATTCCCATTGGACCACTTACCTCTCTAAACCTTTAATATTAGTACCAATTCAGTCCATCGGCCAATTTTGGCCGGCCGGCGACGTGGACGTCGGGCTGGTGACCGAGACGCCGACGTGGCAATTTTTATGATTTTTTTATGATTTTTTCGAATTTTTTATTATTTTTTATTAATTTTTTTCCTTTTTTTCTTTTCTTTCCTTTTTTTCTTTTCGGCTTTCTTCTTCGCGGTTGCCGGTGAGGCTCGCCGGCCACCGGGCGAGGGCCGCGAAGCCCTCACCGCCGCCGGCGAGGGTCGCGGCCCTCGCCCCGCTCTCCCAGCCGCCGGCGGCGGCCGCCGGACTGCAGGGGAGGCCGGCCTCGCCGCGGCCGGGAGGCCATGGCGGCCATCGCCGGGGGCGGAGGCGAGGGCCGCGGCCCTCACCGCCGGCGGCGAGGGCCGCGAAGCCCTCGCCAGCCGCCGCCGAGGGTCGCGACCCTCGCTTGGCCTCGCCTAGGGCCGCGGGTGAGGCCAGCCTTGGAATAAGGAGAGGAGGGTGTTGGGGCGGCGGGCTAGGGTTTCGAAGGCGAAGATCGGGCGGAGGAGCGGCGGCGTGAGGCGCGGGAGGTGGAAGACCAAGGCCTCGAATTGGGATTTCGTGGAGGTGAGGGCGGCGGTGACGAGGTCGAGAAGCTCCGGGATCGACAGCGGAGGAGGCGTCGGGGACTTAGCGGCAAGGCCAGGGCGAGGCCAAGCGATCGCCGGCGGTTGGCGAGGGCCGCGGCCCTAGCCTCGCCCTAGCGATGGCCGCCATGGCCTCGCCAACCGCGGCGAGGCTGGCCTCGCCGGATCCGGCGAAGCCGCCTCGCCGGCGGCTCAGGAGAGGCCGGGTGAGGGCCGCGACCCTCGGCGGCGGCGGGCGAGGGCTTCGCAGCCCTCGCCCAATGGCCGGCGAGCCTCACCGAGGCTCGCCGGCAACCGCAAAGAAGAAAGCAGAAAAAAAAAGGAAAAAGAAAAGAAAAAATTATAAAAAAAAAAATCGAAAAAAATCATAAAAATTGCCACGTCAGCGTCCGGTCACCGGCCGACGTCCACGTCAGCGCCAACCGGCCAAAATTGGCCGGATGGACTGAATTGGTACCAATATTAAAAGGTTTAGGACTGAATTGGTCCAATTGAAAAGTTTAGGGCTGAATTGGTACCAATGCAATAGGTTTAGGACTTTTTTGGTACTTTTCCCTCCCCAAGCTTCATAGCTCATGATGGCTATTCTAATTTAGAGTTGCACGGAGCATTCCCATTGGACCACTTACCTTTTTCTCTCTCTACATTAGATCTAATGATTAAACCTATGAACGTTTATTTGCTTCTTGCCATTTAAACCACCTTTGTTCTTGACATAGTTGTGCTATTAAATATGGAGAAGGAATTCTCAAAGAATGTCCCCACTTCTTAACATCAAAGACCCACCTTCGATTTCCTTGAAACTTTAATTTTCAAGTTTACGTAAAACAAAAGCTAAGGTTCCACAACTTGCGTATTAAAATTTCTGTCACAATCTTTCGAGTTGGACGAGGAGACAAAAATTTTGATTTTGCAAGTCATTTTCAAGTTAAGTGAAACCCTAAGGACTAAGTTAGAATGATCTACTTAGTATTATTGACTTGGTTGTTTGATGGTTATCAATTTTAGTTTGAACTTGATATTAGGTTTAAGAAAGTTATAATGATTTCGCGTTGAATCGTTGTGTTCATATGATTTGAATCGATAAGTTTCTACATGCTAAGGTTGTTATTAATGGACTTTGATGAGATTCGGTAGTATAAAAAGTGCAAAGGGAGAGATTAAATTAGAAAGTGATATTCTTGTAATTTGGCTAAGTAACCGATTTACTCGTTAATCATGTTGATTATTTGGGTTTTCAATGTTCACGTTGAGTTATTGATTGTTCTTTTGTTAATTATTTGGATTGTTGATGTTCACATTATTGATGTTCACGTTGCCAATTTTCTAAGAATTTTATCATTATTTGCATGAGAAATGAAAATAGTTAAGTTACTACTTTTCTATGCGAAACACAGAAAAAAAAATGATGATTATATTTTGACAATAATTTGCATAAGATGATGTCATGTAGAGAATGTTGATTTTTTTTAAAGCAATCATGCAAAAAATAATAAATAAATGTTGTTATGTGATTATATATGGAAATCAATATACTATATTTCGTCACCCATATCTTGGTGGGAGACGATGTCTCAGAGTTGGGATGTCCTATAGAGTTAGGATGACTCAGTAGTGTTTGGGATGCCTTGGATTGGATTGGAGATGCTCATAAAGTCAAGATGTCCCAAGAGTGTTTGAAATGCCTCGACGTAGAGATTACCTGTGTATCGTGATAAAATGAAATGAGATGAATTAATTGATATGATGCATGACCATGTGCATACATGACTAGTAATGTACTAATTGGTGGTAATCACGCATCACAATGTGTTATGTCATCTACTTGCATTCAAGTGAATAATCTCATGTGCTATTATTCATGGTTTCCATCAACATAACATGCTAGATAAATTAGTATATCCATATATTCAATTAATTGTAGATGGATCGTTGTGCTTTGCATGTACTAGGTTGAGTAGTGAGATGATCTTCTACCTTAGATTTAGGGATTTCATTTACTAGATTTCGGCTCACTCTTTTATTTTTTAGACATGTATGATGGATCTCACCACCACTGCTTTCCGGAGCTCCTATGCAATTTAACTATGCTTATGAAGACATGCTTGTACCCAAATCAATTGTAGTATATACGAAGTGTACCTCCACTGCATGGGTCAACATAGGGCTTTTAGAATGGATCCCCCATCGGTTTGTCACATGTTACCTGAATATCAACGGTGAAATGTTAGAGAGAATGAGGGGTTTCGATAGCCATGGCGACTCATTAATGGGCGAAGTTATCGATCCATATTAGATACCTTGACTTTTGTATAGGCAGGATTTTTTGTGCATGAGTATTATGTTGAGTTAGGTGACCCAAACCCTTCCCAATAGTTATGTATTTTGTGTTTTGTTTGGAAAGTGTATTATATTACTATTGTTAATATAAAGAAGATGTATATGTATTTTATTAAACTTGAGTGATTGTTTGATATAGGACATTGTGAACGCTTTAATGTGCTTCTGCATGCTTATAATAAATATTTGAGTAAAAAAAACACATTGTCGTGCATGACGTTTTGGGGTTTCATAATAAGAGTTATTGTGATTCAATTCTTATTTTGTCATTGATATCACCAATAAAGATTTGGTGAATTAAATTGAGGGCATGGTAAAAATCTTCAAATGCCAAAAAATGATTTTGGTTTGCAAGGGTGGGACAATTCCATCATTTTTTTAAACTTCTAATAAACCCACTAACAAATTTGGATAAAATATCCCATTCTAATACTTTTGGGTTTAATGATTTAGTAGTCATCCAAGTATGAAATTCTTGCAAACGATCTATTAACTTTGCATATGGAAGATCATCCAAAGTAAACCCGACCTTTGGAAAGGCTAAGTTTCTAGCTTTAGCTTGAAACACTGTAGACGAGCTTGGTTGAAACTATCTTGCAATTGACTCCATGTTGCCATCCTCATCTGTCATCATCACTCCATGCTGACTAGAGTGTCTTATGAAAATAATGCTATGGATGTTTCAGATAAAGTATATGAACCATTGCTGGAACTTTCTTCAATTTGATCTAGTTCAGCTGCAATTGTTGCTACAATTAGAAAAGCTTGCTGGTGTTGCCCATGCACCGTATGGACCGGTCCTGCTCGACCGAGATCGGTTCATGCACCGTGCGGATTGATCGTGGATTCCTGCACCATGCAAACAATCTTGGTTGGGCAGGATCGATCCATGTACCGTGCGGATCGAGCATGGATTGATCCATGCACCGTGCGGATCGATCGTGGATCGATCCCGGTCAAGCGAGATTCGATCTGCACGGCGCATGGATCGATCCACACAGCCGAGCTCAATAGGGTTAGAGGTTATAAATCATGAAAGAGGATCTCTATCCTTAGATTCTGAAGTTTTCCCTTTCTTTTTTAAGTCTCGAACACAATCTCTCAAAATTCTAATATTAGGCCGTTGAAACACCAAGTCTTGCCTAGCTGAGATCTTTGCAAATATATTCCTAGCAAAGCTCAAAGGAGAACTACTAAGCTGCAGAGTTAGGGCAATAGTTAGGGCAAAATGATTAGTTAGTTGCCTTGGATGCTGAGGAAGACCATGCTCTTTAAGCTCAGCAATATGCTTCTTCACCTTTGCTATTTCTTCCATTAGGTTTTCCAAAAAAATTTCCTTGATTTTTCCAGCTTCAAGGTTAGAAAGAATTTTTCAAGGTTTCCAATCATTCCTTCAATCTTGATGGAAGTTTCTACATCTTGATCAATTCTCCAGTGCACATGATCATATCGTTCTGGCATCTCACCGAAACCTTCATGCATGGTCCCAAGAGTTATACCAATTTGCTTAAAAGCAATGACATGAGAAGCAAGTATATTGTTTTGAATAAGGGCATTCTTACTCTGCCAATTAAAGACAACTTCTCCTGCATAAATCTTCTTAGAATTTCCACTAGTATCAACCCCTGATTGATTTGCTATCTTAACAACATGTTTATATCTTTGGCCAAAACTAATTGCTTTACTCTTGTTCTAGCTGTGAGACAAAAAGCTATAGGAGAAAAAATGTATACATTCAAAGGGTTGGCCATATGTCGTTCAGGCTTTTGGACCTTTTGGGAATTTGGCACTGGATAAATAAGAGAATAGACTTCTCCTAACTTGTGTGATTCTAAATTACAAGAGGATTTTTTTCTTAATCTACTTGTAAATGGGTTTGTAAGATGAGGAAATGGGTTGCTGTTTTGGCTTTGTTTTTTGGGGCTTTGGTTTTGGTGATTCATTTAGAGTCAGAAGGTGATGGTGAAGAAACTAGGGCTAGTACTGGAGTAGGGTTAGGCACTGAGTAGGATACTATAAATTGGTACCTCCCACTATCTTTACCAAGAGAACTTATTGAAAAATCTCTACCTAGGTATTCTGGTAGAAAGAATCTCAAGCCTTTTTCTTTTCTTCTTCATCGAAGTGCAGTCATCTTCATCTTCATCTTCATCTTCATCTTCGTCCTCATCTTCTAAAGGGGTTGTACAAAGTTCATCGGCTGTCCACATCCTAGTAACAATGTTCTATAATAGGGTCTTTAGTAAATAGGATTACCATCTGCATCAAAAGAATGAACCAGAGGATCTGTATAGACTTTGTAATCATGTCTACCTTCCCCATCTTCTTGGTGGTCTTGAACTAGTTGGACGGTAAGAAGAGTGGGGAAAATGGAGCTGGTCACTTCTATCTTCTACTCCATGCGGTTGAATTTAATAACCACGCCGTCATCTTTCTTCTTGGTAAACTTTGGCTTAGTAAAAACTGGACTGGAAGAACATCATTCTGCAGCTTTTCATAATTGGTTAATCAAGTCTTTGGAAAGAAGCTTAACTAACTCATCTCTGGTAATTTGTCTAGGAATATGATCACAAGATGTTGTATGGTTATTATCCATGGAAATCATTAAGGCTTGTCAAGATGCTGGAAGAGAAAGATCTAAAGAGAAAGATCTATGGCATAGTTTTGGACCCTCTACACCATTTGATAATGCAAAGTGAAAACAACAAAATCTACTACTTAGGGAGCTTCAATAATTTGGAGTTGAACGTTCAAGGCAATAAAGAGTTGAGGGTTAGAAAATAACATATTGAAATTTGGACAGAGGGTGACAAACACTATACTAGCATTCAAGGTAGTCTTGACTATCCCAATACAAGCATGTTAATAGTCAAGAAACTTTATATCTAGAAGAGCCATTTGGGAAACAACAGGGAGACTTTTCAACTATGAAAAGATAAGGGAGACAAACTGCACCATAGAGCAAATGGGTGTATCATTGTTAATTCACTATCGAAGGAATTTATGAGGGATCTAAAGAGCAACAAAAAATTGTTCTTATTAGGTAACAGGAAAAGGATGTTGATCAAATTGAGCAGACTGTACATATTCTTTTACCTCTTTTGGAGTGTGACAAATTAATTATCTAATAGAATGGATAAGAGAAAAAGAAGATAGTTATCTAGGAAAAATAACATGGGGATTTACAAGAGGGAGGGTAGTAGCTAAGATATTTTCAGCTTCACTAACGTAATTGGAACATCTATTAATGGTGAAGAAGTGTCTACGTTAATGTTTTCGCTCATGGTAAGGTGATAGTTTCCCTTCAAACTCTATCAATATTACAAATCTAGTCCAATTCCTAGTTCCAAAGTAGGAACCGACTCACCTAAGAACTTATCACCCCTATTGTGTGAATCGTGTTAGAAAAGTTCCACATCAAAGAATTGGTGGGATACCCAATTTGTTCCGGTGTTTGATAAATATCTTAAGGAAAGAATATAGTGATCAATGCGGTATCCAGGCAATGGGTGTTGTGATGAAGCAATGCGATTAGATGACTAACTCCGAGCTTACACATGAAGAGGAGATTATTGAGGTGCATGTCTGAGTTTTGTTAAAAAAAGTCTCACATCAAAAAATTGATACTGCACGAAGTTTCTAACATATAATAGTTTGTCCATAACTTATTAACTTAAACTTTTGAATAAATGTAAATCCAATTAAATATGTTAATGAGCTCAAACATAGGCTCCCTCTTAGCGATCTTCCTTGAAAATGTATTGGACTTCTATTGTATGCTAACAAATGGAATTAGAGCTAGTGATCGATTGGTGGGCCTTCAATTTGTTTCGGTATTTTGTGATTATCTTAAGGAATGAATCTAGTAACCAAGGCGGTTTCCATAAGATGGGCATTCCGATGTAACAATACAATCCCAATGACTAACACTAAGCTTACACATGAAATGGAAATTGCTAAAAATGCACATATGATTTATGTTAGAGAAGTCACACATCAGAGAATTAGTATGGCATGGAGTTGTTAACATATCATAGTTGGCTCATAATTTATTCACTTTAGTTTTTAATAAATGTGGTTCCAACTGAATATGTTGAGTCCGAACTTGAGTTTCTTTCTAATGATCTCCCCAAGTGAAAACATGAGGCTTCTACAATGCATTCTCAACATGTACTACAAAGCTATGCATAACCCTTTCTCACACTTGTGTCTGACTCAAATATAAGGAAAATAAAATATTAGATAGGGTTTACATTTATAAGATAATATGTTGTAACAAAAAGCAAAAGATATTTGGGTCAACTTTTTCATTTTCACATAATATGGACACTGTATATGACAAAAGCGTTGAATTTCTCAGAAAGTACGATTTTACAGTTTCATTTTCAAAAAACAAATGGATTTTATTTTTTCATAATGGTAGGTTTCTGACAAAGTTGGTAATGTCAAAAAATTATCATTAAAAAAAATTATTGATCACCTAAATTCTCAATAAGTTGTTAGTAACCCACTTACGCTTTTATGAAATTGCATACTCCTTTTTATAGTTTGTAGATTACAAAATATCCTCTCTCTTTTTTACATTGTTTATACATTCACTATTGGATAGTTGACAAATGGAAAATCTTAGTTGCTAAACTAACTCAAAATACACATGTCGTTAATTCAAATGATGAATGTGTAAGGATGGTTTTACACCGCCCATTGCCTTCGTCTCTATCCTTAGATTTAGAAAATGATTTTTCCAAAAGGTAGTGATAGGGTTAAGAATAATCATTAGAAAATGGAAGCATAATTAATTTTAAAATTTTAGAGAACTTCTAAGTGGCTCTACATGTTAATATGTGAATGTTATGATATTAAAAAAAAAAAAAAGTCAAATTCAAAGAGCTACAAGTTAATATATATATATATAAAGAGGAGTAAACATAAAAGAAAAAATATAAAAAAACTGTATAATCATTACTTTTTTTATTTTATTTTTTCTATTTAAAAAAATTAATTATTTTATTTTATTTTTCTTTATACTCTTTTATTTTATTTTATTCTTTATTCTTTTTCTATTTTTCCTCCTTCTTCTTTGGTCCTCCGTCTTCTTTGGGCCACAACGATGGAGGCGAGCTCAATCTCACTAGCCTTAGAAAGGCTCGCCAATCTGGTGAGCGACGAGCTCGAGCTCGCCTGTGGCCAACCACTAGCTATTGCTATGGCTGGTAACTAGCCCAAAAAGAAATGAAAATAAAGAAAGAAAATAAGAAGAGAATAATAAAAAATTCAAATATTTTAAGAAAGAAAAAAAAAGGGTTAGGAGGGGTGTGAGATAAGAGAGAATGATTGAGGAAAATGTTTTTCCTACTAAAAAGCGGAAAATATTTTCCCCAATTTTAGAAGTTTTTTTTTTTTTGATGGAAAATATTTTCTCCAAATAATTCATTTTCTATTAAAAAAATACCGGAATATCCAGAAAATATTTTTCTAAAAGTTATTTTCTATGAAATAAATGGAGTCTAACCATGGTTTTCCCAGGTTTGATTAGCCTATGGTTCTCCTCTTGTACTTCTATATATTGGGGTCGTAGGTCGCATTGGGCCCTCAAGCCCAAATCGAGGCCCATCTTATTGGGCCAGTCAGAGATCAACCCTTTCCTAACTAAGTTAAGCAGGTACATCTTGATGGGCATTAATGTTGCGTCCCTGGACTATCAGGCTTCTAAGTGAGGCCCGCTTGATCTAACACTCGAGATGATTACGCAGTTCTCGTAAACCAGTTTCGGGATAAATTTACTACTAAACCTTATCTCAATAGGCAGACCGAATTGGGTGTGCCCTGCCCTTGTATTTTCTTCATTAGATGATCGAGGGTGGGCGGTCGCTAGCACGCAAACGGATACGCTTGCCTAGGGACGCCCAAATTTTAGTTTCGATTGGGTGGGCTTAAGGCAGGCCCAACGAGCCGTAAAACCCTCGATCGTGTTTTGTTATTGTCAAATGCATGCGGCCCGCCGTGGATCCATTGGAAATGTTGAAGGCGTGTATATATAGAGGGCTCCATGAGATTGCGTTTGTGTAGATGCATTTGGCTGCGTCTAATTATAATCTCTAGCTTCGTATGAAGAATGTAACTAAGTTAAGCTACTCGCGAATAACTTGGGCTCCACTGAATCGTCACTTGGGATCGACTAGTTTGATCTCAAGTCGAGCTCAGCTATCCATGAATCAAGTTCGAGCTCAGGGTTCGTCAATACTTAGCTCAACAGACTTGCTAGCCTATTTGAGCTCCTTCTATAATTTCAAAAGTATTTAGTACTCATAAAAGTTAGATAATATAACTACACGTATCTGTGAAAACATAAGAAAATTTTTCGGGCTCTCTAAGATTGAGCTCCTTCATAAAATGGTTGCACACGAGTCTAATGATTCGAGCTCAAGTACCTAGATGTATTATTCGAGTCGAGCTCGACCAGAAATCTTAATTCTCAATTAAAATGGAGCCAAGTTTCGAACACCAAATACGCAATAGTTCAGTCGAGCTCATGCTTGGAAACGTATCGGCTCAACTCCTCGATTACACCCATTTTTCATGCCAGTCACCCGGAGCCACTACTTCACAGAACCAAGTTGAGTCCATCCAATCCTGTAGTGAACTCTACATAAATACTAAACCCGTAAAAGAAGAACGAGATGCACATGAAGAAAGAGGCGATTTACATGGTAGAGACCTTTATTTTCTGTCATAAACATGGTAGCTACCTCATCGGAATTACTCCACACCTTTGTATGTTGTCTCCGATGTTTTGTTTACAAGCTGTTGACCGATTATCAGGGTAAGTTGATCCGCCTCGTCGGAATGACTCCAAATCTTACTTTTTATGCATAGAATTTGAAGGAGGAAACAGCTAATTAACACAAGTATTCCAAGTATATATATAAGAGAAGCAGCTGGTTGTGACCTCCATCTTCATGACCCGTCATCATAATTATTCTTAAGGCCATACATTAGAGTCACCAACCTTCCAGCTTTGAGCAACCTTTTCCTCACCGACGGTTTCGCAGGAAATCTGGTTGTAATCTCGCGTGTTTCCATGTGCTTGGTGGTGTTTTCGGCCAACACCATCGCCACAATGACCTGGACGCTGCTCCTCTGCTCCTTGGCCAAGAAAGTCGAGGCTCGTGTCGCGGCGGCATCTCCATAATGCTTCGAGCAACAAAACTAGGGAAGCCATATGATCAGCTTGAACTCGCCACGCTTGAACTTGAACGTCTACAAAGAGAGGATCTATAAAAGCCAAAGAAGCCTCTACCTTCCCATTCTTTATAAGGCACACGAAGTTTCAACTTCTTCAAACTAAAGCTCTTCAATCTTTCACCCACCAATCTTTATCTTGACACTTCACTAATAAATTGAGGGGCTTAAACGGTGTTTATTGTTTAAGTACAGATGGGGTATCTTATTTGGCAAATGGTGATTGCTCACTGGATAATTAGCTAGTGCTAAGTTAGGTTTTGGGTTGTTGACTCGAGTTGATCAAGGGTTCGTGCATGTCGTGAGTCTGTGAACGTGAAAATTGGTTCATGCAATTGCGTGAAGTCTTGAACGATGTAGTTTTGGTGGCTGGTGTGCTTGGTCGATGAGCTGATGAACAACTCGTTGACCATGGTCTAATCAGACTCGATCGACCGTCTTTCTTGAAGCTTTCATGTTACTCAAATCGCTACTCAAACCTCAGCTTGTCTCTCTCCTGTCCCCAAGCTCTATTTTGTACGATCCTCGTGCGTATGGAATTGTGGCTAGCATGAATGTTTTGTTCAAGAAGTAATTCAAATCACCGCACTTATTCATTTTCTTGAGGTCCTCTAAGAGAAGGAATCTATGTTTTTAATTAATACTCAGTCTGTGTAGCGCATTAAAATAAGAGATTCAAGACCAAGGACTAATCGTATGGTAACTTTGCGACCTTCATCATGTAAATCGCCAAGAAACTCACATGTGTAGTACGCATGGCACTAGTCTGGCTAGTTAATTCATCAAATTATGTACATATTCTTCATGCGAATCATAATAGGCATATTGGGTGTTTGGGAACACCCAATGAAACTTGCCTTGAAGAAATGCTGGCATTCCAAAGCTGAAAGCCCAAGGCAGCCCAGGGGTTGCCTTGGGCTTTCAGCATTTCGGGAATGGGAATGGCCGGGCACTGTTCATCTTCTTCGTCAGGGAGGCCGGCGTGGTCACGGCACCCCAGCGACCGTCACCGACCAGTCGCGTGACCCAGATCTGGGTCGCGGCGAGGTGGCGGAGGTCGCGCGCCTGGGTCGCGGAGGTGGCGGAGGTCGCCGATCGCGGAGGTGGTGGAGGTCGCTTGGGTCGCAGCGCGCAACCTCCGCCACCTCGCCGCAACCTCTGACGACCCAAGACGTGGCCGCGACCCAGATTTGGTTCATAGAGGTCGCCTGGGTCACGGCGCGCGACCTCCTCCACCTCGCCGCGACCTTCGGCGACCCATGACCTTGTCGTGGAGTTGGCTGGAGGTCACTTGGGTCGCGGTGCGCAACCTCCTCCACTTCGCCGGACCGCCTGCTCCTCGCCGGCGACTAGTTGTTCTAGCCGGCCAATTTTTTTTTTTTTTAATAACAAAAGGCTTTGCAAATATAATTTTCCCAAATGCCATTTTACTCAAAGATACTTACAATGGACTTTTACAATAAAATTTACCAAACGCAATTTGCATTTTGGAAAACATCTTTAGCTTAAGGGTCCGTTCGTTTTGCGGAAAATGAGTTATTTCCGGAAAATATTTTCCCATAAGTCATTTTCCAGGAAAATAACAATATTTTCTGGTGTTCGGCTAAAATCTGAATATGTTTCGGAAAATATTTTATGGTGTTCGGTAAGCAAAATATTTTCTGCTCACCAGATTGGTAAGCGCGAGCGTCAAGGTCGAGGCTCGCCAAATCGACGAGCGCAAGTTTGAGATCAACGAGCTTGAAGTTCACTTGGTTTGACGACTAGCCAAGAAAAAAGAAGATGGGAAACAAAAAAAATATATGGGGCTTCCCGGGTCATCAAAAAAAAATGAAAGAAAAAGGAAATTAAAAATAATTCGAATTAAAAAAAGAAAAGAAAATTAAAAAATAATTCAAATGAAAAAAGAAAAAAAGAAAAAGAAAGGGGAGGAGGAAGTCGGGATTTGTAGAGGTGTGAGATAAGAGAGTCAAGTGAGGAAAATGTTTTCACTTTTCAAAAGTGGAAAACATTTTCCCTACTTGAGAAAACTTTTTCCTTTGATGGAAAACATTTTCCTCAAGGAATTCATTTTCCGTGAAACGAACGCCGGAAAATCCGGAAAACGTTTTCCAGAAATTATTTTCCGCGAAACGAACGGACCCTAAAGGTCTTTGCATTTTCCCAAAAATTTTCCCCAAAAGTTTTCCCAAACCCAACCATAGCTTGGAGAAAAATAAAATGTTTGGAAGTTTGTGATAAAATAAAAAAATCCATGAGACTAAAGTTCACTAAGCTCTCCTCACCTCCCCCCCACCCCCAAAAAAATAATAATAATTGCCCTTAATATGGACACACAGACCTAGCCTATAATCAAATTAATCAATTCCTTAACGAGAGCAACACGTAAATGATTTGATCCCAGCTTAATTAAAAGATTAATTTCACTTACCCAAAATTTAAAAAAAAAAAATCATGAAATTTCTTTATTTTGTCTCGAAATATTGTCTCCATGAAGCTTTACCCCTTGAAATCATTACTCTTCACTTTTGAGTAAAGCACACAACTCGACGTGGACGACGGCTTAGCTTTTCTCCTAAAATAAATCGACAATAATAATAAAGTCAAACATTTGGCTAATTAGTCCTAATTAAGATGTGCTCATTCCTCACCCTACAAATGATTATATGCCCATGTATGTTCGTGATAAGCTCGAGACACATTGATGTCGACTTACCATAAGATCTAGGCCTCATCTCTATCAGCACGAAAGTTAGAGAGAATCCACCTAAAAAAAGCAAGGTACTTTGGAAGTGTTGCATTGCCTATTTTGAGTTGTCGTCGTCATTTTCGCACCTAACAGTTGATCCAAATAGCATATCTTAAACCCGCACGCCCGTTGACCAAACCACCATGGCCAATCCGATCAATTGATCTCTCTAGTTGGTGTGAAAATTATCGTTCATTTAACCCTAGATAGCTTTTCGTATTCGCCATCGGAGCCACTAGTTTCATGCATATTTATGTCGCTACCTTAGTAAGTCAATTCAGGGGCAGATGAGCTTGTCCGGTCAATCATGGAAAAGGCAGATTGAGCTGAGCTTGATTAGGCATGAATGATTGTGATATGAAACGGGTCTAATCAAGGTAAGCCTAAGTTGCAAGACCGACCTGGTCTTGTAATAATTTTCTTTTTTATGTTGGTATACCTAATTGGATCGATGAAAGAGGCACAAGCGCATCAATCGACTTGAGAGATGAATCTGTCGAGTGGTTGATCCATGCGAATTAACTTTTGAAAGGGAAAAAAACGAGGGTTTCTTGATCATCTCCACTTTTCACTCTATTTCACCTGATTTTTATTCCATCCACTGTTACTAAGATAAATTATTTCAATTAGGTGTCAATAAATATTTGACATATCTACAACAAAATCTAGAAAGTCGATAATTATATATAGATGAAACTACCTGCTAGTATGATACGACTTGACAAAATATGGAAATTAACGATTCCTTTTTCCTTCAAATAATAAAATATACATGTACATCATAATGTGTACATACATGTATATATACACGGACGTGTGTAAATAATTTAGACAAAGAGAGAGGGAGAGAGAGATTCCATGCTAACTTGGCATGTCAATACTAAATAGAGTGATTAAGTACAAAAATAATTCAACATCCTCATCAGGCTAAAACTTTAACAAAGCCGCCCCAAATTGAAATAAAATAAAAATGCACCTTAAACTATGAATACATGAAAAATAAAAAGAAGAAAAGGTAAAAACCTATCAATCCTACCCAAGAAGAAGAAGAAGAAGAAGAAAAAAAAAAAAGAAAAGGAAACACCCTTGAACTAAATCTCTAACTGATGTACATCTCTCCACCTATCTCTCCTTTCTTTTGCCCTTCTTTAATGATCTGTAGCTGTGGGCTCCTCTAGCAGTTGACCGAGTTTTTAATTTATATGATACTAATGCCGTGATCATGAAGCGATCTTGTTGCTGCTGCTTTGGATCTTGAAGAGGTCGAGGCGAGAGTCGCTGAGCCGGAGCGAGTACATGGCCTTCTTGTACTCGCCCCAAGTGAAGGGCCTGTAGAGAGTGGGGGCTCGTGGGGAGACCAGCTCGGGCAAAGGAGAGATCCACGCATTCACTGGTGGGGCTCCGAAATACACCAGCGACAACCTTGGCTTTGGCGAGTTTGCCATCGCTCGATGCCTCACGCTCTTCAACCTCCCATTTGTCAGCGCCTTCATCCATGCAGAAATAGGGAGAAAAACACGGAAAGAAAAAATGAGTAAAGTTCGAACCGTGACCTTTCAAACTCTAACCATGTAGCTAGGCCCTTAAGAAAATTAGACCGAATTTGATCATCTCATCCGCGTCGGGTAAGGAGACTCACTTGAAGCATGTCGCCGACCATGACGTAGAACGCGTTGGGGTCGGGAGGGACGGGGATCCACAGGCCGTCGGGCAGGCATATCTGGAGGCCTTCCACGTCGTTGGACCACAGGAGGGTCAGGATCTGGGGGTCGGAGTGCTCCCCGAACCCAACCCGCCCGTTGCCGCCGCGTGAGTGCTGGTCGAGCCTCGTCGAGAGGTCCCAGCCGTTGTTCTTGACGTCCTTGGCCGGAGGATAGTGGTTGATCCGGAGGAGGGAGTCGCTCTGCCGGTCTCTGATGAGGCCGCTCAAGGCGTACTTATCCGAGAGCCACAGTCCTTCCGCCAGCAGGTCCAGTATCTCGCACGTCAGCTCGCGAGCCGTAGCTATGTAGCTATTCACCGCAGAACTGCACACGCAGACAAAATGAACTCTTCAATTCGATTCAACTTAGATCGAACTCTGCTCTCATTGCTTGTGCCAAAACAAATCAAACCTTTTTCCCTTAGAAGTTTAGAACGCACAAGCCTTACATCAGCACTATTTTTTTAACCGCATTTCAGTGAAGACTTACAACGCCAAAGCGATGGGTGGTGAAAAAGGAAGGACTACATCCCTTTTGAGAAGATGCGTCATCGCAAGTCCATTTTACTTTCTTTTTTTTTTCTTTTTTTTGCCGCCATGAAAAGACTCGCCACTTGGTGCGAAGAGAGAGTGGACACTTGGACGGCTTCAGAGCAAAAGTCTCCTCTTTTTCCCCGATTTGACATGAAATTTATCGATTTCTTGTCTGACTTTGTACCATGCATCGATAGGTTTTCCATGTTTTTATAATGTTTTACGCTAATGCGGTCCTTTAATGGCCGGTGTCCCCTATATGCCCGGAAAAAGGGTTAAACGTCCGTACATCTCAAGGGTCCCCATGCAAGGCCAAACATCAACGCTCCAGACAACTCAGAGCTGGGGAAAAAGCTATATCGCATCCATATCAGCCAATGTGAACGCTTCTAAATCTCTCGACAAGCGACAGATCATTCTAGTGGTGGTTCCTCTGCCGTTCTTTTCTTTTTCTTTTTTCTTCTCTTGCTTTTGTTGCAATTTCGGTTGGATTCCATGAATTCTATAACCTCAGATCGAGACACCCTTTTGTTCTCCTTCTCCATCTCTTTCTCTACAGCATGTTTTGGTGGTGTATTGAATGATGATGGATTGAGACTTGGGTTTTCACTGATTGGGAATATAAATGCAGTTCCATGAAAAGGTCCTGTAAACCAAAAGAGGGTCTCTGACTTCTGACTTCGAGGGTCGAGAGCACATAGCGCCAAAATAGAAAATAGGGGGGAAAAACATCTCTTTCAAGAACCAAAAAGATAAAATTCTGACAAAAAAAGAAAGTACCCAAAAAAAAAAAAGGCTCTTGGAATGGGCAAACGGCTTTAAGTTCCACATTTAACTTTTGGGCACGCCTTCCACCAAAACCGGCAAAAGTGTGTTTCCATAACACGATAATTTATGAGAAGCAAAGTTATGGAGGAAAATGATTTATGAAATTGATTTATGGCGTTACGTCGAAATGTATAAAAAATTATTATAGAGTGTTTAAATATGATTCATTTGCCTAAGTTTCCATTATTTGTGCTGTCATTAAAATTTAAAGTTCAGCCTTGGATTTTATAAAGCAAAAGTCCCTGAGTGCTAGGCAATTTCATGCTTCTCCCACGAAAATTTGTGCTAGTTGACCTTTGTGAATAGGATTATGATTTGACACTGCTTAATCACACGCATTGCGGCATCAAAAGGCACTTTCAAAGGATGGCCAGTTAAGCAAATGAGAGAGAGAGAGAGAATCAAACGAAACATTTATGAGGGAAAAAAAAAGCAAGAAGAAAGTTACATGTTTTTCTGGGTTGGACCATGGAAAGAGTGGTGTCCAACTAATTTAAAGAGCCTTGAGAAAATAATATTAAATAAAAATTATATATTTCTCCTTTCAGGTATCACGTAACCGAGTTTCGAGAACAAAAGACAACTACTACACGAATAATATAAACATATATATATAATAGAATTATCGAGTTGACATCATCGCACTTTTTAAAACTGAACAAGAATCGATTAGTTGTGACCTGTGGACCAAAGAAAATTCCACCTTACAATGACATTTTCCTATCCGTCGATTAATTAATTGCATTTTTCTCGTTCCCCTCGTTGTAAATGGAACATGTCGTTCTCAAGCATCACACCGTCCTTTCATTAAACAACAAATCGGAAAAACCCAAGAAAAATCTCCCCACCCCATTTCGTCAAACAGTCGCAAAAACAAGTTTTCTCCACTCTCTGTCTCTCTCTGTCTCTCTCTCTCTCTCTCTTTTCAAGGCGAGCTATTCCCTAAACACATCATGTTCATGCAGTTTGACGAAATGAACGCCCGAGCAAAACTACAAGGGAAACGAATCCGAATGCGTCGCGACACGAGCGAGAGTCCCGGGCCGAGGAAATGGATCGAAAACCCTTTCTTCTCCAACGCTCCCCTACGCCTTTTCACGCTCTTGTAATTCTTAATCAGCATTTATTGTGTCTTATCTTGTCTTAAGAGTCAAGGAAGACAACAGAGAAAGGATACGCGAATGCATGTTCACTGCTCATCCGAGGGGCGGTGAAAAGAAACAGGAAGGGATCGATTTCGTTTCACGTACCTGAAATTGCCCGGGTCGCTGCAGATGGTTTTGGATCTCTCGGCAATGGAGACGGGATCCGAATGGAGGAGGAGATACTCGAGCTCGCCCATGTCGCCATTGGGCCCAATGTTCTTGCATCCGTATCCGAACGGGGTGGCCGGCCCCGCCCGCTGCTTCTCCGGCGCGGGCTTCGCGAAGAACTCGACCACTTCCTCTTCCAGCCTCAAGACCGCCCTCTGCGACAGGCCGTGGTTCGTGACCCTGAAGAAGCCATATTCCTCGCTGGCCCTCAGGATCAGCTCGGACAGCTCGGACCGACCGAGGGAGAGGTCGACGGTCGGGATCCCGACCGCCCAGGTTTTCTTGGTCCGAATCGGGCTGGGAGACGGCATCACCATTTCTGTCTCTGTCTCTCTCTCTCTAGTTCAAAAGTGATGAGCTGAACTGTAGGGGAGAAATCTAGGGGAGGTATGGTAGAGAGCCAGGAAGTTGAAATGGAAGAAGCAGAGAGAATTTGAACCTTGAACTTTGGAGGGTATGATGATCACAGGTAAGTTGATAACACTCCACACATATATATTTATAATGCTCTAGAGAGAGAGAGAGAGAGAGAGAGAGAGAGAAGATTCTAAACGCAGGTCTTTGATAATTTGAGAATTAAATTAAATTTCTTTTTTTGTTATGGGGAAATATAGAGCGAGAAAGAGAGAGAAGGAATTATGGGGGGGGGTGACCACAGCGGACGTCGACTTTTAGCACATATTGACATTGTCCAAAAGAAATGAGGAAAAAAAAAGGAAACGAGGGTTGGTGAAAACGACGCCGTATCGATGGGTGAAGGGGGAGGAGGCACGCTCGGAGAGAGGCGCGTGGCGGGGCCGAGCCGGAGAGTCATTAGCATTAACGGCTGTTTGTTCCCCCACGGCGATTGAATGGGACGCCTTTCGAAAGCGCGTGGGCGTTACACAGGGACGGGGAGGGCACTGTCCGGTTCCTCCCCCCCACCCTCATATTCATATTCGCGTTACGCGTCTGTTGACTTTTTCAACCCTTTGACTCCCTCCCCCCTACTTATTTACGGCTCTCTCTCTATCCCTCTCTCTCTACGTTTTAACGAGTAGAAATAACATAAATAATCGGCCGATTCTCACGAGCTTCGATTGAATTAATCGAAGGAGTTTTGTCTTGAGCTTCATTTTTGTGTATGCAATCTAATTAAAGCTCGCAATTCATGTTTATGTATGGCATTCATATCATTTTGTGATGTTATAGAAATATTTCAATGTAATTGATGATATATTTTCATGAAAAATAATTGAGAATTTGTCAACCCGTGCCAACTTAGAGTTAAGTTGTGTCATATATGTCATGTCGGAAGTTGACGCCCCCAAATTTAACTAGCCAGCTTTTATAGGAGTGTGATTTCTTTCTAATAAGCCCGTATATTACGCGAGTTTCATCGGAGGTTGCTATATGACATTAAGTTACATAGGATGGTCCTTTGATCAGAGATGCTTCATGGGTGCAAGATAAGGCAGGTCGTCATAGTGACCAAATCCCCCCGTCAGCACCTCGTGTGGCACGTCACGCCGTGCCTCGAGCAGGGCGAAGAAAGAATCGTTGTGAAAACCGGAGCTCTCAATTCCGCCGAAAATTCAAGATGAACACGGCAAATGAGAATCCATCGAACATCATTGTTTAATGGGAAATGCAATTAAACAAAGCAACGCCGTTTGACCTATTTCGTCCTCCGTAATAATAGACATATGGGGGGGGGACCATCTCTTCTCCTCGGGACCCCATCGTAATTAGTCAAATAATCGCGCATAAAGAATTCATTAACTATTCCCCTAATGTGCTCCCGTGTAGTTAGCGGGGTTGAACACGTAACTAAGCACGATCAACGACATTTATTACTCTTCTCGTGCGCTCCATCGACTGTAAGATTCCAGATTCCGACCAGCCTTTTGGACGCAAATCGAAGCACCAAGCCCCGCGACCAGCTAAAGTGCCGGAATTGTTAATCGCAGGAGCTGTCGGATCGTGTCGTTCAGGACATTTTCTGTCACCGCGACAGGGGAAGGAATTTTTCGAATTTATACGACCCCGTCCGAGTCACACGTGGAGCGCAGCACGCAGCTGCCCACGAGCGGGGGCAACTGCCAGCAGCGGCCAATGGGCGCGCGCGATTGATCGGGTTCGCGTTCGGCCGATGGGCACGATTCGACAAAGCGACGAGACAAATGGAATATTCGCCGATCTCATGTGGCCGACGGGGGGTGGGGGAATTTTTCTTCTTTTCTTTTTTTTTTTTTCCGTAGTATGTTTAGTCGAGCGTCATGATGGGAGAAACCGATCGTGGCTAATGTGGAGAGTATATGGAATCGATCAACGTCTTTATGTTTGCGATGGATTTTGAATTTCTTTTGTAGATTGATCCTTGGCGAAACATATTACGAGGGATATCGGTTGTAGGGTGTTTGTTTTTCTTTTTCCCCGGTCGGGCGAGGGAATTTCGATGTTAATCATTGTCGAATGTGTACTATGCTTTTTATCTAGTACAATTGAAGCACTTTCCACTAGGAACCCATTCAATTTCCTAGTGAAATGTTGCGGTGGTACTTGAGTGAAAATGACGCGGTTTCGAGAAAATGGGTGGATTCCAATCAAATTAAGATTTAGTTAGTTGATTCCGAAATCCATTAACTTACAACGATCATGGAATTGAAATACCTCGTACAAACTAAAGTCATCATTTCTGACTATTTATTCTTTCTTTTCTTTTTCATGGTGAACGAAATTGAATGCCCATTGATGATGTGCATGCGATGCTCCTTTCAAGTTAGTTGAAAAGAAGTTTCCTACATTAGTTGGCAACCAGGGAGGATTAGTCAAATCAATTGCGATTATACTCGAATCGTTGACGTGCACATTACGTCAGTGTAATTAATATGACTTGGAAAATTCGACTCAAATTTTTCAGCTTATTTATCGTGACCTAAATTAGCAGGAGTTGACCGGCGATGAATAATTTGACAGTTGAACTAATGCTGGGAATGGGAGTGGCGGCCAATCTTGTGTTAAGTGGAGAGACATTGACTTATCCAACAAGATTAAGACAATTTCGTACAAAAGAAAAGAAAAGAAAAGAAAAGAAATTTAGAGATTTTTAACTTAATTTTGCTTGGCAACTGCCTAGACCTTAAAACTTTGCCCCAGGAGTTTTATCAAACCCTGATTTTGCTTTTCCTAGAGGAAGGGCCCAGTGTGAATCCGTCGTATTTGTCGCAATCGAATCTTGTCATTGATCCCCGCCACCAGGCCGGGCGCCCCGTGACCTTAATCCACCAGAATTTCTCGTCCGGAAAAATTGACCCCAAATCATTGTCCTAATTTCAGATATCCCCTTTTTAATATGTTTTTCCCTTCTTAAACAAGTTTGGAGCCGGTTGAAATTTAATTGGAAATATGCTTAGCGGCTACGTGGACTCGATCCAAACGAAAATATTAATTTGATCTCGATTGGCCGCTCTTTCTAAGACAGCATCTGGGAGGCGATGCTAATCTATGCATGGAGTCAACCAGCCCCACGTGCATACGCCGAACGGTGATTATTGACCAGCATCAATCCTATCTATAAACCTCGAGGGTTAGTTGATGCGTGTATGGGCTAAAAGATTGATTAATGCTATTGTACGGGCACTAAGGTTGATTAATAGAACACGTATATATTACTAAGGGGCTTGACTGAATTTAAGAGTGATTGAGGCTGACTTGCTTTAACTATATCTTCTCTCTTTCTTTCTTTTTGAAATGTGGCATATTTGATACAGCTGGGGGTGTAAATCTTCTCGCAAAAGTTAGGTTCAGATTCGAATCAAGGCATAGGTGAAGGAGCAGATTACACGAGGGTCGAGTTATATCAAGTTGAACCCTGATTGGGGTTTTATCCATTCTAACTTTGGGATGATGGGTGCAACAGTCGGTCTTGATCTGAACATGTGTTACGGTTTAGTTCGATCGGAGTAAAGCACGTCGATCCGTTTGAGCTGAGAGTGAGAACACGTGTAAAATGCAATAAGCTCACATGGGAAGAGAAAGTTATTGCAACTTACATGATTACTCCGAGGGTTACTATAATCATGGAGGTGGAGAATCTCACAGAAACATGGACGGCTTAAGATTTCGTTTGTTTAATGACGGTCAAGTCCAACGTATTCGCACAAATCTTGGAGTCCTAAAATACTTGGGAGATGAAAAGATGCAATGTAAGTGCCAAAATTGATATCTTAAAGTACGTGATTATTTAGATTTGATTGTATGGAAGTCAAATCAATCAATATATTTTGTTATTCATATAGGTTTTTTTCCACTTTAATGTCACGACCATGATACACGATAACCTAATTGGCCATCCCTTAGTTCTTCTAAAATGTAATTTGGATAAGATATGGTCCAAATATTATAATATTTATGCTTTGTTTATGATTAATTTGGTAAAGGATTAGAATTCAACACCTCTAATCGATGGGCCTTTTTTTGCTTCCATAAAGGGAGGACATAACGAAGTGGCATGAATTCGTGACTGGTTTACAGCTATCGACGATCTTTCTCTAGAAGGTTATGAACCTATCTAGAGTCCAATAACGAATATAATATTATACGCTTTTCAAGGCTGCTTTTAGATAAGCTACCGTGCAAAAGAATTCTCCAAGAAGCCGAAATGTCTTTTTCTCTCTCCTCTTTTTATTGTCTTCTTCACACTTCAGTCATGGGAGGGTTTGAGCTAGTCTTACCCTCCCCTCCATTTGTTTCGATTTTCTTTGAGTCTTTTTTGTACATTTTCTCTTTTTTCTCTCCCGATCTAGATTTGGGAGCTCTGCTTTGAACTCTCCAAATCTAGTTCTAGACCAAGGAGTTCTTCTCTCCCGATTTAGATCTAAGAGTTTAATAATGTTTTTAGAGATTCGATACCCCATACTCTGCCCGTGTATAGGTCATCTACCTCCGGTCACAAGAGTTCTGGCGTTTTGTTGAACTATAAACATTGACTCTTCCACATGTTAGATATGTCTTTATTAAATCTATTTTAGTTGTCTCCATATGGCGATGGTGTAGAGGAAGTCGAACCTGGGCGCACACTACCAAATGGCAACGTCGTAGTTATAGGAGAAGGAATTTTTACATGTGCTCATCACTGATTACTGATGACGATACGAGATCCAATGATTGGCTGCCAATTTTTTTGCTTAACAAATTCGTTCTTTTAGAATAAGCATGTGCTTAACCCTACCGGTGCTCTATTAATCATCCTTCTTTCTTGGATTTGACTTTGTTTTGTAGTGTTTTGGCCTTTGATCTGCTTTGATTTACTTTATCATGAAAGTCTATATACTTCTCATGTGTCCTTTTGAGCCATAAATATAAAATAAATTTAGACAAAAAAAAAAAAGGCTGTTTTTCATTCGAAAATATAATGCTTTTGTTAACCTAGCCGAAACCTACGATACAAAAAACGATGTCAAGTTAAGGGAAATTATAATTGTACAGCAAAAATTACTCAATTATCATTAACCTATTGTATATATGTCAATTCAATTTGATTTCTTTTTATTTGATCAATTTAGTTTCAAACATTTGCACCAAATCCGAATAGTCTATCAAGTCAATTTTTGCTGTAAATTGCTGACATGAGGATCCAGTTATCAATGGCTGTCCTACATGGCACACAGCCACGTTGGCAATTTATGAAGAAAATTGACCGAAATGATAAATTTTGAATATCACGTAAATGTCTAGGACTAAATTGATAAAATTAAAAAAAATTAAAACTAAACTAATATTCATGCAAAAGGTCTAGAATTGGTTGGGCAAATTTCGAGATTGGTAGCAGATTGGGATTATCTTTCGAGAACAAGACTGGCTTAGGAAGATACAATTTGATGAATTAAGCAATGACACGATCATCCACTTGATTACCAAATTATGAAGTGACAAATTAAGGTGGGGGTCTGAAATCTTCCTAGCAGGCCACGTGGCGCCACTTGGAGGCCGTAAGCTGTCACCATGAATGACCGTGTCGTCCCATCTGTTATCTCTTGTGCTCTTCGTCGTTCTCCATTGCATCATTGAGTTGTCGAATTCTTATGTGTTAAACTTTTCTAGAAAGTTTTCTTTTTTGGAATCATGTAATCCCGATTGATGTAAACTATCTAAAGGTAACTGTGTGAATTATTCGTTATACAGGCAATGAATCGATCTAATCTAATGAGGACATATTTGGATATCGAGAATGAAACCCTTGTAATAGCCAATTGGAATGGAAGAACCAATTCAATTGCTTGATACTGTTTGGCGAATTGGAACGTGGGAAAGTCGAGAAAAAATCGGGAATGAAATTTGTTGCATTTCTATAATAAATTACCATGCAGGAGGTCGAACGAGCGAGAATCAATGGGAATGTTGGTTTAGTGTAGGATTTGGTAACTTTTTTATAGAAAAATTTTGATAAGATAATTAGGCTTACTAGATTTACAATTATATATAATAAAACGAAATCGACACAAATAGTCTTTGAATAATGGTCCAACATGCAATGTTGTCCTTAAATTTTGAATTTGCTCAATGTGATCCCTGAATTTGGGTTTAATGTGCAATGTTGTACAAGAAATTTTAATTTGTTCAATAGAGTTCCTAAACTATTGGTAAATATTTAATTTAATCTCTAGACTAATATCAAATTAATGTCATTCTTATGATAATTCAAGTTAACAGAATCTCTGCATGGCTTCCAATTTGTTAGGTTTGAACAGTGGATTAAAAAAAAAAGTTACACGTGAATTGTCCACATAAAATATCCATCTCAAAACAAAGAGGGAAAAAAAAAAATTCCATGTGGAAGAAGTCCCTTATTTGTTTCTTTCCTTTTCTAAAGTAGATGGATAAAAGGACAAATATGTTAACTCATCATTTTCAAAAATCCAACTCAATATATAATAATCAATGTCATCAAATGACATCTAATTTATTGTTTGAGCAAACATAAAGACTAGATTAATATTTACAATAATTTAGGGAACACATGGAACAATAACCAATAGTTCATAGATCATAGTGAACAAATTAAATGTCCAATGACGACATGCACATTTGGACAAAAGTTTAGCGATCAAATCACACAAATTAAAAGTTCAAGAATCTCCTTGCACATTGCTCTAAAATTTAGTAGAAGTGAACATAGTTCCAAGATAGAACTGGAACCTGAGAATTGGACTAGTGGGAACCAGTCTGATTCTAAGTTCTAGGGTATACAAAGTAGGCTTTAGGTTCCAAAAATTTGGGAACCTGTTTCAACGGGTAAATTCTAAATTTTTCGTAGGAACCTAGAACCTATAACAAGTCTTTATGTTTTTCTTATTTTATATCTTCATGCCATCTTACGGTACTCCATGGCGTCCAATGTTGAATGTATAATATGAAACCACTAGACTAAGCTTTCATTTCCGGTGATATCCATGACCAAGACTTTTACTTTATTAATATTTCATAATCTATGTGTGTTTATGAGTTGTGATAAGTGGATTGAAGTAAATTGTGGTCAATAGAAGTGATGATTTACTGAAATCATTCAATTAAAAGTACAGGTGGACTCTGGAACCTATGAAATGATAAGTTCCAGGTTCCTAGGTATACAAAGTAGGTTTCAGGTTTCAAAAATTAAGGAACTTGTTATGATGGCTAGGTTCCAGGTAAAAGAACAAAAGTGTTTGATTCTTGATCTCAACGTATAATTGTTGAGATGATTTCCATTATATATAGATATTACAAATGTTACATTTTGTAAGAAAACAATATAACAATGGAAAATAATAAAAGAAGAGATCATTATATTACAAGAGTTGGCAATCCCTTGATTTTAGCATCTCCAAGAATCAACTTTTGATTTTGATTGGATTTTAATTGATATATCCAGATTCTTCTTCCTTGATTGATAAACTAGTGCCTTTACTCCCCTTCAAATTGGGAATAGGAAAATCCCAGATTCCCAATTTGCGATTTAAGTTTCCAAATGCATTTCTAGTCAATGGTTTCATGAAGATCAACAATTTGATGAACAAACGGAACATACTTAGTCACAAGTGTTCCAAAAGCCATTTTTTCTCACATGTGAGGATAATCTAATTCAATATGTTTAGCTCTTGCATTGAGCACTAGATTAATCGACATATAAAGTGCACTAATATTATCACAACATAATATTGGTGAACTGGAGAGATGAATACCCAAATCTCTTGAAATGAATCATATCTACGTAATCTTTGTAGCTGTTGATGCCATTGCACAATACTCTGCCTCAGCACTAGATTGAGCAACTGTTCGTTGCTTCTTAACACTCCATGATATATAGTTGCTATCTAAGAAAGTACAAAATCTAGTAGTTGATCATGGAGTCAAGCGACAACCTACCCAATCTATCTCATAAAATGCATACAAGTCCAAAGTTGGCTTAGATAAGATTTGCATGCCTATCTGTTGCACCTTTGACATAACGCAAAATGCGCTTCACAATTTGAAATTGGCTTAGTATAGCGACAGATCCAAAAGTAGTCTTGCATCCGTATTAGAATGAGAACTAATAGCCATACGTGTGGAAACCGGCTTGTAGCCCTCCATTTGTGCACGTTTAAGAATTGACAAAGCATACTGTTGTTGGCATAAATAAAGGCCACCGGAGAATATCCTAACCTCCACCCCTAGAAAATAGTGCAACGACCCATATCTGCCATTGCAAATTTGCTACTCAATATAAAGATGAACCCATCCAACAATTTTGGATCATCACCTGTAACAATCATGTCATCTACATATAAAAGCAGAGCCAGAATGCCGTGATCTAATTAATAAACAACGAAGGATCCGCAATGCTGCAAAATAAACTAGATGCCAAAAGAAATGAGCTAAAAGGATCAAATCATGCTTTTGGTGCTTGCTTAAGGCCATACAAAACTCTCTCCAGTTTGCAAACATGAAATGGATGATTTTTGTCCTCAAAACCTGGCAATCACTCCATATAAACAAGCTGCGATAGAAAACCATGTAAGAAGGCATTTCTAATGTCTAATTGTTTGATGGACCAACCTTTAACAGTGAGAGTGGTGAGGATCGTTCTTATATTTCCTAGTCAAATAACTAGTGATAAAGTCTCAAGGAAATCTAATCCTGCTACTTGAGTATATCGCTTAGCAACCAATCTTGCTTTCAATCTTTCTTATGTACCATTAGCCTTTAACTTAGACTTAAAAACCCCTCTACATCCCACAATATTAGTATTTGAAGGACGTGGAACAAGAGTCCAAGTTTTATTCCGATGCAGTGCCTCGAGCTTCTCTTTCATTGCTGCCAGCCACCCTAGATGTTTCAAAGCAAAGCATACATTGTTCGGCTTCTTCGGTATAGAATCCGTCATATGTAAATTGACATATTTTGGATTAGGCTTTACAATACTAGCACTTGCTTGAGTAATCATCAAATGATTTGGAGTGGGTGAACGAGCTATTGAAGAATCGGTAAGAACATCCACAGAGGAATCTTCATTTGCCAAATTGCATAGAGAATTAAGCGAAGCACTTGATGAGTCACCAAATTCAACATGATCTTGGTGAACATGTGATTTAGCTCCATCAACATTATCTTCATGAGAAGTATCACGGGTAGCAAAATTTAATAAGTCATCATGTGATTGATCAGAGAACGCACCTTGTGCAAATACAAAGGTGAAAGTTTTGAGTCCGACGGCATCATGTCTTGATTTGGCCGACGTATAAATTCAAATGTCCTCGCTTTATCGCTTTGATCTTGAAATAATGAACTGGACACATAATAAGGAAATATAGTTTCATAAAAAACAACATGTCGTGATACATAGATTCGGCCAGTTGGAGAATAGAGACATCAATATCCCTTATGGCGATCATCATAGCTAAGAAACACACATGGTAATGATCGAGCATCGAACTTATTTTTGGTGGTCCCTAAGGTAAGGAAAGCACCTACAACCAAACACTCGCAAAGAACTATAATTTGGTTTTTTGCCAAATAAGAATTCATATGGTGATTTCATGCCCCTTGTGGGAAGCCTATTCAAGAGAAAAGCTGTCATTTGAAAGCCTTGACCCAATATGTTTTAGGAATTCCACTTCAATGAAGCATAGTAAAACTAATTTCATATATGTGTCTATGTTTTCGCTCAATAGCTCCATTCTGCTCTGGAGTATTTGGGCAAGATACTTGATTAATAATGTCATTATTTTGCAAATGAAGTAAGAAATTTGCTTGATTGAACTCTCCTCCACCATCAAATTGAAGATTTTAATATACCCTTCAAATTGTCTTTCCAAATATTTCTCAAAATTGAGAAAACATGCATAAAAGTCATATTTTTGCTATAATGAAAATAACCACGTTTATCGCATATAATCCACAAAGCAAACATAATACTGAAACCTTTGAAATGAGATTATCGGAGCCTTTCCCCACAAAACACAATGGATCTTTTCAAAAAGCTTAGTAGTACTAGATTTCGAATGCATAAAAGGAAGTTTAGATGCTCGACCCATCTGAAAAATACCACATGTGAGTAGGTTTATTCCAAGCAATAACACTAACATCGCCTTCATTTTGCAAATGACAGATTGTCATTGATTGTGGGGATGTCTCAACCTTTGATGCCGAACACTTTCATAAGCTTTCCTCAACCGATTTGAAAATAGCGCTTCTTTTGATGCCTTCAAGCATATAAATCACCTTCACGGTTTCTAACTGTCAAAACATCTCCCGTTTTCCATCCTTCATCACAAAACCAGTAGCAGAGAACTCAAAATTTAAAGGATAGTTAGTTGTCAATTGGCTCACTGATAATAAATTCTTTTTCATCTAAGAAACTAGTAGAACATTCTTTTAAGTCAATTCTCTTTTGGCCTAAATTGATCTACACATCACCGATATGGGAAATTTTTAAACGAATCACCATTTCCAACCATTACACTCTTTACCAATATACAAATGTAAGTCAAAAAGGTTACCTTCATCTCCGGTCGTGTAATTTGAAGTTCCAATATCAATGAACCATTTTGAATCTTGATTTTCTCCAATAGTAAGTGTAGCAAATGCCTTTGCCACATCTGATGGAAGGACAAATTGATTAAACCAATTAAAGCAATCTAAAGCAACATGTCCTAGCTTCTTACTATTTGACAAGAAACGACTTTGCTTGTTCCTTTCGCAAGCTTCTCGGTCTTGCTTTGATTGAATTGTGGCTTGTGACCTTGTGAATGCATAAAATTAGCCCGAAAATTTTTCAATATTGGACCATTGTGAGAAAACCCTCTTCCATGGGAAGAAAAATAATTGTTGTTGGAATGATGAAATTGTTTTCCCTTTTTGCTGCTCTTAAAATTACTTCTTTGATCAAAAAAAGTCGTCCCGTGTTGAATTACATGGGACCTTTTATTTGTGAGCCGAATCTCAAAGCTTTGCAATTGTGAAATCAGGTTAGAGAATACCAGCATTGGAGGCTTAACATTGAGGTTATGAATGAATCATATTGATCATATAAGCCATTTAAAACAAAGAGATGCTTTTTCTTGTCCTCAAGAGGACATTCGATAGCAAATAACTCATTAAAATATTTTTGAAAAGCACCAAGATATTCTTGAAGACATGAAAAATTATCTCTATGATATTTTTTGATTTGCAAAAAAAATTGAAACTTTTTCTTAAAGCTAACTACACCTTAGCAAATGTCTTTAAGTCTACTACTTGAGCAAGAACTTCTTTGGAGAGCGTCGCAATGATCCATTCTCATAGAAGGCAATCTAACCTACTCCATAAAGGCATTAACTTCTTTTTCGAAATCGAAGGGGGTGACTATTGTTGGACTTGACATCTGGTAGTCGCCATCAATGAATCTTACCGGATCTTGACTTTCAATTAGTGCAAGCATTTGGGCTCTCCACAAAAATAGTTTGTTTGTGTCAATTTTAGTAACACAAAATTGCTAATGTTCAAAGATGAAGGATATGGATACTTAGGATTGGTGGACGCCATGATTAAGGATCGATGTTCTTCAAAGAAATTTGCTTTGATATCATAAAATAACAAAATTGTTTAATTCTTGATGATTTTCATTATATATAGATATTACAAATGTTACACTTCGTCAAGGAAAAATAATAATGATATAGTGGTTGACAATCCCTTAATTCTAGCATCTCCAATAATCAACTTATGATTTTGATTGATATCTCAAGATTCTTCTTCTTTAAT
Organism: Eucalyptus marginata; assembly: GCA_014182565.1. NCBI lineage: Eukaryota > Viridiplantae > Streptophyta > Magnoliopsida > Myrtales > Myrtaceae > Eucalyptus > Eucalyptus marginata. The sequence continues at coordinate 39,136,424 of CM024595.1, read as the reverse complement.
TCATAAACCAGTGCCTTTACCTCGTTCTAGACAGAACTTGAACGAAACCTTAAATCATTTGTGTTACTATCTCATGAATAGATACAAACTGTCGCATTCCAATTTTGATGTGTCACCTGATTTAGTAGTTTTCAAACTAACTCCTACAATTTCTTAATTCATCCGGATTCCTTTTATCTTCCAAGTGCTTCAGTCTCACATACCAAACATGCCTAATAAAAATCTGGTTTATTATGTACAAAAGAAAATATATATTTACATTTCGATTGGCTGGCAGCATTCATTGCGTCATTGGGTTTCTCTCCACTTCCCACAAAGTCAACAACTTTAAAAAACACGACAACTCCATTTAATTTGACCAAGTCAGCAACGAAAAAACTAAGGCCTTCGGCTTCCAATCAAACCTCCATTTGTCCCGAGATTGTAACCCGTCATCAAATGGCTCGATAAAACAAAACAAGAGCATCCTAATGAATCAAAGCATCATGCGATGGCATGCAAACCCTTGTCTTAACCCTAGTACCGGGCACAAATATCTGTCTAGTCGCAGCGAAACTCGCGCCTTTTACTAGAACATCACCATCAATCAATGCATCGAATCCGGGATTGAAATATATGCTTCGGTCACGGTTGTCCAAGTGAGGATGATGTTTCGTCTGTTCATCTCTGCAAAAACCCTCGCAACTTGGCGATTCTTGTGGAGACACGAGCTTTAGAATAATGGATGATGAGCGTGTGGATGGCGACGCTATTGACGATGCTGATAAGGACAGCAATTCCGAGAAAAACAATGACATATTAATAAGAAAACTATCGTTGAAATTATCGCCTTTGATAATTGTAATGACCTAGCTTAGCTTGTGAAGGGAATGGGACTTTACAATATATTGTAACTCAATTATGCATCACCGGAGTACTACAGTCTTTCTCGAAAAGAAGGAACAGAAGTGGTCAAATAATTTCCTAGGTTGGACCTTTCCTAAATCGCGTTGAAAGCAAACAGCCACTTTATGGTTTGTCTTAATTCTGTAGAGTAGCTAGAGCATATCCTAAGGAAGCAAATCTCTCTCTCAAGATGCGCGCGTGCACAGATATACACGAAAACCAAAAAGATATGTATAAGACAAATAGCGAACGCTTGATTAATTATGAGTGTCATTCACGAAACATCATCCTCACTCGGACAAACACAGTCAATACTTTCGAGTACAAATGAACCATTGAGAGAGATCATTAGGGTTACTTAGTGAGGATATATACCTAGTGTGTTGTTTGTTAGGATTTTTCCCATGTAGTATGAATTCACATGCGGATGATTAAGGAAATTCTATTGAGATCCACATGGTCAGACATAATTCATCTGATCCTAGTAAATTCTTTATCTATAAAAAGCAGTACGTCCACCACTTTCAGCAAATATAGACCTATTCTATAATGTGCATTACCTTAGTCATCTTAGTTTAGGGTCACTATTACGTCCACTGCAAATGTGAAGAATTCTTAACACATTGGTCGTTCGATCAATGACCTGTGTACTGAAAGATAATTTTGTAATTGAATTTATTTGCATGTTGCGCATCAATATCGAACGTGTAAAGAATTCTTTAGACCGGCAATGGACCAAAGAAAAGTCCTTTAATTTATCTCGAAAGAAGAAGGAATCTATAGGAGTATCCACCAAGAAGGAGGAATCAAAGCCAATTCATTGAACGAGCGATGTCAAATCCCTCTATGCACATTGCGCTCACATCTATGCTTGGCCTCGCGCACCTCAAAGTGGGAACGTCGGCACAATTGAAATGACCTCCATATGGCCATTCCCATGATCTTACGTTCAAGTCAACCTCTTCGGATAATGGCACTTGCACGACCAAATGTCTCTATTTTGAGGCTTAGCTAGCTGGAATCCGTAGTCCACTCACAGCTAGTTTTGTCTCCAGACTTTATTTGATCTCCGCGAATAATTTCAGCCTAGACTCGCGCTATATAAAGCGACTATAGTAGGGGAGGCTTACCCGCACGCGAGATCAGTCTAGCTAAGATCGACCGAAATTTAGGGTTGCAATTGACGCTCAAGTCGCGCTCGACTTTAAGCTTAACCATTGAAGAAAGGGAGAGATTACCACAAAAAATTTAAGCTTATTGCAATTGTACTAATTTAGTTCTAAACCTTCCAATTTGACTAATTTAATTCTCAACCTTTTGTCAATTTATCAATTAAGTCAATCCAGCCAATTTTTGGGAAATTGCTAATGTAAATGCTGACCAACTTGTGTGGCACCAATGACATTAACGTGGACAATTTTTTTTTTCCTTTTTTTTCTTTTTCTCTTATTTCCCTCCACTAGTTCAGGGCCTCAACAGTGGCCAGTGGAGGTTCCAGCTGGCCCTCTTTGGATCTGGGCAAGGGCTACCATGCCCTCGTGGCAAAGGGTAGGCAAGGGGCCGCGAGCCCTTGCTGGCTACGATGCCCTTGCCCAATGCCAATGAGGGCCGACCAAATTTAAAAAAATAAAAATAAAAGGAAAAAAGAAAAAATAAAAGGAAATAAAAAAAGAAAAAATTCAAAAGAATTATCCATATCAACATCGGTCATATCACATAAGATAGAGGCCAATCAGTGTCCATGTCGGCAATTTTTTACCGAAATTGACTGGATAGATTTGATTAGCAAATTGTCAAAAGGATAAGACTAAATAGGTCAAATTGAAAGGTTTACTACTACATTGGCACAAGAGCAATTTAGGACTTTTTTAGGTAATCTTTTTTATTGATGAAGTGAACTGATGATTGAGATAATGTACGTTGTGCACGCCTTTATGCATCGTCATATACGTTTGCATGTGTACGAGACCAGAAAGGATACGCGGTACGATGACCTTTGGAAACACCCTAAACGACTGTTAAAAGAGGACTCATACCATTGTCGGCAACTCACTCCACTCTTTGTTGTTTATCGTTTCAACTTATTGTACTACGAAATCCCCCAGTTCACCTATGTCGACCAAGAGAGTGGATGACCAACGAATGCCTTCGAAAAACCGAGCTGGCATTCCCTTTCGCATCAGCGACGAAAGATGAGAAATTATTGGGCTTAGTTACTAGCGTCCACTCGTCCAGGTCGATCGCAAGACATAAAATAGCGAAAAGACTTGAGGCATATTCTCATGTTTTCGGCTGCCACTCGCGTTTGTATTCGCTCTAAAGCTTCAAGTGTGTTCTATGCAAATTATTCTCATGGCCTAGCTGATGGAACAAGATAGCTTTATTTTACTTAAACCGTGATTATCACGACGCTAAAAGTGGTGACAACGTATTCCCACGAGTGGGGACATCATATTGATTAATCTACCTTTTTTCTTTCACGAGTCAAAGCACAGCCGAAAAGCATTTGCAGGCAGCTCATTGCCGCTCTTCATATTATAAAAAAAAGGGATTAGTGGACATCATCGCTTAATTAAAATTCTAGGCCAAATGGCCCCAAGAGCAAAGAATGAAACGAGGAAGAATGTTTGGGAGATGGAGATGAACGGGTGAGGACAGCGGCTAATGATCGAGCAGCAAGATGTCTGTGCTTATAGCGGGTGGAAAACATGACATATGAAACAAATCATTCAGACATGATTGCGGGTGTGCTTATACGGTCGGAACATAGAGAAAGTCCAACGAAAAGTCTTGACTTTTATCGCAACTTTTATAAGACCCGAGGCGACAAAAGCTGGGGAGTGGTGGAGAGAGAGAGCCTGCCCCTTCGATATCTGAAAAAATATAAGAGAAACAAATAAGAAATGATAACGATAGATACTAAACAATTCGAGAGCAAGAAACTAGTGCTAGACACAAAACGCTCCCGTCAAGATTGTAATGAAAATATATAGTCTTTCTGTATGTGTTGGAGTATGCATACGCACACACAATTGACACCTGGAGTGCAAGTCGTGCTTGTGAGTTTGTGTTATCATATCACACATATATACATCATACGCAATATATTTTATAGAACCGTATCCCACATTTTTTGTACGTTGATGAAGTCAAGATCTTAGTTTTCTGTGGAATCAAAGGGTAATTCCAAACTGACTATGTGTGCATAAACCCATTAGGCATAAATCGCGCAGTGTATAAATCTTCACTAGGTCGGAATTTCGCCAAACAGGCTCCATGGCATCTCGAAATCGGGACGCTGTATCCCTCGGCCCTCAACACTCGTGAAGCCTTTTAATTTCCTCGAGAAACTTGATTTATCTTACCGACAACATGGGCGCTCCGCTAGATATCCCGAGACTTGGAAAAAGAAAGGGCAAATCGCGACAACACTTATGCGCGGCTTAGAACAAGTCGTATACATTTTTCATGAGCAGTTCTCGGTCGGGCTACAGGCCAAAGACTAAGGTTAGACTCCGCAATGATAAACGGAAGCTTTATAGCTTTATGAGAGTTCACCTAATAAAGTCTTGTCGATTAACCTTATTAATCTGGTGGTGCTTTGAAAAGGGGAAGCTCGCTTCTCGACTCCAACTAAACATGTCGCCTCCTTCTGTCTGTCCCCCATTTCAGCAAGGTATCGTTTGACCGAATAGCTACATACACAAGCGGCCCGACCAACCCGAACATAATTCGCAACTTAAAAAGTAATGACAGCAATAAAGCGAACCGTGTTAAGTCTCCGCAAACATAGTAAACCCTACTAACAGTCGGAAACAGTCGTACTTTAAGCAGGCCAAAAACGATGCGGCGTCGGGGTTTTTAACCAGAACGCGACGAGAACCATGCCGGAAAAGAGTGGATTTTTGAGGCTGAGAATGGACTCGGATGCCTCCGTCTTCTAGAATTGCGATGTTGGCCTTCGAGAGAACTTTCTCGTATCGTATCCATGTTATCCGTAAGTCCACCTGATTCGTAAGTTATACCACGTCGAACTCCGCGGAGGGGGAAGGGGAAGGGGAAGGGGGAGGGGGCGGCCGTAGATTAATTGGTAGGCAATCGAGTGTTGAAAATTTGCTGAAGTGTGATATATGTGCGACAACGGGCTAGGCCCGAATCGGGCCGGACCGAACTGGTTGACTCGGTCTGGGCCAATTCTGGTAGTTCGGGCGGGGCTTGGTTTCCACCTTCCCAATCCTAAGCAGTAACTCGTTTGGATCACACCTTAGCCCAGGTTTTAGCGCATTATGCAGATCATATCTCCATCTCTTTTATTTGGAGTCTAATGGGGGTATTCGAGACTCTTTTCGGATACTCTTGACTAATCTTTTTCTCAAATGAATACGATGATCCGCTCAAGCTCAGACCCTTTTCGGGTTGTGGTTGAAATGGGCCTTGTTGAAGGCACGAGGGGGTTGTCAACGGGCACTCCTGCTCCAAAACCTCATAAATCAAGCTAATGCATTTGGCCTAATTAATGTATTTACATTCCGGAAATGCTCAAAACTCGAAATACCTTGGGACCTGCCTTATGTCGAGGTCTTTAGAGACTTTTGGAAGTGCAATTGCATCTTTCCAAAATTCTTCAAAAAAAAATACTTGCATTTGCTTAAGGGCTTTTAAAGCCCAAGAGGCTTTAAGAAAATCTTTTCCAAACGGATCATTTATACTGTTGTTATCATGCTCGACTTTTGGTAATCTATTGCCCAACTAGTATAAAGTGTGCACTGTGTATGGATTATTGTGATGTGGCACTCCTGGCAATGACTATACATTCCACCGAAGAGGAGCTCCTCCACATCTATTTAAAGACCCTTTCGTAGATTGTGTGCTTTCTCTCTCCCTCTCCCTCTCTCTCTCTCTATATGTTATTATGATCTATCACTAATTTCGTTTGTTGGATTCTCGATAGTAATGAGTAAACTTTACGTGAGCGTGTACAATATAAAAACCGATAAAATAGATAATATTAAGCTATGAAGAGTTAAAGTGGGTTCCTGCGTCGTCAATACACGTCTTAAATGGGGGACCATGGTGGTGAAATCCTGTGCTAGTCTCCTCCGAGGTTTTACGTTTAAATAGTGGCTTGTGACGACGTCCGACGGTGCCACCGAACATCGGAGGACGGTATGACTCCGTAAGGGAGTCTCCGGCGGTTTATCAGTTACCAAAAAAAAAAAAAGAGTTAAAAGTGGGTGGTTGCCCCATAAGTGAAGGATGGAAACCACGGAGCTTATTGTTTCCTCAATTTTCTATTTTTTTTTTTCCTCAACCACAATTGCTCTAAAATTATGGGATTGTCAATGGTAGAATTAGAGGTGAACATGATTTGGGATATAACCTAAAATCAAGGTAGATTCCAAATTCCAAAAATTGAAAAACTTATTTTAATAGGTAGGTTCCAAGTTCTAGCTTAGTAGGACTTGTAACTTAAAATCTAAAACAAGTTTTTGTATTTTTCTTGATCTATTTCTTTATGCAATTATGCGATATTCCATGGCGTTCGATGATGGGTATATAATCCATGGGCTTCTCCCAAGCGATGTGAGATAGCTAAGATATCACTAGTCTCTGGGGTCTCAGCCTCAAAAGACATTACGAATTTTCATTTTATGATCAAGACTTTTATTTTATTGTTGTTTCATATTTTTCTTGTATATAAATATAAGTTATAGTCAATAACTTTTAGCAGCAAGTGATGGTCATTAAATGTAATAATTCACTACAAACATTCAATTAATAATACAAGTGAAATATGAGTAAACCCTAGAACTAATTTTGGAATTTGGGAACCTGTGACATGGTAGATTCTAGGTTTAAATTCCAAATTCCAAAAAATGACTAACCTAATTGAATGAGTAAGTTTCAAATTCCAAATGAAACCTATATGAAACCCTGTAACCGTTCACTTCTAAATAGAATTGCATCCAACTAAAAACAATAAAAGTAGAATTGCAAAAGTCACCACTACCCTTCACTAGATTCGATACGAATGACTCATGTTTTTTATGTAAGGGTGTGACGGTAATTTAGGGTCTCGATGCCAACTAGATTCTTTGCAATGTTATACATATGCCTAGTTCAAAGGGGAATTTGATGATTTTTGGCGAGAGCATATGGAGCATATGGATGTAAATTTGGAAGGTACAAGCTCCATAAAAGTAACAAATGATTGGGTGACAGTTTTTCTAATATATTACGAGAATAACAATCTATTTACGACTATAAAAAATAAAATAATAAATAATCATAAATTGTTGTAGAATTCACTCCTATAAGAATTTGTAATTTATAAAAACAGTTATTCTTACAATAGCCTAAAGACTACTCTACTAATAAAGTCATAAAAGTAAAGAGATTTATTACATACTATCATATAAATGACTTTTTTATTATTTATGATATCTGTCATATTTAGTTTTTTTTTTTTTTAAATATGCAAATTTGTTTGGTCATTTAAAAAGTGAACACAAAACTTTGGAAAGTTGGCTCTATATATCATGTAGATGAAGAATTATAGATATAGATGTAGATGAATCTTTATGTTTAAATCATAAATTAATCTTTTTCTTTGGTCTAAACATAAATTTAGAGATAAGTGTATTGGAAGTCCTAAAAAATTTGTCATAAAAATATAATTAAATAAAACTTGTCAAATTGGTCTAATTTAAGTCCTTCTATTGATTGTGTTTTTACAACTTTAAAAAAATATAATTAAGTTTTAAAACTTTCGGGAATAAAAAATATAATTAAATATTAAAACTTGTTAAATTGGTCCAATCTAAGTCCGATCTCTATTGATTATATTTTTAGGCGGAGGCCGAAAGCGCTCCCGAGGTCGCTGGCCCTCTTTAAAGATAAAATATGTTTTTTAATTTTTGTTTAAAACGTTAAAATAACTTTCAAACAAAAAAATAATTTGGAACAAAAACGTAAACAAAGGATTCTTTTTTTTTGATTGAACATTTTAAAAGTTTTAAGACTTGATTAAACAATTTTTAGAATTTAATCGACTTTTAAAAAGTTTTAAGATTTAATTACATATTTTTAAAAGTCTTAAGATTAAATTATATTTTCATGATAAATTTTAGAATTTTCAATCTACTTAATACTTATCACATAAATTATTATTGTTTATATTTGCTTGGAAGATGCCATTCCTTCGTCACCCACCCGTGAGGGGATCACCCCAGCACAGACTGATCACCCTGCTGCTCCAAAGTCCAAACTTTCGCGCTCGAAAGGAGCCCTAACTTCTCCAGTTCGCTCCCTTCTTCTTCTTCCCAGATCAGACGTCAGGGGGAAAAGCTTCGAGCTTCGAGCTTCTGCGATTCGAAAATCGACCGAGAATGCCCTGACCAGACCCAATCCAACCTCCGACGATCCCGAAGAATCCGGTCTAGGGTTTCGTAGATGGACGCCAAGGACATCCTGGGACTGCCCAAGAATCAGCTCCCGATCCCCCAAGAGAAGAAGTCCCGGCCTCCCAAGGAGCCTCAGAGAAAGCCCGATGGCATTTCGCGGGAGGTGATCGGTCGTTTCGGTCCGCCTGTTCTCTGTTTTCTCTGTTGTTGTCTCGAACGTTACTGTGCTCGTATGTTTGTGAATTTCAGCTACGGTGGGTTTATGAATCTGCTAAAAATTTTGTAGGTGTATGCGCTTACCGGTGGCTTGGCGCCTCTCATGCCGTCAGTCGATGTTTCGCAATTGAAACGGCGGCCTCCTTCGGATGAGAAGGTTCGTTGGGTTTCAGTTTTAAGGTAGTGTAGTGAGGTTGGGTTTGGGGTTTAAGTTCATGATTAGGTCTAGAGTAGTTATAGGATTCTAGGCGTGGTAGCGTTTGTACTTAAGTATTGGTTAAAGGGCAGAGTTTTATTTACCTATCTTAGTTTGTGTCATGAATCATGATGTTAACATTCAGTAGGATATAAGGAATGACGGGTTAGTCGATTCAGAGATTTTGTAGTAAAAGCATGGGCTGCTCTTCCAAATGAAGAAGCGTTCTGGAATATAGATGACACTTTCAGTTAATCCACATATTACCCATTGCTCTGTAGAATAGAATCACCGATCATTCTATTTGTTATTTTGAGTTCCAGGCTTCTTTTATGTGTAATCTTTTGTGTGAAAATCCGTTCAGAGAATTCTGCCCTTTTTGCTCAGGTTACTTGGCAGTGGCTACCTTTCACAAATTCTGCTAGAAAGGATGACTTGCAGCTCTTCCATTGGGTAAATTTTCCTGCCTTGCACAGTTGAGAACTTTATATCGGGGTGTTGTTAGCGGTAAAAGCTGCCCTGTTTCTTCAAAATCTGCAGGTCAGAGTCGTGAATGGTGTTCCACCAACTGGTGATTATGCTTTTGCCAAATACAACAAGGTAATGCGCATGTTGGTTGTTACTTTTCTGTATGTTCTCTGGTGAGAGGAGGTTCTTTGTTTATGTGCCTATGTTAAAGTGAAAGTTTTATCAATCTGTCTCTTTATGGTTATGATTTAATTGTTCATTGGTTTGAGTTTGTTCTGTTTTTGATGTGATGCAGTCTGCCAACATTATTAAGTACACCGATGAGGAGTATGAGAAGTACTTGACTGATCCTGTAGGTATCATTCCAAGTGTTGTCTTTGTAACCTAGGAATAGATACAGTTACTTTTTGTTTTTTTTCGTTGGAAGAGAATACACTTGATGCTTGTTGCACATGACTTTATCTGTTGGCTAGCTTTTCAAATTCTCCCTTCCTGACCGAGTTGTTCTACCTGTTTTCAGACATGGACCAAAGAAGAGACAGATCAATTGTTTGACTTGTGTGAAAGGTTTGATCTCCGCTTTATCGTGATAGCTGACAGGTTTCCCTCATCTCGCACGGTGGAGGACCTGAAGGATCGCTATTATAGTGGTATGTGTGTGTTTTTGAGGTTGAGTGAAGGTTCGTTCACATTGACTTTCTAATTTCTTATTCTGCTGCATATGGTCAGTATCTCGTGCTCTTCTGAGTGCTAGAGCTCCTCCTGCAGATATCACCAGTCACCCGCTTGTAAAGGTTGGTGATGAAGAATGAAGCACCTATATTTATATTTCAGATAGTCAAATAGGGCATTTTCCTGATTCCACTTTGTACTCAAGTTACATGATTGCCATGCTCATCTGTTTCCACATGGCACAGGAGCCTTACAATATATCACAGGAAGTAGAGCGCAAACGTGCCTTGTCAATGGTCCTCTCTCAAACAAAACAGCAAGAGAGAAAAGATACTGAGGTCCTTAATTACTATGCCTTTCGAAAGAAGAATTGAGCAGTTCTTGGCTGGTACATTAATTGATGAGCAAATATCAACCTTTTTTTTTGTTTCTCATTTATTTGCTGTTTTTCTTAGGTGTTGGCTGAAGCGAAAAGGATAACAGAGTCACGCATGGCTGCTAAGGTAGTTCTTTGTGCCAAATTTCTTATCTTTTTAGTTTTGCTTTGCGTTTTCAGAAAGAGGACATTATAACTCTTCAGAAAGAATGAACTTCATGAATGACACAGCTCTGGTATCCGGAGGAGTATCTATTCGTACTCTGATTCTGATATTGTGATTGTGCGATATTTTGTTGATGTTTCTAGTTGCTGGAGATTGCAGTTCTTAAGTCTTTTCTTCATTTCCAGGGCCCTGAAGAATCTGAGTTGCCTGTAGTGGCAAATATTGGTCCAGACAATAGTCAGAGGGCTATCACTGGTGATGCTGTAACTCCTTCAACTGCCATGCCTTCCTCTGCTATCGCTGCATCATCAACATTAATGGCAGACAATGCGTCTACTCTTGCTTCTCTTCGCATGGTAGGCACTGTTTGCATTTAAGATGACCTTCTTTTCCCCTTAAAAGATCCTTTTATTTGTTTTCCCATGATATTTGTAAGTTTGCCCCAGTGTGTGGTTCACTTTAGACACTATTTCCAGTATTAAATTTTTAACTCCTTTCCACAACTTTCTGAATAAATTTCAGCTCCGTGTGTACTTGAGAACATATGCTCTTGATCAAATGGTGCAAGCTGCAAGTGCATCTGCTGGACTTCGGACAATTAAGCGGGTTGAGCAAACATTGCAAGAACTTGGGGTATGTTTATTTCCTTTTTCATAAAACGGTTTCAGGTTCCTTTCTTGGCTAGGGAATTTCATGTATTTGTTATCACATAATTTCTTATAAGGATTTAAAAAGAGGTACTTCCTGCTCTATGTTATTTGAATAGTTTATTATTCATTTTTTCTTTCGCAGTTAAGCCTTTGCTAGATTTTAATTTTCCTGTGACTTGGTAGTAAATTTTTAAGCTTTAGTTAGTTTCACACATTCTTTCTTTTTTCAGTATTCATTTTGTTTTTAATTGATGGGAAATTCAGCTATTGCTTTATTGTCAAGGAGTGTGCGTGATTTTACTTTTTTTTTTTCTTTTTGGGTCTAACATGCATGATTATTTCAATTCCCTCTACCTTTCAGGTGAATTTGAAACCAAAAGTTCCAACCAAAGCTGTTTGTGCAGAGCATCTTGAATTAAGGAAAGAGATATTGACTCTTCTAAATCTTCAGAAGCAGGTAATTTCTTGCATAACCATAATTCTGTTCATTTATTTGTCTTAATCTTTTGATTTCTTAATTTTTCGAGCAGACTACGTATCTCTAAGCTTTTAGATTTTCTTTCAATCAAAAGGTCTTGCATTTTTGTTTATATCTCAGTAAAAATAACATTTGCATATTTTGTCATCAAATTTGTGTATCATCTGCTCTCATGACATTTAAGTTAATACAAGCAACCCTGATGGCCTGGTGTAGCTGTTATTTAGTTTCTGGCAGTAATTGCAATTTGAATTTGCTTGTTATGAAGAAAACATGCTTGTGCAGCAATGAAGTATTTTAATGGCTCATTTTCCTTAATATTCAATAAGGAAATTACATGAGAGGAACACGGATGAAGAATAATTAGATTTGTTGAGTTGAAAAATTAAAAATTTGACTCTTTTATTAATGCATTTGCCCACTCTCAAATTTCAGCTTCAATATAAGGAAGCAGAAGGTACATCTTTTCAAGACAGTCCTTACTCAGAAACACCAGGCACCCCAAAGGTCAGTATTTCAATACTTCAGCAGACTGGGATTAGATGTAGTTTGAGCTGCTGCAATCATTGCTTTGCATTTGCTAGTATTGTTCTAGTCTGTATTCTATATCCCACTAAAATACCGTTTTCTAGTTTTTTTATGTCATTTAAAGTCAAATGTCTCTCTTGATAACAGCGCACACCACGTGGGGACCAGGATCGACCATTTATGCCAGACCCTCTTGGTTTTGGAGGTATCTATTGGTGGTTATTGTCAATTTCCAATTTTTTCAATTTGTGGAACCTTTTGTTGTTTCCTATTACTAGTCTCCTGAGATCAACCTCTGCAAGTGAACCCTAGATCTGTGGCTTGAAATGATTGAATTCAGATACATGAACGAATTGCAGGTGATAGATTTGGCAAAAGGGACCAGAAACGCAAGGTAACCAGGTTCTCCCATTGAGTTAAAGATGTACTCGTTCTTGTACAACATCTAGTGCCTAATGTCATAATTCTTTTCCCTTTTATAATAAATTTGGCATCTTCAGGCACCTGGAAGAACATCAGAAGCTGCACAATCCCCATCTCAATCTAAAAGGCCTCGCAAGATGAAGGCTTCTGACATGTAGTTGTGGGATGATTGAGTTTTGGGCTATTGGTAACAGTGGCTTGTGGCATGATGATTTGACACCAAATTTATGCTTCCCCAGATGCTGGTCAACAATTAAGCACGAAAGGAAGATGCAACTCCGTCAGGATTGCTTCTTTTTGTCGGATTTGGAGTTGAGCAGAAGCTTACACCAATGCTGAGCTTTTCCTGGAATGAGACGGTTACACATAACAATTACTCATTAATGTCCAGGTGCCCGTCCCGAGCATGAAAATCCTGCGTCCTTAGCTGCTGACATTATGTATATATGGAGTGACCATGTGTTGATCTTCTGTGGATGAGGGGTTTCTCCCATTAGCATACTTTTTCCCCGGAAGAGATGAAGGAGGCTTCAATTTAAAAAGGCGAAGAAGCCTTTTTAACATTAGGGAAGTGCCTGCTGCTTTTTGCTTCAAAGTAGAGGGGATCTCGAAGTGGAGGAACTGATATATATACGTATAAGATGCGCGCAAACTTTGCTGGTCCGAATCAGATCATCTGATTGGATCCCAATCAAGCATTTTGTGAGGCCCCGTCGACCCAATTAATGTGGACTCCAGATGGTTTCTTATATATTCGAATGCAGGATCTATCCTCGTAGGAAAAAAATTCGTATCCACAGCCATCACATGTTGTCATTGCTCCATTAGTATGAAGGAATGAACCATTATGTTCAATCTAAGTGAAAACATAAATCTTCACACAACGATGCAGCGAGCTCTTGGCAAATTTTTAAGTAGGGTTCCATTTGCGTAGAAAATCTCATTGGCGCTCGTCACATCATTTAAGTTGGCGTTTGTACAAAGACAAAAAAAAAAAAAAAAGAAAGGATCGTACGTCTTAAAACATCCCGAGGTGCTGCTGTTTGGTCCATCGCCAATATGCAATCTCTCATCGCTTTTGGTCCCGCTCGCTGCCCTCTGTATCACTCTCTCTCGTACGCTCCTCGTACTCAGCTGCAAAATGTCAGATATTTTGCCCCCAGAACTCGCTGCACCTTGAACGAAGACCGACAAAGCGCCGTGACCGGAAGCAAACTCAGCATCGCCCGGCCGCTCTCGCTCTCCCTCTTCGGGTCAGGCTTCTTTCTGGGTACTCTCATCGATGGACTCCACTCGCGGGTCAATCTCGTCGTCTACGAAAATGGGTCAATCGATCTCGGCCCTCTCCACACAAACATCTGGGTAAAAAAGGCCCAATCATTTATTCTTTGCTCTACACTCCACTCAATAGATTTTGAAGTTATGACTTTGGGGGTTTTGTAATTTTAGGTCCCACCATTGTTGGGGTTGTTCTATTGCACTGTTGGGTTGCTTCAACTGTACTTGGATGAGAGAACTTCTTCGAAGGGTTCACAAGGGAGTTTGGAGAAAACAGTTGCTTCACTGATGTGAGTATCCACCCCAAAATTTGATTTCAATTTTTCCAAGATATAAGGGGAGAAGAAAAATTGTTGTTCCTGACCTGATGATTGATGACTGGAGTGGTTTCTGATGGGGGGTTTCTTTCATGATGTCGATTGATTCAGAGCACTGGTGGGTTTCATTGAATTGAGCGCCGAACTGTACAAAGCTGGAGTGGCAGCCAACATTGAGGCATACATTCTGTTTGCAATGGCTGAGTTAATGTGGTTATTACTGGACAGAAGTTGGTTTGGTTTTGCCTTGGCTTGCGTTGTTGGTCTTGCCTGCCCATTGGCTGAGATTCCTCTCATGAAGTAATGGTCCTTTAGTTCGATTCATATAATATGTTGGAATGGTTTAATTTATTTTGCATGCTTTACTTGTTACCCTTAACAGTGAAAATTAATGATATTCTAAAATGATTGCACATTGATTAGTGTTTTTCTTGGCTAAATCTCTCTCAGGTTCTTTAACCTCTGGTATTACCCACAAGCAAATGTTGAAATCCTTGGTCAGGTAATCTTGTAGACACCTCCATTCACTTGCTATCTGCAAATATGACCAATGAAAACATAGATGAACGAATAACAACAATAACAGAGAGGTGTCTGGTTTTACTTCTATGTTGTTTCTGCACACTTTGATTTGCAGGGGTTAGTGACTTGGACAATCACTTGCTACTTCGTTTACACACCATTTCTGGTGAATCTGTCCCGTTGGTTGAGGTCTGTGATTTCTTCTCGTTATTCGGAGGACAAGTCTTCCTAGAGGAAATGCATTTTTCTTCACTCACAAGTATCAAAGAGAACATTTGATTATGCCCAACTGAACCAACAGACTTCAGCTTTTGGTGGGTTGGTTAAGGCCATTTCCATGTCTGTTGTCCCAAAAGCCATGAGGACTTGGAGCGCTGATCTGAGAAGAGTATAATTTACTTCTTTATATTGAATAAGCTCTATAAATTCAGGAGTTGAATGAAGTGAATCTTGTTCTATTTTGTTCACGTGGTTTTTTAATTCCTGAACATAGTGATCTCTTAAGACTCTTAAGTAGGTGAGATTTGTTACTTTTTATCAATGACTGCCATAAGCTACAGAGCAGAGGATTGTCTAATAATTATGGGGGGCCGATTTTGCTCATGTTATGCGTGTTCTGAATTGTTGGTTCATGGACAATATACAAGTAAACTGATTTACATGTCTGCTGAATTATTTAACTTTGTTATGTGATCTTTGCCTAATAGTTAAAGATTTCTAACATAGAGACAATGAGACACCATGGCTGTATTAGTATCCACATTGTCTAGTAGCAAGACTGCGAGTTTGAATCGTCACATTGTTCTTTGGCACATTCTCTTTTCACCCAATTGCAAGTTTCCTTTAGTTGGTTTTAATCGCTCTTTCATCTGCCTACATTAGGTTGGCACACATCAAGCTTTCATCTTCGCATCATTATCATCATGAAGTGTGTTGTAGTACAGAACGCAAAAGATTTCAAAGATCCTCATAAGGTTTCCCCCATTTTACAACCCTAAACCTTTTAGTGTTTCAGAAGGCATCCTATATTTACTATAGTTTGTTAAGACTTAAAGGTGTGGAGTGCAGTTTTTCTGAAAAAGGGTGCAAAGCGCATATTTCCATAGTACTAGTTGCAAAAAGTAGGATAAGAGAGACTTAAGGATGATTTATGGTATCTTTTCTGAAGAATATAAATCCCATTATCTTCTAATAGCTTTGATATTTAAGAATTTACAGTTGTATGCGTCACAAGTGAGAACCATTAGCAGGTTCAGCAACCAAAATCATTCAAATCCGAAGTACAGTTGCAATGCGTATCTGATATTATGTGAATCTAATGGAGTCATGATACCAATAGTCTTTAAACTCTCACGTGATGAACGATGTTGTATTTGAACTTTGTTCTAGCTCCATGGGATTCTCAACTTTCTTAAAAAATTACTTGGTATGACTTTCATTTGAATACTATCACTAGGCTTTTAGCTAATTTAGGCTGCAAACACCATCATTATCAAACCAATGTCGTGACTCATTAGATTGCTTGTCGAATGTGCTTTTGTCCCCTAATAGACTCGAGAATCCCATTTTACTTGCGGAAGAGTCTTGAGAATTAAAACCCTAGATTGTATCTTTCTGCCGGCAGGAAAAAAAAAAAACATGTTGAATGTCGAAATGTGAAAGCAACATCCACTTGATGGCGTAGTACATCCCGGTCGACACCACCTTTCTTGTTACCAACATAGTCGAACAAATTCCAAAACAATACTGAATATGGGATGAAACATAAAAAAGTTCATGCACCGATGGGGTCATTCAAGTGAAGCAAAGCATGCAATGCTACGCATTGTTTTTGAAGGTGAATAGATAAGGCCAGACAGTAACCATGTTTGTCTGTGTGTGTGTGTGTGTGTGTGAGAGAGAGAGAGAGAGAGAGAGAGAGAGAGAGAGTTGGGGCAGTTGATCCTCTCTCTTGTAGAAGCACGCTCTGGACTCAAGTGGATCCAATTATTTCAGTCTGACCGGTTGGTGATTGGGACAATGATCACACAGATATCACCAATAGTCTGCAATGTACGTCCTCCGTATGATGCATCGAGTCTATACATCGGCAAAACCTACTTTCGTGACCGCTGATTATGCGGACTCGATGACCAGAATTTAATAGCCTGAACATAGTAAAGATCCTTTGATCCGCCCTTTCATGCACTGGCACTTCGCAGACTCAGAGCTCGCAGAAAAGATGGACTACGGTCTGTCAGCGACCTGTCAAGGTGAAGAGGATGTTCATTTTGAATTCGACAAATGTTATAAGATCAAAAGACTATTGCAGTAGACCTATTAACGTTATAAATCTTTGTAAGGACCTCTAGTACGGCTAGTATTTTTTATTTTATTTTTTGGTCAATACGGCTAGTATTTGATCGACAACCCCCATAACTTATAGTTTAGTCAGACTCGCTTGGTCAATTAAGGAACAAGCGAGAACCGAACAAGAAAACGAAAGAACCCGACGCCAATGGAGTGGCATATTCCTATTTTATAATGATTGACTAGTCGGAAAGGAAATTATTGGCTCTATGGGAACTTCAAATGTCTTTTCCCAGTAGTGTGAACCTTTGCCTGTGATATAGAGTATGAAGCTTATATATAGAGTTGAACTACACTGGCTCATCGCTTTGGTCCAGCCACGCCTCATGACAAGCTGATTTTCGAGTCTTAAGTTAGGGGAATTTTTTACACACCCACACGCCATTCAGGTCTTCATACGGCATCTGAAATTGACAATTCATGATATACGGAGGACCTAATGCATCCATCTCAGTAGAAATATCATCAATTGAAGACTAAACTCAACAAATACCATAAGCACACTCAAATGGTATGGCATAGCATCATCAGCGATGATTGACACCTACCATTCACTCGTGGTCATAAGCGTAGTTCCGTTCAGGTTCGGACATTGGGGTTGTGGTACCCGAACGTGATCCCATATTATCTGAATGCGGTTTGTGAGGGATAGGACCGGGGGTTTGACATTAATCTAACTAGAATCATGCTTACTGGCAAGCGTTTGAAGTGCTTATTTTACTTTAATGAAGAAATATATTATCCAGTACTATATGGTCCTGCTCATGTAGCAGTTTTGTTAATTCAAGTAGTTGATTCTGATCAATGTCTATTATGCACAATATCCTCGTCCAAGATCAACAGCGGACATCAGTGGATTTATGTTATCATACTTATAACCAGTCGAGCAGGTTGATCAGTTAGTCAATCTCGGCAATCCGGAATGTAATAATACCTAAATTCGGAATATATTGTCCTCCGTCTGCAGTGGGTTTGTGACATTTTAGCCTTTCATACATGGATGAGTTAGGAAAAACTAAACGTGTCAATACTTGTCTTATTTCTGGGTGCATCGAGGAAAACATTTCAAAGCAGTTTTAAGCCTGTGTTTTTCCGTAAAAGAAATCTGGATGGTCAGAAGCAACCTTAATTTCTGGGTATGGCGACTCCAACATTAGCTCATCAGTAGGTGGCCAAAAGGAAATTAAATAAAGATCAAAGTGTTTGCTGAGCAATAACTAGCTGTGTATATGCAAGTCCATCTCTAGCAGTGAGTCATCTTATCTTTAACTTATCCTAAAAGGGACAGTTATTTCTCGGACAAAAAGCTATATAGCGACCGTCCAAATCCAAGGTATCATGCTTCAATTTCCAAAATTTGTTGTATTCATGTTTAGATGTGCAACCTATGTTTCTAGAAAATGTCTGCCGCAAATTAAAGGAAAAAACTTCAGCGGTAGCAATGTCACAAGTTTAGTCAGGAAACTTTACTAGTTTAGTCATGCAACAGTTATTCCGTGTCATGACTCCTAAGAGTCCTTCTATTGTCACTTGAACCATATATTAAAGACAGAAACTTCCAATAGAAAGCAAAAGGAAAAAAAAAGAAAATACTGTGATGGGCAAATAAACATCCCATAAAACCCTAATCTTTTTTTATTGTCATATACAAACACCTCCCCAAATACCTATCTGGTAGCATCATCAATCCAACATCACAAATCGCCCCAAAAAAATAAAAATAAAAATAGAGAGATAAAGAGAGAGAAAAAAATTATAATAATGGGGTCATTAAAAAGGATAATAGTATAAAACTTTAATTTTTTTTTTTTTTTGGTTTTTCTTTTATCAATTTCTATTGCTAACAATCCCTTCATTTCCGGCCAAGATCAAGTACTTATCCTTCCTTGTGAGGCTTGTGCACTCAAACCCCAAAGCCTTGCCAATCTCCTTCTGCACATAATTTGCCTTGTCAAACCTTGTCGTCTTCTCACTCTCATGACATTCACTATTAGCATAATTATTGCAAACCCCAGAAGAAAGCACCAGCTTCGCAAGCAACTTTAGGCGGTACCTAGGGTTTGGGTTCATGAAAAAGAAGAGTGGGTCGAAGCACTTGAGCCCGCCCGCGGTTGTGCCATAGAACATGCCGACATGCGCGTCGAGTGCCACGGGGATTACCTGGTTGCTCATCTCCGAGAACAATGGGCTGAACCGGAGCAGAAAGGGCTCTCGGCACGTGGTCCCCTCAGGGCAAATGACCAGGTCACCTTGTTGAAGAAGCTTCTCCATCGTTGCCGCATCTTTGTCCCGGTTGCGTGTCAAACGCACCGTCTTGATCGGGGACAAGATCTCTGACACCCAGCTGAGGCTGTAGGTGACGGCAGTGAAGTTCGTCTTGAGGGTGAATGAGAGGCAGAGAGGGTCTAGGAGTGTCCTGTGGTTGCAAACATAGAGAAGGCCTTTGGTCCTTTTAGGTTTAGTATGATTGTTGTCAATGTTGGCGTTGGTCTTGTTTAGGGTTGTGGGGATTGATGCTGTGATGTGGATACCAGAGAAGGCTAAGAGTGCGGCGGAGAGAGTAAAGGGTAGGAATATGCCAATGATGGCTCTCAAGAGGGCAAGACAGATGCCAAATGGAAGCCACATGAAGATGGCTAGGGCTGTGATTGGAGTGGGTTTAGGGCTAATCTTCCATCATGGAAGATGAGTGGCTTTGGGTAGTTTTCTCTTGGGAGGTGATGCCAGGTTCTCTTGTCTGATTTGCTCACTAGGTACAGTTCCTGTGGAAAAGGAAAGCAAAAGAAGACTTGGCATTAGACTATAATCTATGCACGTATGGACAAAAAAGTATACCCAGGTCCTTGGATGTGCATAAGCACCGTACTTATTGGCGAGATTTTAGAAAGTATGACAATTTGCTTGTGTGATGACAACATGGAAATATTAATGCGGGAGAAAGTGATGGAACATGTGAAATGGCATGTCTTAACACTAATAAATTTGTGTGGAAATATATATAGTCGCATTTTGTGCATAATTTCACGCCTATGGTCTATGAAAAGAGCATTTCAAGAAGATGAACCCGCAATGGCATATATTGCTAATTAGATAGATTTTGTCCATGCAATTTAACAGATATAAGGTTTTGCATGATTCATAACAACTTTGATGGAATTGATTTTAAAGTGAACGGTGATGATAGAGTTATACGAAAATACCACGTGATCTAACGACCACTACGAAAGACTAGTCAATGAGCAAGGAGGAGAGAGGCGATGGTGCCATTGCTTAGATGTTATTTGTCACCTTGAACTATAACAATATCCAAGTGATCTCTTATTTATGATAAACATATAGAAGTGGTGATCGTGTCTTCAGATCTTTTCAAATTGAGATAGGGGAAGCTATGCAAGACGACAACAACCACCACCGCGGGGTTGAGAGAGAGAGAGAGAGAGAGAGAACTCTTTCACCACTCACCTTGCATCTTGAGAACAAAGGATCATGTTGGAGGGACTTCTTGTAGCTGTTAATGCCGATGAGACCACAGAGTGAAGACGTTTCCTTCCCAAGCATCTCCTCCAACTCATCAACCACACTCCGCCTCCTCCTCTCCATAAGCCCCACATAATACCCACACACCACCTTAAGCTCCCTCCCGACCACATTGTCAACCTCCAAATAATCCCTCAAGAAGCTCTCAACCATCACTTGTGGAAGCCCACTCACTCCCACACTCTTTCCTCCTCTCTTCTTCACCATCTCAAACCCTTCCAAACCCACATCCTCAAGCAAGAACTTCGGCAAAACAGCACTCCCCACCCTGAAACTTTCTTTTTTTAACCCAAAGAAGCAAACCATGGCCATTATCTCCAACCCTAGCTCAGCACCACAAAACCCTAAAAATGGGTATGTCATGAGAAGCAATAGCGCCCTTATGAGGCCCCCTGCTTCGAAGGCCACGAGCATGAAGTAAGGGAACAAAGAGCAGGACCTTAGCAAAGCTCCTTCGACGTCAAACACGATGGTTTGGTCGCGTAGGTCTTGTCTGTGAGCAAGAGAGTGTAATCTCTGGTACTTAATAAAATTCGCATGGGCGCCGACGTTACCTCCACTGCGGTTGAGGATTCTAGCTGTCGTGAGCTTCCCCAGGATTAGTTGATAGAGGAAGAATGCGAGTGACTTGAAGAAGAAGACTTCAGGGAACATTTTTTGGGCTCTCTATGATAACATCACAGTTGCTAAAGTGAGAGAAATATTGTGTTTTGGTGTCTGAAGGGCAAGACGCTTCATATACAAGAAGGTTTGATATGGAGATAACCTTTTCTCTGTGAGAAAATTATTACATTACCTTCTTTTTTCTTTTTTTTCAAGGAGTTCCTCCATTTGCCAGCTCCCTGGATGTTTCCTTGCGTTTCCGTAGTTATGACCTACCATGGCCCGTATTTATTGGCCTAGCCTGTCGGGATGCAAGTATCAACTAGCTCCCATTTGTCTATCAAGTTTGCAGATGGTGGTCAAATTGTTCATGGTTATATACTGCTCATCTTCCATTATCTTCCGTATACGCTCCCCGTGACGTGTGAAAGTACTCTGCCGCATTCATTGCCCAGCTAACATATAGAAGCAAGCTAATGAACCGGCGGATTGAAATCACATTGCGTTCTGAAATTCAAAAAGAAAATGTATGTCTTGGTCGACTTGCTTTTCCCACACTCCGATGAAACGTCACCGACCGGCGGATGCTTAAAGATGAGTGTCTCGGATACAATAGGCCCATTCCTCCTGACGTTAATCGATGCCTAAGATTCTTCAAAAGCATGCAAATTGGACTCCAAGTTTGGTACTCGCACGGTTGTCCATAGAAGGTAAACTATTGAAATTTTCACATTGAGTTTCCAAATGTTGAGTGTTGCATTATTTAGAAATGTACAGCCGATCCGTACCTCTTGTGTAAAATGGGTTAGGAAAAAGGAACGCATCATAGTCGGCAACACTACTAATCGTGATCAAATTCGAACATGACAATTCTCATACCAACCAAATTAATTACAAAGCCAAAAGTATATTTACGAAAGGATCATTGGAGAAAACCCAAGGACAAGGAGTTGAAGATAGAAATCAAAATTGAAACCTGTTGGATATTTCAATAATATTTTGAAATATTTACAATAATAGTTTTGATAAAGGTTATGACCGCATTGAAGACCATCATTATTTTTAACGGTCACATAACAGTTTCTTAATGGTCATATAACGGCTTTTCAATCGTTTTGTAACATTTAATTTATTTCTCAAATAAATCATTCATTATTCTATGACGGCTCTTTTAACGGCTCTATTTTGTCTAAATATAAAAATAAAATCTCATAAGACAATCTTGAAAAATATACACCGAATGAAACAGAGAATATTCTTTCTTTTAAAAATCTTTCCTTTCATTTTCCTTGCCGGGTTATACACAACGTTGTTTCTGTTCCTTCTAATATTCAGTGTGGAATATAGAAGAAGGTCTATTGTATCTTGGGAGGATAGCCATCAGAAGCCTATCGCATTGAGTTTCACACTCCGAGGGGCGGAATCCTTAAGGAAAGTGCTTACGCTTGCACGCCTCAGACAAATTTATTTATTCTCTTTAGCTTCTTTTTCCAACAATCTTAAGGATAACTCCCATGGAGCCTCAAGTTGATACTGCTGCTGATGCCTCAATCTCCACCAGTCCAGTTGCACTACCACCACTACCACATATGTCTTATGCCAAACCATTCCTCGATATATCGAAGATCAAAGTTTTTAATGGCAACAATTTCAGAAGGTGGCAAGAAAGGGTTTTCTCTATCCTAGATGTGCACGGTGTGGCTTTCGCACTTACGGAGGCTGAACCAACTGATAACAAGCTTCGAGATCAATGGATACACGCTAATAAGGTATGTAGGCACACAATTATTAGTACTCTTTCTAATGAATTGTTTAATGTCTACTGTCCGTACAAGGAAGCGAAACAAATATGGGACTCCATGACTGCAAAGTACACTGCCGAAGATGTGGGCAAACAAAAATTTGTAATCGGAAATTATTATCGATGGGAAATGTCCGATGATAAGGAGATCAAGACACAAATCAATGAATATCACAAGCTAGTGGAGGACTTGAAGGCGGAAAACATATGTTTACAAGAAGAATATATTGCGGGCTTGCTGATTGAAAAGTTGCCCGAGTCTTGGAATAACTACAAGCAACAACTCAAGCATAAGGACAATCAATTGTCACTAGCTGATCTTATCGTGCATATTATCATTGAGGATACAATTCACAAGGAGATCAGAGTTGCCAAAGCTAAGGAAATTGCTACCAGGGCAAATTTGGTGCAAGGCAAATCTCAACATCGCCAAAAAGGTATAATAACAAAAAACCTGATTACAAACCCAAGGTTGCTCACCCCACCTTCAAAAAGAAAGGCTCTTGCTTTGTTTGTGGAAAACCAAGTCATCATACAACGCACTGCAGAAAGAGAATAATGGGAAATGACAATCATGCTAAACCAAAAGTCAATTTGGTTAAAGTAGATGACTCTAATGATATAATTGTTACAGTTATTTCCCAGGCCAACATTGTGGCCAAAGTGAAAGAGTGGGTGGTAGACTCAAGTGCTACCAAGCATATTTGTGCAAACAAAAATGCCTTTTCCTCCTACATGCCAATAGGGGAAGGAGAAGAAATTATTTATCTTGGTGATTCAAGAACAGCTCAAGTTCTTGGGAAAGGAAAAGTTCTTCTCAAGCTCACATCTAGCAAGACTTTGGCCCTGAATGATGTATTACATGTCCCTAATATAAGGGCAAACTTGGTCTTAGTAGCTCTTTTAGGAAAGGTTGGGGTGAAGGTGTCATTCGAATTTGATAAGATTGTAATGACAAAAAATAACGTCTTTGTGGGAAAGGGTTATTGTAATTAAGGACTTTTTGTTCTTAACGTTTCCAATGTTATCAATGAAAATGCTACTACTTTCGCTTACTTGGCTAAATTTGTTCATTTATGGCATGGTAGATTAGGTCATGTTAGTATTTCTTAAATTAAGAAAATGCAAAAACAAGGTTTAATTTCTGGAATTAAAAACCCATGTTTTAATAAATGTATAATATGTGCCGAAACAAAATTAACAAAAAGGCCTTGTATTTCTGTAAATAGAGAATCTGATTTGTTGAGTTTAATTCATACTGATCTAGGAGATTTAAAACAAACTATGACTAGAGGAGGTAAACAATATTACGTGACCTTCATTAATGATTATTCTAGATTTACTAAAGTTTATTTGCTTAGGCATAAAGATGAAGCTTTCGATATGTTCCTTTTGTATAAAGCTAAGGTAGAAACCAATTGAATAAAAGGATAAAAAGAATTAGATCGGATAGAGGTGGAAAATATGTATTACTTAACGAATTTTGTGAAAAGGAAGGAAGAATTCATGACACTACGCCTCCTTATTCCCCTGAATCTAATGGCATAGCTAAAAGGAAAAATAGGACTTTGAAAGAGATGATGAATTCTATGCTTGTTAGTTCTAATGCTCCAAATAATTTATGGGGTGAAGCTATTTTATCTGCATGTCACATCCAAAATAGAATACCTCATAAGAAAATAGGTAAACCACCATATGAATTATGGAAAGGTTATCGTCCTAATTTAAAATATTTGAAAGTGTGGGGGTGTCTTGCTAAGGTTATGCTTCCTAATTCTAAGAAAAGAAAAACAGGCTCTAAATCATCTTATTGCATGTTTATTGGTTATGCTGAACATAGTGCTGCATATAGATTTCTTGTATTAAAAAGTGACGTGCTTGGTAATAATACTATAGTTGAGACAAAAAATGCAGAATTTTTTGAGCATATTTTTCCATGAAGTGTTGATACTTTTTCTCTTGCACCTCTTCATAAAAATGTTTTCAAAAATTCAAATGATGAATTGAGAAGGAGCAAAAGAATAAGGAAAGAAACTTCTTTTGGGAATGATTTTTATACTTATCTTATTGATAATGATCATTTGACTTATTCTGAAGCAATATCTTCCTCAGAAAGCAATTTTTGGAAAGAAGCTATAAAAATCGAGATTGATTCTATCTTACAAAATAAAACTTGGAAATTAGTTAATTTACCACCCGATGCAAAACCGATTGGTTGTAAATGGTTTTTTAAAAGAAAATATAATCATGATGGTTCTATTGATAAATATAAAGCAAGATTAGTTGCAAAAGGTTTTAATCAAAAACAAAATGTTGATTATTTTGACACTTTTGTTCCAGTTACAAGAATTTCATCAATTCATGTTTTAATTGCTTTGACTTCTATTTACAAACTTATTGTTTACCAAATGGATGTTAAAACAGCTTTTTTAAATGGTGATTTGGAAGAGGAAATTTACATGGTGCAACGTGAGGGCTGTATTTTTCCTGGCCAAGAAAACAAAGTTTGTAAACTTGTTAAATCCTTATCGGCTTAAGCGCCAAAGCAATGGCATGAGAAATTTGATGATGTTCTAATTAATAATGGATTTTTCTCTATTGGAGTAGATAAATGTGTATACACAAAAACCATTGATGGTGAATCTATAATTGTTAGCTTATATGTTGATGACATGCTTATTTTTTGTACGTGTATTGATGTAGTGAACGAAACAAAATGTTTTTTGACTTCTAAATTCAATATGAAGGACATGGGGGAAGCTAATATTATTTTGGGTGTTAGAATCATAAAGAGTGATAGTGGCCTAATGCTTACTCAAGCGCATTATGTGGAGAAGCTACTTAAAAAATATGATCACTTTGATGTCAAACCTGTGGATACTCATGATTCTAATATCCAATTAGTGAAAAATAAATAAGATGGTGTGGCTCAATCTAAGTATGCTCAAATGAGATGGTGTGGCTCAGTCTAAGTATGCTCAAATTATTGGGAGTTTGATGCATTTGATGAATTATACTCGACCTGATATAGCTTATGCTGTATGTAGATTGAGCAGATATACACAAAATCTCAATGATGATCATTGGACTGCTTTGAGCAGATTAATAAAATATTTGAGAGGAACCATGAATTATGGTATTTTATATAGTGGATTTCCCGCTGTATTAGAAGGATACAGTGATGCTAATTGGATTTCGGATTTAGATGAGAGAAAATCCACTAGTGGATATGTGTTCACCCTTGGTGGAGGTGCTGTAACTTGGAAATCAACCAAACAAACAATATTTGCTAAATCCACCATGGAGTCAGAGTTTGTGGCTCTAGAATTGGCTAGCAATGAGGCTGAGTGGTTAAGGAACCTCTTAGCGGATATTCCTTTGGGAATGAAATCGACACCTTCCGTGTCTATGCACTGTGATTGCCAAGCGGCAATAGCCATTGCAAAGAATAGAACTTTCAATGGTAAAAATAGACACATCCGATTGAGACATGATGTAATAAAGTAGCTGCTTAGAGATGGAATTATATCCATCGATTTTGTAAAGTCAGAAGTGAATTTGGCCGATCCTCTAACTAAACTTGTGGGAAGAAAATTAATTTACGACACATCGAGGGGAATGGGACTTAAGCCAATTGTGGAAAAACAACAGTGATAGTAACCCAACCTATGTGATTGGCGATCCCATGAATTAGGTTCATATGGGTAATAACAAGTCACTTGTTGTTCTAGTGATGCACTATTAAAAATTATTGTCCATCCTAAGATGAGAATAGTGCAAAACTGCAAGGAAAAAGAGGTTAAGCTAAGCTCTTAATGAATTCCATAATCATTATTGATAGTGTATTAAGCTACATAATACACTTGATGGAATCACCTACATAAGTGTGGAGTGAGGCCGCTCCTATGAGAATTTTTGGCGAAAATCTCTAAAGCACTTATGAATAAACCAAGCATGCGCATGGCCTATTAGCGCAAAATTGCGTTGAACAACAAAGTTTGTGGGAGTGCAATGTGATTGATGAAAATTATAATTCATAAAAGAAATTTTTTGTTCATAGAAGTTTCAAACTTCACTAATAATTTCGTGAATTATATTTCATTTTTTCTAGGGCTGGTTCATATCCTAACAAGCACTAGTTCCGATGCATTACACTCCAATAACCCAGCATCATTATTAATTTTTATTTTATTTTCAAAATCTTTTGAAATATGTGGGGGATTGTTGGATATTTCAATAATATTTTGAAATGTTTACAATAATAGTTTCAATAAAAGTTATGACTGCATTGAAGACCATCATTATTTTTAACGGTCACATAACGATTTCTTAACAGTCACATAACGATTTTTCAATCTTTTTGTAACATTTAATTTATTTCTCAAATAAATCCTTCATTATTCTAAAACGACTCTTTTAACAGCTCTATTTTGTCTGAGTATAAAAATAAAATCTCATAAGACAATCTTGAAAAATATACACTGAATGAAACAAAGAATATTCTTTCTTTTAAAAATCTTTCCTTTCATTTTCCTTGCTGGGTTATACACAACGTTGTTTCCGTTCCTTCTAATATTCAATGCGGAATATAGAAGAAGATCTGTTATATCTTGAGAGGATAGCCATCAGAAACCTATCGCACCGAGTTTCACACTCCGAGGGGCGGAATTATCCTTAAGGACGGTGCTTACGCTTGCACGTCTCAGACAAATTTATTTATTCTCTTTAGCTTCCTTTTCCAACAAAACCTTCCGCTTCTCGAGATGGGAAGGACCAAGTACCTCATTGCTATACCTTTGCATTAGAACTTGGTAAATAATAATATCTCGTGAATTTTCTATAACCCAATAAATTGAGTGGGCATGCTCACGATACAATCTTAAACTTTCGATCTTGACAGCTACATATGAAATTCACATGATTTTGGAGTTTGTAAACCACCTAAGGTTTGGCTAATGGACTACTAAGCCTAAACTTAGCTCAAGCTCTCCCGAGCCCATACCAATTCACTTATGTTCAAGTTCTTAATATGCAAATGATTTTTCAATTAGGAGTCGTCACTAATCTATTTTTGGTGGGTCGATTAAAAACCCAAGTAAAGTAACGGCAGATTTACTTTACTCCTGCGAAACAGAGATTGTGAGTTTGGGGACTTGATTACGCTAAATTTTTCTAATGCCCTTTCGATACCTTTCTCTTTTATTTTGAAAAAATGTTTTGCAGGCAGCTTGAATTAATTTTAATTTACTTCCCTAACATGTAAGGTGATCGAGTGCGCAAACTACCAATTTAACACCCACAAAAAAAAAAATAATAATAATAAATTATGAGACTTACCTCATAGCAACAAAAGCATCCGTAATGTTAGGTCAGAGTTCATATCAACAACCCTACATATGATTTCTAATTAACACATAATCACTCAATTTTTTAGGATTTTCTCTTGTTTAATGAAATTTAAGCTATATGTCATGCAATTTAACTAAATGGCCTAATTCTAATGACAAGCAAATTCTAATTATATGGATCTAGCAACAATTACTAAATGACATGCATTTCATGAACCTAATTCTATATGACATGCGCATGATATTTTTGTATTTTTTAATAAAAATTCGCAATTAAAAATTACTAATAATAAAAATCTAACTAAAGTGAGATATTATCTATTTTAAGTTAGGAAATAGACTAATCTAAATTATATCTTAACTTAGAAATTCATTTCGACATGCAATTTAATTCCAAGATATAACCTAGATATCATCTAAACATGCATTATAATATAATTAGAAAGGTATCTAACTATTCTATCATGCAATTCTATCTAGGAAATCAATTCTAATCTACATGATATGCAAATGCAATCTTTTTTTTTTCTTTTTTTTTTTTGGGATAAATAAAGTAATTAAAGTAAGATAAGCACCAAATCACTCAAGATCATATATCATCCAATCAATGCGAATAAGGAAATAATATCCAACCAACTTGAAATTTTGCGAATAAAATCGATGAATTGATCTCGAGCCTTAAAGATCAAAATATCAATTTTAAAGATTCCCGCGGAATCAATAATTCCATCTAAAACCGTATGGGTGGAATCAAAGATTATATGGGGTTGCGAATTAGGAAATAAATCTTAATTGGGAAATATGTCTATCACTCATAAATATGCATGTTAGATATTAATAGACATATATTAGGCAGTAAAATATGCAAATATACTAGAGATGTGCATCTTACCTAATTTGAGGATATTCTTTCCAAATTTGCTTGCAATGCAATCGGACCGAAATCGCGACCGGTTCCTCGACGGTGAACAGCAACAAATGGCGGCCACGCGAAATTTATCCCTAAAAATAAGTGAATTTCCGTTGGGGATTTCGGCGCAATTGCTTTTGGTAGTTGGAAGCTACTGGTCGTTTAGAAGCCGTCTAATCGTCTAAGAAATTTTGCCTGTGATGGCAATAAATTCACCGCGGAAGTTGCTGAACAAACATTAAAGGTAGCGTCGTCGAGATTGGACTGCAATTTGACTTAAGAAAACCTGCAGCAAAAAAAATTCAGGTGGTCCTAAACCAACATGGCGAGGACAATGGCACGAGGAAAAACCATGATGTGAAGACCACATGCAATTGCCAGAGGAACTTCACGATTTTCCCTCTAACTCACAATGGGACCATCTAAGAAGACAAAACCGCTGTCTCCCTTTTCTCTCTTCTGGCGTGTATTGCTCAACGTGCTTTTAGAATAGAATTGCGGACCCCCCTGGACAAGAAGAGAGACTCCCTTTTTATATGCAAAATAAAGAGGCCCGGCAAGGGAAGAAACAAAATTTCTTTCCTCTCTCCAATATTGCACAAGCATGCTACATCTCCTTTCCTATATTTTGTTTCCCTCGTAGACCAATTGCATGCGGATTTCTTACGCATTTCTTTCCTTGTGTTGATACTTTTTGAGTATCACCAAATATATTCCTCTCACGTGCAATATTCCCTCTTATTATTTCGATATTTCTCCCGAAATTTTTCATTCTGCTGCGAAATATATCTCTCAGTTTGTATATTGTACGAATATATGAAAGATTTACTAAATATATCGAATCGTCATTCCTCATAAGTCAATTTTCAGTCATCAGAGAATAGTAGGCTTGGGCCAATTTTCTCTCACCACGAACTTAATCCAACTCGTCTAATTAAAGTTTAGAACCATCAAGTCAGACACATCCATCACTAGTCCAATGCAATTGTAATAAAAAAAAATACTCCTAAAACTATATGTTATGCAATTTAATTTTAATATTTTTGTTTATGAGTTAAAATTAATCCCTAATTTTTAATGCGATAAGTGAATGATCGGATTATCAAAATTTAGGTGTCCTCAGACAAACGCGTGCTCAAAGATGGATAGCAGAGTCCCTTTGTTGCAACTTGGCAAGCTTGGTGGAAACACTTGGCTTTCGGTTGCAGTACGCTGTTTATGAAAGCTCTTGCCGTGGAACGAGACGGTTTGGAGGCGGCGAGAGCCAGCTGCCTTCCAACTATCAAAACAGTGAATTCTCGTCCCACCACCACGTTCAATTATCTTTAAAGTAACAGTCCATTTGTCACAGGACCACCAAAAATACAATAATAAATGAAAGAATGTACAGCCAGTAGTACCCACCCAAGCATGGAACATGACCCAGACGTCGCAGCGGATACGGTCGAGCCTGACCAATTAAATGGGCGTGGGTCGGAGGCTGAGTGCACAGCTAGCCGTCCTGTTTGAAGCCCTCGTCGAATACCGATATCATTTCATTACCCAGTCGGGGGAAGAACGTCTCCATGTAAATTCTGTCCTTGCCCCAACCAACGTGCTTCGTTTTTCCTCTTTTGGCTCGACGAGATCATGAACACATCGGTCGAAATTGATCTGCATCTCCAGCATTCATCGGTGTGAATTCCTGTGTATCATGCCTTCCGATCGTTTCTCTAGATTCCGTTGAGTCCGTGGGGTTTCACAGACAATTCGATCATGAATCTCGAATCGAGTCTAAATTAATCGGGATTGCAGGGATAGAAAATCGGGCATTGACTGATGACCCTTGGCTTTGGTCTTGTGATGCAGCAAAATGGAAATACTCTGGAGGGTGGATTCATTTATTCATTACAGCTAGTATTATTAGTTGGTTACGTAGTGAAATTGACAAATTACATTGAGTGACATTGATTACGTGGTGGAATTGACAAATTACACTGAGTGACACGATACGCAAGGAATCGACTTTGTATTGAAATCTTAAAAACTCCTTTTGATGAATGTTTTCTTTTGGGAAGATATATATACTTCGATATATATTTGTTGAACGGCAAGTACTATTCAATCACGACCCTCGTTTGCTACTTGCACATTAGCCATTCCTAAACTAATTGGAACTTAGAGATGCGAAGATCGCCAGCAGGTCCTACATCGTGGAAATGATTGATCGACACTGTCGATTCCAAAAACAGAACTTTCATTTACCAGCCAAAAATCAGATACTAACTTGGGACGCACCAGATTAATGGCAAAATGGATTGCAAAGTAAATAGATACAATGACAGCACGAATTGTTTCTGTGATGCGTGGGGACTGGAGATGGCCAGGATCGTTAATCATGCATTGAAGGGGGACCTAGGGCAGCAAACTGTATGCGAGTCATCCGACTCGTGGGTCGTCGTGTCCGCGTAAAGTAAAGTGCATGAGATCAATAGTGATATGGTAGGAGCCGCAATGCTTGACCACTCGATGAATTTGGATATTGAAGTTGTCCTGGGGTTCGCTTTCCAAATTATTGGCCGGAAGGTGAGCATTTAATTCATGCATTTATATACATGTAAATAGGAGAAGAATAAGATATTTCTTTTCTATTATTTTTCCATGTTTGGTCTCGATCCGATTTCTTGTTTGAGTGCATGACGGGTTGGAGGAAAGAAAAATCTTTTATCTCATCCAACATGAAATGCTTTCAGGGCTTTAACTAGTTTAGTAGATTAAATAAATACTTTGTGATCTACATTTAAGTCCACATAACCTCTAAATAAAATAAATATGCAAATTTAGCTTTTGACAATGTGTCAAATTCCTTTTTTAGAGAACATAATCTCTCGGTAATATGAAGTAAATAGTTTTGACGTACGTCTCAACACTACCCACAAAGAGTAGATTTAGATTTTGATAATGAGGACTTCGATTCTAAGAAGCATTTTACCTGTCATATGCCACGAAATCGGAACTCCAATATAATGGCAAAATAGAGATGGGCTTGTGAGAATATGCACCAAACAGGAAGAATAAGGAAGAGGATAATACCCACAAGATAAGTCATTCCACTCCGATCATAAATTCCAGGAATGGGCATGGGAGGGGAGGAAAAGAAATACATACGTGCACGAAAACAAGACCAAAAAGTCAAATCACCTCCAACTTTTTGTCTTTTTTATTTTCGACACCGACTTGAAGCACCGTATCTTGATATACTTCTCCAGGATCATGGTCGACCTAACGTATGTATGAAAGGAAGAACGATGGATCCATTAAGGTTTTTAGCTGTAAGTCAATGGTTCGGTGCCTGCCCATGTTGAACGCGTGTATGACCGGAAGAACGATGGGTCTCCTAAGGGTTTTTTGTGGGAAAGTCAATGGCTTGGTGCCGGCCCATATTGTCCCACGTAAGGTTCAGTTTTGTCCCTTGAGATCAGAGTCTCTTGTGAAATTTCTTTTTCCTATGGAAAACAAGGTTTTGCTGAAATAGAGATCAACTTTACTATTGATGAATCTGATCTGCTACAGATAAGCTCTTGACAGGAAAAATTAATGGAAAAAGTCCTGAACCTTTTAATTAAATCAATTTAATTTGTAAATCTTTTCAGGACTTAATTAGTACCAATACGAAAATGTTTCAAACTAAATTAATCCAATTGAAATGTTTAGAACTGAATTAACACCAATATAATAGATTTAGAACTTTTTTTTATACTTTTCCTCCTGCTGAATTGAACCACTTCACCTTACAGTGAGGTTACCTGACCAAAGAAGCCCGTGTGAATTATAGCTTGCTGGAAAACCTGGTTTAACGATCTTGTTCAGTGATTTGTCTCAGCCAATAGCTCTTCATCGTCGCATCAAATAATGAGAGCGCAGAAGTACTATAGTTCCGTCTTCGACATCAGTTATCGAAGCCTTGGATAACTGACTTAATCGTCACGGCATTCCAAAAACAATGACTACTAAAATAGATTCCTGATTGCACCAGGAATTTTACCCTATACCTCAAGTCGACATCATTGGCCATAGTCATGATCATTTCCTTAGCCTACTAATTGTAAAGACGCCGAAACACTTTGCCCAATCGTTACTTGAGAATATGAAACAAGAGCTAAGTGCCATGAAATTGAAACATAAGAGCAGTGATACATGTCAATAAAAAGAACTACCACAATTTGTATGAACTCCAGTCAATCTCGTTATACAAAAAATCAAAATCTCGGTTTCAGTGTGGAATAAGATCAACAGCTAAAAGTGGATTTACAGCGAATAAGCCTCAAGCTGGGAACACATTAGAAAAGGCTGTCATCAATAAATTAAAATCTAACTACCATTAACAAGCTGGAAAAGACCAGAGGCTTTAAGCTACTTAAATAGTCTCCATCTAAAAACCCGGATAAAAGACAGTCAATAAATTTTACACAAAACAATCAAAGCAACAGTACTTTCAGCCAGTGCTACCAGAGATCTCTCCTGAGAAGGCACTCCCATAAGATGTGGAACCCGTTTGTGAAGAAGTAACTCGAGCCTTCTGAATCTGTCGTATCCTAAAAACATCTCTTGGGAGTGGTTGGCTCTGAACAGTCACACTATCATCGTCGTCTTGCCCTAACATTCATTAAAAGCATTTTCGTCAATGCCGCAAGAAACTCTTGCTACAGTTCAGGAACAATAAAAGGAAAAAGTAAAAATGGCCATCTATTGTGATTCTTCTCGCAAATGCAGTACACACATGTCAAAATCACGTCAAAGGAGAGTACTGATATATGACATCTCCCATATTAGTGTTTTAGTTTTGACAGATTTTTCTCAATCATTTAGAATGATGGCACTATAACCTCCTGCAAGCCGTTAGCCACACTGTATCCACAAATGTATGATATGTGTGCCGCCATGCATGCAGTTTTATGAAAAGTGCTATCTAAATAACATGGACGAATGTGCAACTGTTGCAGTTTTTCAAATTTTAAGCATTAACCCAGTGAAGTTTGACCACATCCCTAGGTCCAGAAGATTGTCTTCTTCTGATGTGGAAGTGCATAACAGTCAATCTTCTGATAGAGTTATGATGCTCAGGAGTTAAAATTGGTAAAACAATAGTATCCAACAGCAATTTATTTCCATATAAAGAGCAAAGTAAACTTTTCCTAGAGAAGGTTAGACAATCCTTATAGGACATTGTCCAACATGATATTTCAATACTCTACAGTCAGACACATGGCTTAGACCTGCAACATCATATAGCCACAAAAATGCCAGAACAATCATGAAGAAGCTGACAGACTTATGATCCAAACCTTTCCTTTTTCCAGAGTGCCTGTCCCCTGTTTGTTTGTAAGAGGAACCACTTGGCATAGGACGGGACTTGCTTGAACCAGACACCTCACTTACACTGGGAGCATGAACTGGGACCGATTGCTTTGTCATAGTCCCAGATTTCCCATCTGCCCAGCAGGTATATTGCTTTGCAGACATATAGATAGTATGATATCCACATCCGGTGTTGGTCCTGGAGAACAAGATTGCTCCATTAAATTATATCCAAGAGTAGAGTTGCTCCATCACAGAGTTTCCGGCGGAAAGATGTCAGAAATACCTAAATGAGTCCGCCTCATAGCAAAACTATCTGAAAAAAGGATGACATAAAGGTTGCCCTCTGCTACCAAATTACAATTTTAAATAGTTTAAAAATGAAAACTGACTGGAAGATAATGTCAACTCACATTCTTGACACCTCCAATTAAAAGAAGTAAGGGCTTGCAGTAAAAGGAAAAGTGATTACACCTGTATTTTTCATTCTTATGAGCTTGCTCAAATTCTCTAAGCCTCAACCTTCTGTCTTCCTATCAATACAATTATACTCACAAATCTTCTATCTTTCTGACTGTTACTGATAAATGCATGAGTACTGACTGCAGAAGATGATGTCAACTCACATTCTTGACACCTCCAATAAAAAGAAGTGCAGTAAAAGGAAAAGTGATTACACCTGTATTTTTCATTCTTATGAGCTTACTCCAATTCTCTAAGCCTCAACCTTCCATCTTCCTATCAATACCATTGTGCTCACAAATCTTCCATCTTTCTGACTATTACTGATAAAACACATGCTAATGACATTCTACATACAATTAGATTTGTATCGACCAAAGCTCTCCATATAAAAATCTAATTCTTTTATTTATCCTTGTCTTCTTTGGATACTTTGACTCATTCCATCTTGGTGAAAATTAACTAAAGTTAAAACAAGCCACCACAGTATACTCAAAGTCCTCAATGAAAACACTGCAAAACATATGTCATCCGAAAAACCATCAACAAAAGCAGTCGAGACAGAGAACCACCACTGACCATTAATCAAGATGTATGTAACAAATGACGATTGTGAAAAGATAACTGGTTTTCAATCTTTTGTTCAATTTGCTTACTACCTGTCTCTCACAAATTTAACTAGCAAGTCAACACAGCTTCTCCAAGTATATCCAATATATCCCAACTGAGAATACAAACAGGTTTGCAAGTTCGTTACTACTGGTAGTTCCCACCTAATCTTTCCCAATCTATATGAACCCACGCAAAGCTATGATACTCTTCACAGAAACTAACAAATGAAAGCAATGGTTCAAGGAAAGGTCACATTTACAAAAGCATTAACTCAAACAGGACAACAGATGAAGAAAGGATAACAGCAATTATAACTGTCCTATTACACGTAAGGCTATCAACTTTATCTCAGATTGAAGATGCAAATTCGCTGCTAAGCCCAAGGATCTATTTCCTAGGAACATGAGAATAATAAGGATAAAGTGTTGCAAGAAACAGACAACTGGAATTAAGTTGAAAGCTCACCTTCCACGGTAGGCAGGTTTGCTAAAAATGCCACCAATGCAGGTGGAGTCACTTTCAATATGTCATCAAAGGCACTGGTTGAACTGCCAACTGCACTTCCCACAATGGGGTTTGGCAAGTTGCTAGAAGGAACAGAAACTCCAGGACCCACGGAACTCGGAAGGATTGTTGTCCCTATGACAATATAAAATCAAGCACTAAGCAAAAGCAGAACCAGCTTGCATTCACAAAGTTCATATTCCAGGGAAAAGCAACATTACCACCTAAAAATACTTGCAATTTTGCACCACACAGGTCCAAGCTGAGGTCTAGTGTGCTCAAAACTATTCGAATATCAGCCGCAATTATTTCATGTAGTATTATTTAACCTCCAACTTAGATGACTGTTCTAGATAAATTGAATAATTTAAGAGAAAGCAACTGCCACTGCACATACACACACAGACATTGTATGTGAATTTACATGATCTGATGATCATATTCGAGTTTATATGCTCATAGAAATGCATAAAGGAGATCCACATGCTATAGAAAATTATTCTCTACAAGCCAGTAGCAGCAACATCATTTGCAACTGTGAATTCTAAGGTTAACACCTTAATTTGTGCTTTCAGAACCAAAATCCAAAACTTAGTCGCAACAATATACTAACACTCCTTACCAGGTTTTTGTCTTGGGTCATAGATCACCATAAGAGATGTATTAGGATGTATAATATCCGCAGATCCATTTGAAGTGCTTGTCAGGCCGGACGATCCCCTATCTAAAAGAAGATGGACATGAAGACAAACCCCCAAGCAAACAAATGAAAATGGAACTGAATCAGAGAACAAGATCAGTTTCAATTACCAACAAATCCAGGTCCACTGGGCAGAGCTGGCTTCTCTAATTTCTTACTGATGTTTTTAGATAGCCACTGAACAGAATATATGTTTTGATTAGTAAACTATGCATTGGCATAAAGTCATCTACAGCTACTTCAACCATCAATCACCTTAACCATCCTTATAGAGTCAGGTTATATCCATATTGAGACATTCTTAAGATAGCAATTCCCAAAGCCACTTTGAAGATGTCTTAAAATCTAGTAATAACCTTTTCATGAAAGGTGAATCTCAGCAAAACAATTTGATACCACTCTCACCAAGTATAACATTATGCTTTCAGTTATAATTTGAAAGGATCACAGAATATAGGAAATTACTAGCTGACCAGCACAGGCAGTGTAATATACTTGGAACTTTGTAAAGTTATCCTTAGCAAACATCAACATGATCATCAGCAGTGGTCGCTACTCACGACCTAGTAGTGAGACAATATTAACAGATAGGCAAAAGAATAGCCGAGCAATGAAACAGGAAAATAACCAGTCATGTTGGCACCTTCCATCTTGCGGAAGATTTTAGGGTATCATTGTTTAAACAATCACTTCTACAAATACTTAGGGTAATTATGGTGCTTCTGCATTTTACTTAAAACACCTATAATTTCTTGTTGTGTTTATTATTGCGCTTTTGTTTAACATTTAACACTTAACAAACAAACAGAATTGATGCTTAAAATGATTTACAATGCTTCTTGATTCTCTTTATGGGAATCAAAATTTGAAGGCATACTAAACAGGTACTTTTAATTAGTTCCCCCAAACACACTCCAAGTTTTCTGAAAGAATGAAAATTTTGAAAAGGTTACTTGCGAGGACTAGAAAGAAATTTATTGCAATTGTGATATCTTTTTAAAAGCAGTGACATTGCAATAAGGGTAGAAAGAAACAAATGAAGATGAGAAAAACATTCACTATGTAAAGCTATCCAAAAGGAATTCAAGCTAAAGATACCTCCTGCCGTGACAAATGATCCAAATCCCGAGAAGAGCACGGCCAAAGATCCATGAAACTATACCGTGACACAACGTCTTCTAATGAACCTTCTAACGCTGATCCTCCATCTTCTACTGTTCCAAAGAGCGCCTCTTTTCTTCTTTGTTCAACCTATGCAGGCCAAGATGCTTGAAAATCAATATTCCAGCAGTTAAAGTAGCATATGTTACGATCTGTAGGATTTAATCCAGCATCATTCACCAATACTACCAGAAATAGCTATCTATGCAAACAATACAACAAACTCACCTGAGGCCCACTTTAAGGCTTCAAGTTAGGACATAAAAGAGTTTGTGAAGCAATTAAAAAGAATTAGTAGATTTGCCCTACAGGATAATTGCATCAAGGATTTTGGCAAAGGTTCCTTTTGAAAATAATGCAGAAATTTGTTTGTATTCAACCATGAGACAACTTCAGCCAAAAAATATAAGACAGCTTCCTTTCTTTTCTTAGAAACTCAAATGCTTGCTCACATTAACAAAAACTGTGCTTGTAGAGTTCTGACTCCTTTACACTATGTGCCAAGACGTTGGTCCCTTTGACAAGTGCAAGTGCTTTCCCAAATACGCGAACATGGTCAAGGAAGATGCAACTAAGAGCGTTATACACAGGATTATCATTATGCCGGTACAGAGAAGAATTGCCAAATAATTTACCCTAACTTATTAAGGTGATGAAATGTAATGGTATGTTCAGATCCAGAAAAAGGTTCTACAAAATGATCTAATGCACACAGTTGGACCAACAAGAGGAAATGGATAGGATAACTATAAGCAACCAAATTATAGTAAATGAACAGAACCATCAATGATGAAAAATTCCCTAGTTGTGTTTGGGAAAGCACGCACATAGTTGACAAAGGGAGACAGCAGTCCATGATCGTGCCAGTCCATTGTTCAAGAGGAAGAGAGTAAAAGATGGGGAGGAGTTAGACAGTCATTTAGATTTACCTTCAAAACACTAGCAAGATCTCCATAAGTTTGCTCAAACTGGACAAATCTTTTCCATACCTAGCAAAGCAAGGAAATGATATTGAAGAGCAAACCTAAAAGATAATATATGGATGAAACACAAGTAGTCTCGTAACAGTACTACAATGTCAGACATGTCTATGCAGGATTCACATATTATGCCTTCTTAAGCTTCAGAAGCAATTTTCTAAGGGAACCATGTGATTAATGGAAGCTTTCTTAACCTAGTCTTCTTAAGCTAGGTCACAAGGATGAAAAGTTAACATGTTTGGATAACTAAACGGTAGAAGCATAAAGACTGTTATTAGATCGTCGACGAACAATTCTACCTAACTTGTCACTGCTCCATTGATCTTCCACTAACAATGATATCCACTGACAAACTAATTGTGTTTTTATTTCCTTGATCGGATGGGATATCACTTATTCCTTTTCTTTGTTCCTCACAGATAAAGTATCATACCTCAGCAGATGCCTCAGCTGGCAGTGAGCTTAATGCACGCTCAAATAAAGCACGGATGTTCTTATCGTCATTCATGCGAGACAAGAAATCTGCATATCTGTAAAGGTAGAGATATTCTCATTATGGACAGAAAGGACGGAGTGGAATCAGCAAAATAAAAATCTAAATAATAAGACGAATAACTCTTCAAAAGAGTTCTTGTTGGAGGGCAGAGATTCAATCTGCTTTAAATCTGATACCACTTGATTAGAGAGGCATGTCACGCTAGTTAGTTGACAAAAAGAGGAACAAAGACATGATCCAAATGTTTTGGCATTGGCAAGGGGGGGCCAGAATTTGGCTGAACCCTGATCCCTCATCAATGCAGGTTTTCAAGCAGAACCTTGTAACCAAACGGCTCCCGGGAAGTTATGGCTGAAAAGGACAGCCTTTGAATGTCAGTACTAGTGGCAATCATTGATAATAACTTAAAACACAACGGAGAGATCTCACAGAAAAGTGAATTTGTCAATATCTCCTCTCCACAGAGAAATCCGACCAAACTAAGTCTCCCAGCTTCATGTATGGATGAGATTAGCGCTAGAATGGGATTTAAATAGCCAATCAATTAGTTCAAAAGTGCTATCAGACAAATTTTTATTGAAGAACAAGGCCAACATGCATAATCTTCATCTTTCTTCGTTACATCTCTTTAAAATCCCTTCTGTCACTAAACAGATTGGAAGGCAGTCCATATGAGAGTGGATTTCTTCGTGGAGGTGGCTATCTAGGAATGCAACATAACCTTAATCATCTCCCTATAGGAGACACTGTGGTCAATAGGTGTTCTTGTGCAAGATGGAAGCTATCGTCAGATGGGGTGACAGAGTTAAGAAGAAGGAAGTTGCATTTTTGCGATGCACCATACAACAATCGGTTTGCTTGGAAAGAAGATAAAAGAAGAGCTTAAAAGAGGGAGTACCCTTGTTCAGAGAAGTTGGTTTCACACTTTGGCTTCTTGGTAGAGTGGATGTAGCAATATATAAATGATTTCTATGGTTCAGATGATAATCTACTACATAAACTTACATAAACAAATTGCATCAGGCTGCATCCTCTTGGAGCCTCATCAAAGCAAGATAAATAGCACGGAAGTTACATTTTTATTGCTTTTGGGTTAAATATAGGCAGATGTCCTGCCAAAATTTGTTCATCTTCCTATAATCTCAAGCTCATGATGTTGAACATACAACAATATGCCAGACTGCCCCTATCTCTTCATATTATTCAGCTTTCCCATTGTAATAAAGCAAGAGATAATCTATTTTTCTATCCTTTCGAACATGGCTTATATCTTAATAATTTTATGATCAAGCATGATAGCTGCATCACCTGAAAGGCTCATAAACAAGATTCTACTTGCTCCTAAGAAAAGAAAGAATCAGTTGAAACTCAAACAGGGGAAAATAGGAGACCATAAGCATGTAAAAATGTAGGACGCCCCATATTGCAAGATGTATGCTACAGAGGAAAGCCGTACACGGGCTACCTTTGAGCTAAGTGTAGTCTATCATTTGCATGATGAAATGGCCAATGCATGATTATCCAAAGTTTGCAAGCTCAGAGAGTTGAACTCACTCAAGAATGTATGCAGGTTCTTGCATAAATCTTTTCATTCCAGCTTCAAAGACATTGTGTGCTACCTGAATAAATGACAGAAATGATAAATTTGGACCTGCAGTATGTTGTATTAAGATAATTATAAGTTATCACATATTCTTGATTACTGAAATGAAAATGTAGGGATTCGGGGAATAATACCAGTAACAACACTCAGCACATATAGAAAGGAATGGTGCATATCAAACATGGTATAGTATGGAGCATGATCTAAATTACAAATATACACTGTGATGCATTGAATTGAAACTTAAGTCCACAAGGACTATTAATCACAAAGGATTAGGCCTACTATAAACCCACAAAGGAGAAACTTGAGCATCATTTCAGCAGACAAATCTCATTTTGTCTTGATCTAAAGTAAGCTGAGACAACAGATACCAGAAACTTCAATACAAAACATCATGAAGGAGAGTTCAACCTTGGGTTCTTTGTCAAGACAGAGGGCCATCTTAGCATAAGCGACATAAACATGATATGTACAATTTGGTGATTGACGAGCATCTAGAAAGTACTTGCGAGCAGCTTCAACTCCTTCCGTCCTTCTCAAAAAGCGGATATACTGCAAGTTATACACAATTTAATCCCAAACACACAGTTTGTGCCTCATAGACATTCTTATTGTAAAAAACCACAGTATATACGCCGAACACAGTGCGTTGCAAGGACAAAACCACAATATATATGTAAAAAATGCCCAAGGTAGTGACCAAAGGTCCAAAACCATGCAACAAACTGTAGGAAAATAATCACAAAGGATGAACATTAAGGAAGTTTTGAAGCTTCATGTGATTACTCATGATGTATGACATCATGACATAAAATAATTTCATGTCTGGACTAGTGGCACCAATAAAAGCAGTCTGGACCAGCAGACTGCAGCCCAAGATATTGGACATGTAATCACCACTCCCCAGTAATTGTGCTTAAGTATCCAGATTAATTAATACTGTTTACAGTAGGCTGACATCTTTTCAAGATCTGCAATGAATCACCCCTATTACATCTTTCCAAACCAAAAATACATGCACAAGATTGGTAAAATCACTTACTTGTATATGTGCTAGAGAAGCATTATGAGCGCCATCTGTTAAAAGGCTTTCATACACTTTCTTCGCCGCCTTCATGAAAAAAGACATGATAGTTAGAGATGACAGAGAAAAATATGGACCTTCAAGAAACGAAAACAATATTCATCATCTAAACCTGAACTGCTCCACGGGATTCCTCCAGCTCGGCATATGCATACCTCAGTAGCTCAGATTCTGTTAGTAAAATGTATAGATAATAATCTTAAACTTCTGTATGCATATGCGAGGTGAAGAAAACCTCAACTACAAGCCAAACATCAAAAGGAAAGTGAAGGGTATTTTCAGCTTTTAACAATGTGACAACTTTAAATTGGGCCATGTCATAGTTGTCTTGGCTTTGCTTTCTATTGTTATTGGACCAGATCCTCATCAATTCCAGGGAATAGCAATAAAGTTGTGGGCACTTTTGTTTATGAGAGAAGTATGGGTAAAAAGACAAAGACACCCCTTTTTTAATTTAGAATCATGCTTTGATTAGCCGATTTAAATATTTCCTGTTCAACCTCACAGTGAAAAGCAAATGCTATAAGCATAATCAGCAGGCTTCAGCAAGTTGCTCTTCTTTATTTATTTTTTTATTATCTCTTTCTCTTACACCAAAAACAAACTTCCTTTTTTTTTATAATAATAGAAAGCAGAAGCAACAAAAAAGTGCAGAGAAATAGAGATTATCAAGCAGTTCCTTCACATGGAAACAAGAATCAAATTTACCAGGAAGAGCCTTCAATGCTCGCTGAAATACTTTAATAGCAGCCTCCATGGAACCACTTTTTGCATGCCATGTCGCATAATCATGCCATATATCAGGATAATGGTATAGATACATTAAACACTGGAATCAAACAGAATGAACAAGCCATCAATTTTTGAACATAATTGACTGCAATTAGTGACGCAAACATGCAACTGGAAAAGGGGTCAGCAAACCACCTTCAGAACACTGCCATGGTTTGCCGAAAGCATGACAATCATAATCAAGACTCATCCGAAATATATTCTCAAGAGAATTAGATAAAACATTCAGCAGAAAGATATAAAAAACAAAATCAGAAGCTGGATGCACTAAAAGATATCAGCCTATACCTGCTCATAAGTGAGTACAATGCGCTTGTTGGCAGATATGGTGTCTATTCTCTGAGGATTCACCCTGCAATAATATATCTTCTGATTAAATAGATGCAGATTGCTCATCTTTAAAAATTGACAAAATATGCAGTAACCAGTTTACCTGATGTCCATCCCAATAATAGTGGACAATAGCTTTAGTTTATGCTAATGTAAATGCTATTTTTTATCCACATAGCATACAAATGAAATAAAAATTAAATGAGAGGTGTGTCAACAAGGTTGCTTCAATTTGCCAACAGTACAACATAACAGAAGTCCTTGCTTTCAGTGCATTTAATCCCCATGGAGTCGAACTTGGCTAAAAATATGTGCACCTTTGGATCCATACTCAAAAGGTCTTACAGAAGTTCGAAGAATGAGCATCCAGATCACATTCAGACGAAAAACGATACCACACTCTAAGCTCATAATAGCTATTGAAGGATGCATCACATAAATCTTCACCAACAACAAGATAATTGTTTGGCTAGTTATCTAGTCTCCATGATTTTCTATGGCAATTGCATGAACTTAAAGCGTTCTTGGTTGTGCAACCATGGTAATCTAGAGCAAATTCAATGACAAAAAGGTCCAGACAAGACAATATACAAGACAAGGGCTCTGAGGAAGAATTACTCACATTTCAAAGGCTAAAAGCCTTTTCCATGCCATCCACTGTGATTCTTCCTGAAAGAAAAGCAGAATTAAACTAAAAATCACTCATACCAACTAAATTAGAGAAAAACTCAATTCAAGAAAAGAAAACCAGTAAATTGATAGGAGAGTTCGTGTTACGAAACAAGAAAATTCAACAAGAGGACAATATGTTAGTATACTTTTCAGATAGCTGCAAGTAATGGTGCTAGCTGATACTAATTCTGAAAATTACAGAAAGCACTTTAAAAAATAATTCTATAGTTACTAAGCCCCATAGAAATGCGTGCAGCCAAATCTGCAGCTATGAAATGTTCTGCCAAACGACTATTTCATCTAAACTAAAGCACACATAACCTCACCTAATCTTCCAGTGGGACACATAAATTCATTTTAACTTTGCTAACCAGATTGTAACCCATCTGAAGCATAACTCACTTTTGCAGGAAATTTTTCTACTTGATAGCAAGAATATCACATAACAGGTCCACCATGAATCTAAAAAATGAAGAGCACAACTAGAATTCAGTTAAGGTCAGCATATAAAGATTTTTTTCCAAACAAATCTTTCTCTTGTGAGTTTGTAACTTTTTGTCACATGCCTCAATATTGCTCCAGAAATTCCACACAA
The DNA here is from genome assembly GCA_014182565.1 of Eucalyptus marginata. Classification (NCBI taxonomy): domain Eukaryota; kingdom Viridiplantae; phylum Streptophyta; class Magnoliopsida; order Myrtales; family Myrtaceae; genus Eucalyptus; species Eucalyptus marginata. Next base: position 39,091,967 of record CM024595.1, on the reverse strand, counting down.
AATTCCCTCTAAAAATGAAAACAGTCTGCATGCAAGTCCAAAGAAAGAACACGTCAAGAAAGTCCACAGGAAGTTATAGCTAAGTAAAGCACCCTTCAACCTATCAAACTTGCAATATTCAGCCTGCTTGTTAGAAATAGGAAGTAGTTCACCCTTCAATCTAGATGTTGATTCAGTTCTGTACTTCTGGGATTTGGTCTCAAACACACTCATTCATATCATTCTGTATTTTACATATATTAAGGGGGAAATGTATACTTCTAGTGTATATGTCGAAAATATTGTTATCACTGGAGATGATGCACTTGGCATTACTCATTTGAAGGCTCATCTGCATTCACAGTTTAACACCAAAGACTGTACTATCTCAGGATTGAGGTCGCTTTGTTTGAGCGTGTCATTTATTTTTTTCAAAGAAATTGTGCATTGAATATCTTATAGGAAACCAGATTACTTAATTTAAAGCCTGTTGCTACTCCAATGGTTCTGAACGTCAAGTTATTACCAGGTGAGAGGGAGCCTTTTCCCAACCCAGAAGGTACTACAGAAATGGGTATGACACAGTCGCAACCAATGACATTCTGTGATAATCAGGCAGCAATACACAGTGCTTTGAATCCCTTTTTCATGAGAGAGCAAAACATATATAGGTTGACTGTCACTTTTTTTGAGAAAAACTATAGTCTTGGACAATCAGGACTGCGTTTGTCAGAACTACTGCTCAGTTAGCTGACGTATCCACTAAGGCTCCCATTAGTCCCCAAGTCAGGTATATATGTACAAGCTGGGCATTCTGATCTGTAGGCTCCAGCTTAAGGGGGAGTGTTAAGAGTAGGGAATCATATCGTAGTGAATGCATACTTTGATTGTGTAACATTATGTAATCTTGGGTTTACTATTTTGTCATATTTGGACCTAACTTTCTAATCATTTTTCTCATTGTTACACTACTTACGCAAAAAGAGAGATATTGCTTCAAGTTTATCAACAGGTCTCATGAACCAAAGTGACAAAAAGACAGCTAACTAGATCCTCAGAATTTTTCATTCACGCCTTCACAAAAGCCTTCCAATATGAACGACTGGATAGACAGGAGAATTGGAACATCTTTGTGAAAATCTCAGGGTTCCTATCAAAGCCACTCATCATTTCCAATCAACTTGAGAAACGTGTCCAACAAGACCTTGAATCTTTTTACCTCATATACAAGTCAAAATTGCAAGGTTCATTCAGTAAATAGGAGATAATTACCTTACTCGACCCAGTGGGTGGAACTGCAAGCATATTCCAATCAATTTCATCAACATATTTCTTCCTTTCCTTGTTAACGGCCCTTGCACTATTATACTTTGGTTGGTATTCAGATACGAGTCCCTTGGCCTGGTAAATCATAATATACATCTTCCTGTGAAATTCTCGACCATCAAAAGATACATCTGACACATACTTCTGTGAGCAATCAAAAAGGAACTATTACTTTTCCATCTTATAAGCAAAGTATTACCAACTGACGACTGACGGAGTTCTCAAAGTTTTCATAGTCTCTCCAAAGTTGTTCAACATGATGGGTAGGAGTGACAATAGCTTTTTGATATGCTTTGCGCACAGCAGTCATCCGTTGTGACTCCTCCACTGCATTTAGAGCCTGCAAAGGACATCTCATGCTAAGGACAAAGGAAAACATCCACATGGTAAACCCCTTTCAAAACCAAGGTGTAAAAGAAAAGAGAGTATTGCAGCACCGGCAGTGACTTCAAAAATGTTATGTAGTCCATCCAGACTGGCCCAGATGCTATGTCGGAACCTGGTAAAACATGCAACACATGTCATTAGCTTACCTGAATTCTTCCTCATGAAAATCGTGATAATGCACACTAATCCTAAATTTACACAACCGAGCCAGTAAGTAATCAATGCCTAAAATCGCAAATAGACCTCTCCAGTAAAATAGGGACATATATATTCATTCCTTTACTTGTTAATTCTGTTAGCCAATCCCCTATCTTGAACATATGCTAGCAGCTCATCTGTTTGAAAAGTGAAGATGAAAATTTTCCAAAAAAATTCAAATTAAATGCTACAATACATCGTACCAAAAGGCTTAAAGGAGATGACGCACCTACATAACTAAGCATAAAATCAAATGCTTTCCTAGTCTCTTCATGACCCTCGACACCTTTCTTCTCGTTGACCTTTCGAATGAAACGAATGTAGCACCGCCTACAAATGAGGATATTAGGAAAGGCAAGAACTGTAAACTCCTGACTTTTCATCATGTAAAGAAAGACAGTGCAACAATTCTTAAACATTGAACATTAAAGTATGTTATGATAACGCAACTAAAAGTTCAATGACTTCTTGACTTCTCTTGGGAAGTGATGAAGGCATCCAGATCAAAGTAAAACATTTCAAGAAGTTTGTGCCAGAGAAACAAAACATCATCGCAATTACATAAGATTTACATATTTCAATCACGCAAATGATAATGCAGATCAAGCAACCTGCACTGTTAACCTTTCAAAGTCCCAAAGGCATTTATTTTTCTTGCAAAAGATGCACATCTTTGTTGATATCCAATCCTATCCTTACCCTATCATAATCACCGGTTTTAAAATGAAAGAAACATTTTGACCTTAGGTAAGTCTTAATTTTAGGATCCTTATGGGTTCTGATCCCAATCGATAGAGATTTACAGGACCGCTAAGGTCCATCAAACATCTCTTTACAACTAAAATGTACATTTCTAGATTTCTAGGGTCTCAATGTCCCTGATCTCTAATCTCAGGACCCAATACTCCAAAAAACCCCATTGATCCTACATAGGACACAGATTTAACAACTCAGTCCCAAGAATCAGCATGCCTATCTTGCCTAACAGACCTAGTTCATGGGCATGTGGGTCAAGGGCAGCCCAACTCACCTGTCATTTGGACAAGCTTCGCCACAATGTTCTCCACAGTAATTCTTATTTCTAACGACTGATTTCTTCTTGCATGAGTTTTCTGTTCAAGATATTCAACATACTTGGACAATCAAGCAACTTGAGGCAATTCCATGCATCATTTTACCTTCTATTTAAGGAAAGCAAATAAGCAAAGTTAAAGAAACAAGGGAAAAAAATCTCTGATGTAACATGCGCTACTAGCTCATATTCACATTTGAAGCTGCTTTCTCTAGCAGTAAAGATGTTTACCAATTCCTTCTCCATCATGTTCTTTGTTACAAATACACAAGAATATAAGATACACGAAGATATTCTGAAGCAGGAAAACCATAACAAGGGGCTTTGATACCAATTGAAGCAGTTGGAGAAGTAAAAGAAGGCAAAATGAGCCAAAAATAAGGCTAGATTTGAGAAGATTTGAAGCTGGCACAGAATCTAGAAATTTTAGTATATATAAAGAGTGATGATGCTTATTGAATGAGAAAAAATAATGGCACTATGACTGAATGCCTATTTAGGCTAGGTCACAGACAAAAGACTATCTCTAACCTTGAATTGAGATAACAACTTCTAATGGACCTCATTAAACGTCACATGATTGGCACATGACTGTTTATTGACTGAATTACATAATAAAAGACTAAATGGAAACAACACTTAAAATTACTAAATAGTATAATGCTCCTACATCATTCCCCCACAGGTTGGAAAGGATCAAGCTTGATTGGGAAGACCTCTTCAGCATGATCTCAGATTCTCTAAATCAAACTTCTTTATCTCCTCTCCAAAAATTCATGTAGCTTCCATACCTGCCTCATCCAATCATTCCCTAGCTACTTTTTATCCAGATTATCCTTCTTGGTCAACATCCTTCTTCTTTGGTTGGAGAAAACCCAATCTCAAGTCTTGACATGTGAATCATGAGATATGGCGAATCCCTCTCAATCATCATTGATATTCATACCACATCATCACAACAATCAAAGTTCTCTTGCTTCACAAAAAATTGCCAACTATAGCTTTTAGTTAAACCCTCAGATCAAGCAGTAATTACAAAATCAATTATTGACCCAACATCTCTTAGTGACATCTTGTACAGTTCTGATGTATCATGATGGAGGAGTAATTACTAAATTACTATTTATTAATTTTAAGTGTTTTAAGTGTTTCTCCTTTTATTTAGTTTTTCATTGTGTTGTTAGGTTAATAAACAGTTAGTGCCAGTCATGTGACTTTTAATGAGCTCCAATGGTTTAGATTAAAAGTCATTATGCCAGATCAAGAGTTGATGCTGTCTTACATCTATAACCCTAGCATAAAATAGCCTTTCATATCACTTTATCGTTACTTTTTTTGATTCAGTAAACATCGTCAGCTTCTATCAGCCCTAGATTACATCTGTTTTGTTCCAGCTTCCATTCATCTCGATTCTAGCCCTGGTTCTTGTTCTAGTTGCTATCTTTTACCTCTCCAACCACATCAATTTGGTATCAAAGCCCCCTCTTAGGATTATTCCCTGAGAGATCGAACAAATAAGTGCCTTTTGGTGATGCATTATTGAATCAATATGAGAGAACCCATAATGTACTAATTTGAAGGTTGAGCAATCAAATCAGTTCTTAGCACAAATAACCAATATAAAAACAAGATCTAGGCATTCACAATATGAGTACTTAAAATGTGCACCTATGTCTTGACTAACCAATGCTAGACAAGGAGAGAGAGAGAGAGAGAGAGGAGTACCAGAGAGGAACATGGAGACAACTCAGCAAACACCGGCTAAATATCTGTTTAGTAGCATCGTCATTGTTCACAGTCATGAGAGCCTCTACATATTGCTTCCAGAATTTTGCCTGCAGAAGGAAGGGCAAAGGCAGATGGATTGGTCACTTCCTCCACAAAACTCTGATGAGACAGCACCAGAAAGAAACAAACAAACTTGTTTTTGCAAAAGAGGCTCTACCTACAACATCAATTCAATCACCTCACGATGCCCAACCACATTAAAAAGTACATTTATGAAAACCATGACAACTGTTTTACCCAAATGCAAGTTCCCACAATCATACCAATGATACAGCATTAGAAATAGAAGAAAGTGTCAACTCATACAAGTTTGCACCTACAAAGAAATTCTAAGATTTATGAATCTTATAGAAAGCATCATCATAATCCTATTGATCACAAGATGGTCAATTTCTTTATCGAAATCACACAGAGCAATATCAGCCCTAATTATGGCATCTTAAACAATCTGCACCCACCTAAGATTTAAAGAGGATATTATTCCCGGAAATAAGTCATATGAAAAAGGAGCCAGGAAGCAGTAGGTTCTTTCTGGTATTGTACTTGACAAACTATCAGGACAACCAGGAAACTGAAAATATTTACATCACTTAGCTCGGCAAACTCCACCTCTAGCGACTTATAATAATCAAAACCTGCCAAGTTATTCATAATATCTCATGCATCTGCAGCATGACACAAATAAAACCCAAAGCACCTCTAACAAATACCAGAAAAAAAACCACATATAATAAAGAGATAAAAAAAAGAATCAAATTAGTTCACAACCAGCACTAAATGAAAAAGATAAACCCCAGAATCAGCAAGTACACTTGCTTTCATTCTTAAAGCAATTAAGAGGTACAATGCTCTTTCACCACTGACCACCCCATCCTTGCAAAACCAAAAAACATAAGAAAAGGAATAAACTGCCTCAAACAACAAAAGCTAATTTGACATTATGCAACAACAATTGCCTAGACAGAATGCACCCAGTATCCTTCATCCACTATTATCATGGAGAAAAGTAGTCAAAGCAGCAAGAACCGAAAGCAAGACAACTTCTAGTAGCATAGCACCAACTCCGCATGTATATTGCAAAGCCCGTTCGAATTCGAAACAACGCGTAAACTCGGCAACCTGTGCATAACTCATGTGCAGAAACGCGACAAATCAGCACGGGATTTAAGAAAACTCACGGCGGTCGGAAACACTGCCAGGAGCTGCTCATACATAGGCGCGGCGTCCGCGATGGGCAGATGCTGAAATTCCGGGGGGGCGAACTCTCAGAAAAAAATCAATCCAATCAAGGTAGATTACAGTAAAGAACGCGGGGGAGGGATCGAAGCGCCGTACCAGTGCCGCGCTCGCCAAGGCCTCCGCCGCGTCGACGCTGTACTTGTCGACCGCGTTAGCCGCCGCCGCCGCCTCCGCCGCCTCCGCCGCCGCCGCCGCCTTGTCCTGCGAAACCAATCAAAACAGTTCGACCCAAGAAAAGCGATCGGCCGAGCTCGAAGGCGGAACAGCACCGAAGAATCGTACGGACTAACCTTCGATTCCGGAACGGAGGAGGGAGTCTCCGCCGACGCCATGGAGGGCCCCGATTGAATACGCCGCTGATCGGGAAGAGACGATCGGGAGGGATTGAGCAGCCGGAATCCTTCGCTCGGGTTCTTCGATCGTCGGAGATTTTAGGGATTTGGGGAGGAATTCGAACGGGAGGCGCGAACTGAGCGACGCTCCGAACGGCGGCCGGGCGAGTGGAGAGTCCGTTTAGCGACGCTGGGCCCGATCGGATCGGCCCTGGACCGGACCGGCTCGGTGTTTGCTTTTGGATGTTAAAAAAGGAAAGGTGGTAACCGCAAAATCGGCCCTCGAACACCGAGTCACAACAGCAATTCATAACGTTGTGTCTACGTGTACAAATTCCTAAAAAAAATTACGCACTTTTTTTTGGTCGTAATAGAAAATTTCATTCAAGTAATAGAAATAGAACAACCCGAAGCGTAGGCTTCAGAGTATACAAGATCCAAAAGTGCTGGGGAGGGGAAACAGCCCAGTTGGGGGTAAAGTGCCACTACCATGGGCCTTTGCGGCCCAATCCGCTACAAAATTCACATCTCGCCTGCAATGCATAATGCGTAGGTTAGGGAAACAGGGGAGTAGTGCGGCGGCTTCTGCAAACAATGCCCGAGCCTCCCATGGCGTTGAGCTAGGATCGTGCACAGCTTCAACCAAAATGAGGCAGTCAGATTCGATCACAAGTGGGTCGGTAGCTTTTCCGTGCTACAACAGATGGTGAAGGGTGAGATTGAGTGCCTGGATCTCTGCCTGCAATGCCGAGGACCTGGGAAACCGCTAGTAAATCCATCAATCAATGTTCTAGTATGATCTCGGCATATACACGCCATAATTCCTTAGTGCTTGCAAGTTGATAAGCCCCATCTATGTTTATCTTCAATACTCCAGGATCTGGTGGCCACCACAACTGTTCGGGATTCGGAGGAGGTTGCCCTGTTCGCGTGGAGAGCCGAGAGGAGTTTTGTGCGATTTGGACATGGGCGAGGGCTACTTCCACTACCTATCTCGGATCTGGACGCTATCGGCGGAAGATGAAATTGTTGCGCACCTTCCAAATCTACCACAAGATTGATGCAATCGTCTCTAGGCTAGGTGAGATCTACTGTTGTCCAACCCTTTCGGCAAGCCATTTATCCATTCATTGTACTACTTGTGGTGATAGCTGAATGTTGATATGAGGGTATAACCATATGCCATGTGTCCATGGACAGAACAGAAAAAGATGCTCCATTGTTTCTGGTGTGTGATGGGGGCAAAGATGACATACCGGATCTGTGGTGATGCGTCTATGATATAGGTTATCTTTTGTTGACAATGCGTTGTGGCATAAAGACCATAGGAATGTACGAAGTTTAGGGGCTAGTTTCATGGTCCAAATTCTTCGCCACAATAATCCTGGTGTTTGATAGGAGGATGAGGCACGGTTTGGCCTATCGTGTCAGCTGCGGTTTTGATAGTATGGTAACCACTTTTCACTGTATATTGACCATGTTGGGTTGCTGTCCAAATAAGTTGATCAGCTGCGAAGTGAGGTCGTACTGGAATATTAAGAATTTCCGCTATTGTCTGAGCATCGAAATGTTGGTTGAGTAGGTGTGTGACATCCTGATTTTTAGATTCTGATTTCGATTCGATAAGTCGGGATTTTCATCAACGTGATTATAGTGCTTTTCTCTGAGATGGCCACTCACGAGATAACTAGCCTATTAAGTAAAGCCGTTAAGGAATATAAACGCAATAGACTTGAGAATTCGACTAAGAATCGACTGCTCGACTGTGCTAGTCTGCAAGGGTCATTATGGCACAGTTAAAAATTGATCAAAGATCAAAGATAGGTCGATTTGACTGAAATGTGTGGCTAAACGTGGGTGATTTCACTAATTTGCAAAATTCTCGTCGATCGGCACTAGATTGATTTTTCTATCGTTTACGGCGCCCTATGTCCGTATTTGAAACCTTGAGATTTTCGCGACAACCGAGAGCCGTCAATGTGTCGAAGAGGAACGTGTGGCTCGAAGAAAATCGATCACGGGTCAATTGCACCAAAATTCCTAAAAGCTACCCGGTAGGTTAAGTCACGCTAAAATCGTGTCCGATTGAAATTAACCGCGAATTTGAACCCGATTTCAGAAATTGAAAGTTCTGTCATGTCACGAGTCATTTTAGAAACATCAACTCATCTTTCAAAGCATTTTGGAGATTCCGGGATTTTTACGAAAAATCGATTTGGACGATTCGGAAAACAAACGAAAATTCGAATGGGCTCATTTGAAGGGAATTTCGACTTCTAAGCCGAGCTACTGGGTGATGGAAATTTTGTGGAAATGTGTGGGATTTTTCTTCGACGAAATTGGACGTTGATTTGGGAATTTCATGAAGAAATTAAAGCCAAAATTAGTGAAATTCGGAGTTATGGTTTGAGGGCTAAACTTTGGCATCAAATTGAGAAAATATGGATATTCAAAGCAAGAAAGAATTAGGGGAACATGGTGATATGCATGAAGACCAAAGGGGGGACCAAGTAATTAATGGAAGGGATATTTGTGTTGACATTTTCTCCTTTTTCTTGGCTTGTTGAGCATGTCCCAGCTATTGGCCTCCATCTTCTCACGTGGACGACCCCTGCCTCAGCTGAAGACCCCTTTTGTTTTCGTTTTTTTCATTTCCTTCCTTCGCTACATTTTCCTCCATCATCGTGTCTTCTTGGTGTTGTCTCTTTCCCCCACCGACAGCTGCTTTCTCTCTATCTTCATCAAGCAGGCCATCTCCACCGAAATCTCCTTGCCACACGTCCACGCCTCCAACTCCCTTGTTCAACCAAAGAAACCCCCTCCCCAACTTGTTGACCGTGAAGCCCCACTCACACGCCCACTTCCACTCACCAACTCCCCTCTGCAGGCCACGCATCCAAGCCCTCATCTTCTTCGGTCAAAGCTTCTTCAAACTTGCTTTGATTGTTGATGTCACGACCCAAACCTCGAGCGCATACACATCCCTCAGTGGTCGATTAAAAATTTTGCAACCTCCCAGGAATTTTTGCCGACCCATTCATTTTATTGCACAAGCGGAAACCTAATAACAATCTCCAAACAACACAGAAATGGAATAGCAAACATAGGATTATATTTACACTAAACACACATATTTTTACAAGAGTGTTTACATATATAAAAGTCTAATATGACATAGATCTATTTCAAAAAGAAGAGCTTTTAGGCTATCTATGCTCCGAGCTCCTCGTCCATGGGAACAGGGTCCCTAGTGATCCTGTCAGACTTCTCGATAACCAAAGGGTGAACTATCACCCGGTGTCCAAACTAGATGGAAGACCTATCAACTTCTGACATAGACTAAACAACAACCTATCTTTCGCTTCCTGCAAACCCCTGCGTACTTCTCTTGAAAATTCTCCATTTAGGGACCTGAAAAATTTAGCCCACATCGGGGATGAGATCACATCTCAGCAAGTTCAATCCCTAAATCTCAATTAGGAGAAGGGTACACTCTACATACAACCTAGTCACATTTCTCATAACTCTTTTAACCCTAGCATTCCCATGCACATTAGTATCAATCAAATCAAACATAACAATATCAAGATCATATACCACATTAATATTTCCATAGATGTATATGCAGGAATGTAAATATTAACACAATCATACGAGCCCCCAATTACTAGACTAAATTGTTATGGTACGACCCATACCGCACCACACAATTCCGTCTCCTAATTAGGTCCCTCAAGTTCGATCATCCATGCGTCTCGACAAATTTTAATTCACTGGATGTAGTCAACCCAACAGATAACAGTCATTCCGGCTTGGTCGGGCATTGTCTCACACCATTGAGCACGAAAACGTCTACATCTAGACGGCATTCCGATTAGGAGCATCGGTCCAACATCCACTGCGACCGGCATCCGTTGACTTGGGGCATTCCCAAAGGAGCATCATCCGGCCCCAAAGGCTCATGACGGATTCTCATGTAGCATGTGCATTTATCCAATTTCACAATTCAACAATTAATTGTGCATCTCAGCCATATCACTAAATAAGCAAATTTCCAGCAAGCATGTCATTAAAAACAATCACACATTACTACATGCTCTAACCGGCAAAGACTGTCCATTTGCGCACTTCCGAGTTTAACACCAAAATCAACTCAAACGAGTTTGAAAAATTCTCAAACTTGAACATGTGATAAAGGACACGTAAACAAACGTTTTTCATGCGGACGCCGAGACTCAAATCCTTCTAGATTCGGCCTAGTAATTCACTCAATCCAACACCAAAATCGGGTTTGTTCCCAAATGATATGTTTTCCGAAATCAGCTTGGTTCGGGGTCCAAAACGGGTCCATTTGATCTGAAATTCGAGTATGTTAAATTAGAAGATATAACAAACAACTTTTGTGAAAAAATCATTTGAAATTTCGAACCCTAAGGGTTAGTAAAAACCCCTAGAATCCTAACAGGTCAGGATTTTTCCTATACAGTCCAACTTTCTGTTTAAAGATAACGGAGTTAAAATCTTCTTCTTTTAAATTCTCAAAAATCCTGAGAAAAATATATGTTATTATTGAAGAGGTCTAAAACATTTCTTTAGAGGGAAATCACTTCAAAATTGCAACACATCTCAGTCTACAAAAATAGCAAACCACAAATGTCTAACAATCAATTCTGGAGAACAGTCTCTATCTTTGGCTAAACTATCCCCTAAGGTTCAAAGTTTGTTATTTAAATTAAGACTAAGTTTTTCTATGGCTAGTCTAACCTTTCTAAACTAACACTAAGCTATATTTAATCCCATCTAAACCTTCCTTAGCTTATTTAAATTCCTAAACAAAGGTACACAGCCCCTAATCAAGTCTTAGGAGAACAACTCACCTAACTAGGAAAATCAAGTCTTAGGAGAACAACTCACCTAACTAGGAAAACTCGAGGTTGCACTTGATGAAGGAGTGGCAGCAGCCGGCTAAAGGACTCGCGAAAACCTGACCATGGACGCCGTGAGAAGCTCCCGTAGTTGCCGATTTCAAGGACCGGCCAATGACGTCGTCCATGCGTCGAGATGTCTTGGACGTGGTTTGGCACGAGTCGGTTACACGTGAATCCTCTGAGCCGCCCGTCAGTCTGAGTTATAACCAAAATGGCATTAGGGCGAAATTGACATGGCAAGAGAACTTAAAACCGGACTTCGAATTATCGGAAATGTCCGGGACAGACTTTGGATGAAGCTGCTTCGAATAGTCGACAACGCCAGTTAAGCCGAGCAGTTGAAAAAGGGATTTCCGGACATAGGAAGTGAGTCCGTGAGGACGTGGGCCAGGCCAAGCTAGTGTGGGCCTAGGCCCAAGGTGGGAAAGCCACCATGGTGGGCCTAAGAAAATCAAATGAGCCCATTGGGCCAAACCAACTATTCATCTTTTAAGCCCATGGGCCAATTCTTGGCCATTTCAAGCCCAACAAATTCCTAAGCCCATTCCTATTCATGGCCAAGCCCAATCCTTAGGCCCATCCACCAATTTCAGCCCAAGGTCATATTTGTAATTTGTGCGAGGTGAAATGACCAAAATGCCCTAGAGCTTGTGGATAAGGGCAAAAAAGAGAAGAGAGAGAAGATGATGTCATGGGGAATTGAAGTGGCCATTTAATGGCTTTAATGTGGAGTGCAACAGCCCCTCCCATCACTCTCTCTCTCCCTCATTCGGTCCCCATCTCGAACGGAGCCTTCTCTCCCCTCGTTTTCTCTCTTCCGGTTTGCTCCAGGTTGACCCTTCGCCCGGTGAAGAATCGAGTCAAAAGTGGTATTACCGGTTGAATCACAGAACGAGCCACCTATCACCGTGACCGGGAGAGACAGACCGTTCTAACGAGTCCAATTTCATCTCTAACGGAGCCGCCGTCCGTCCTGTACGGCCGTCGCAAGCCGCCTGTCGCCGGTCCGTCGGTCCGCCTGCAGCCTGCACTGTTTCGAGTTTTCGGCCATTTTTCTTCCATTCCAGCCGTTCCTCCGCCCATCCCAACCTCCAGCAAGACCCCCAAGACCTCCTCGGGTGCCGCCGGTTGTCGGCCACCCCCTCGCCGAGCTCCCGCCAAGCCGTTCAACTTAGTTTCTCCTCCAGGCTGTTTTTTGATGTTTTCGGGTGGGAGTCCGAGCCGTGGTTGCTGTGTTGGGCTTGGGACCGCCTTGGATCGTCGTGGTAGAGGTTCCAAGTGCGTAGCCACCGTCGTCGCCGCCGCCGTCGGTGTCTCCGGCCCGCTTAACGAGTGAGTTTAGCTCCTAATCCTTCGATTAGTGCCTAAACTTGCTTAGGGTTGGTTTAATTAGATTTAATTCTAGTTTATGTGATTTAATTAAGTTGTATTAGCCCTAAGATAGGTGGTTAGATGGATGGATTAGATTAATTTAGCTTAATCTTGCTTTATTTGCTTAATGTGACTTATGTGGTTAATTAAGCATGTTTAGCTTTAATTGATTGATTGTTTGCTTTAATTAATGTTTTGGTTAATTTCTGGCTATAATTTATTATTTATTGAATTCTGGAAAATTATCGTTCACTCGACACATTCACGAGGCACCGTTCACGTGCATCGTTCACGCGCATCTTGTTCAAGCAAAGCACCGTTCACCCGAGAGTGAAAAATTGCCTTGTTTCATGTGTGTTGATTTTATGAAGTGAATGGATGTGTAAATGTATGGGCATCCGCATGAATTGAGTGATGATTTGTGTAATTGTGTGATGATTGTGATATATAGGTATTTTTAATTAGAAAATACCGGGCGTCGTTTACAACGCCAAAATGGATTTGTGGGTTGTTAAAGTTAGTGGGGCCGTGAAGACCACTTAACCTAAATTATGCCAGTGGGGCCGAGTTCTGCCACCGAATTTGGAATCGGTCGCGCCCGAAGGGCCGTAAATTGCCACCTGATAGAGGTCGCGCCCGTTGGGCCGTAATTTGCCACCCGATAAGGGTCGCGCCTGATAAGGCCGTAACCTGCCACCTATTAAAGGTCGCGCCTTTGAGGCCGTAAATTGCCACCCGATAAGGGTTGCGCGATAAGGCCGTAACCTCGCCACCTATTAAAGGTCGCGCCTTGAGGCTAGTAAATTGCCACTGATAGGAGGTCGCGCGAATTGATGCATTGATGTGTGAAATTGTTATATGCATTAATTATATGCATGAGTGAATCACATCGTTTATGGTATGCACACATGAATCGATAATGTGCGGGGTGTGGCAATGGCCGAGTGAGATCGCTTATGATGCGACTCGTGTGTGATTGATGAACCGCATCATCTAATGGTCATGTGCTTTGTGTGTATCATCTTTGAGTGATACCGTGCGGGGTATGGCATACTGTGAGAGGTTGTATGCGAATCGACTATTGTTTGTTGGAAGCCGTGAGTTGGTTATTGAATATAACCATTTTCAGGTTCCTTGTGTGAAGAACCCGGAGCTTGAAGCGGAAAGGACTTGCAACCGCAAGAAGTGTATTTGATTTGAAATTGGTTGTCCCGTTTTTCTATCCCATATATGTTGTTGTCGGGATTGTGGCTCGCATGTGTAAAATGAAAAGGGTTGGACAGCGGGAACATCGCATATCGACCACCGAGGGATGTGCGCGTGGGTCCTTCGAGAAGCCCTGGTAAGAGGCTCGGCCGGTGGGTTGAAACCGAAGAGGGATGCGGCTACGACACACGGCGCGGCTCGCTTGTTGGTGGCTGAAAAGCAACACAGAGGAAGGCTTTAGGTCCTTCGGTGGTGAGGTTAGGTTGAAACCGAAGAGGGATATGCTAAGGTGCGGTTGCGACACCATCAGACGGAGTTGCAGGATTTTTGGTAGAGAGAAAATGGAGTGGCGCTTGGTCGGTTAAGCTTTTGGCTTATTGGCGATGGAATTTGGTCCTCAAACAAATCCCATGACAAAGAGAAGTGGAACATGAAAGCAACTGGGTCGAAACTTCTAGTGGCCCCATAGGTTGTAGCGCCAAAATCGAGTCTTCTCTACTTCTGTTTGGTTCAGTAGAAAAACAGAGGAAGCGAAAACAACGGTTCGAACGTTTAAAGGGGAAAGAGACAAAAGTTTTTTCGGTTGGGGAAGGAGGAAGGGAAAAGGAAAGAAAGGAAAGAAAAGGGAGAGGCAAACGCACGCTTCTGCTGGCTAGGGATCACGCGCGGAAAAGAGGGGAGAGAGAGAGGAGGAAAGGACTATGGAGGGTCCCCTCTTCATTTTCCACAAGCCTTTGGTCCTTTTTATCCATGGAAAAAATGGTTCCTATCACTCTCATGAAGCCCACCACCCTTGAACACATCTATCCACTCCAAATGAAACTCAAATGTTGAAGAAATCCATGATGTTGGGCATTCCTACAAATTTGCCTTGTTTCTAGAAGCTCTCCCTTTTCCATTTTACCATTTCACTATCTTAGTTAATAAGGACAATTCTTCATTTAAGTCCTTATAATTCCTTCTCCAAATGTTCCACAATAAAGGCCCAAAAACCTATTTAAAATGTGGCATTTCCCTTATTCTTTTAATTTGTTGCATTCGGAAATTTTCACCAACAATTCCCGTCGTCAATAATTCTTGAAAAGATGTAGCAACATTCCTAAAATTAATTGTGACACATTAAAGTTCTCAATTTCTGAAATCGGAATAAATTTCGCAGTTAAATTCAGTCAAACGTGATTTCAGCACAACCTAAACTATTTGGTAGTTTTTGGGAATTTTCGGTGCAATTGGCCCGTGGCCGATTATTTCTGAGCCACAATGTACATCTTGACCCATTGGCGACTCTCGGTTGTTGTGAAAATCTCTAGATTTCAATTACGAGCACAAGGTACCAAAACGACACAAAAATCGGTTTAGTACCGATCGATGAGCATTTTGTAATTAGCTGGAATCACCCATGCCTAATTATATGTCTCTATCGAATCGACTTATTTCCGGTATTTGATAGATTTTCGACTCTGTCGCAATGACCCTTGTAGATTAACACGGTCGAACAATTGATTCCTAGTCGAATTCTCAGGCATGTTGCATTAAAATCCCTTAATGACTTTCCCAACTAGTCTAGTTATCACTTGAGTGATCGGCTCAGGGAATAGCACTATAGGCACGTCGATGAAAAGCCCGATTTATTCAATTGAAAACATAAGTGGAAAAATCAAACTATCACAATTGACCCGCCAGCTTCCCACCGAAGACCGAGGACCGAAGCTGCTTCACCCCGAGTCGTCCAGCGCCTTTTTGTCCGCAAGCCCAGCCCCACTTCCATCTTCCTCGAGCAGCTCCCACCTTCGAAGACTTCGCTGCCACTTGTCCAACCGGTCAACCACCAGCAAAGTCGACCGCCTCTGCTCCACCGATCTTCACTCCACGCGGCCAGGGATCCAGCTGCCATCTCCGTCCGTCTCTTCTTCAACCGAAGCAAGTAGCAAACCAGCGAGTTTCACATCCCTGCCGCAGCAAGCCCAGTTCGATTTTTCAGCAGCCCAGCCCACTCGAGGCAAGCTCAGCCCGTGAGCTTTAGTCCCTCGAGCCCTTGCTGCTTCTCTCACCCGGCTCAGCTCGCGCGAGCAGCCCACTTCCAACATTTGGCCCATCTTCAGTTTTAGTCCAGCTCACTTGAAGTCCAAGAAGCAGGCCTAAGCCCATCAACCAAGCCCAGCATTTGCTGTAGGTTTGCAAGGCCTTTTAGACCCGATTCAAGTGCCCGTTGATGCCGCCGAAAGTTCGGGTATCGGCCGCCGTCGCGTCCCCGCCGTTTTGGTCCGAACGGATCAAAAATCAAGTGAGTTTAACTCACTAATCCTTACTTAGTAGACTAATGATACTTAAGGGTGGATATATTAGAGTAGAGTAATTAATTTAATACTTTACCGATGCATGTTAGGTGGCTAGTTGTAGCAATTAGCAAGTAAATAGGTTCTAGTATTTATTGAACGAACCTCAAAATTTTTCCGGGTCCGTTTCAACTTCCAATTAGGCATTACGGGCCTAAGTTGGATTTATTGGCATTTATTTAATATTTTCCATAATTATTTATTTATTTATTTTCCGAAAATTAAACCGGGATAGCCGGTGACCGGAATTTTATGCTGGTTATTGTGGTGCAATATATTTATTTATTTAAACTTTAATTGATGTTAATTTTGCCTGATTGTGATTTTAGGATTTTATTCCTAAATTGGTTTAATTTTAGTAATTGATTGGAAAATAACCGAGCGTCAGTTTACAACACCAAAAATATTTTGGTGGACTATATAAAATAGTGGGATTTATGGAAAGAAAATTATTATATTTTGGCTAAGGCCGACCGTGTACCCACACACGATATTTTATCGGGAATGATAACATGATGGAAATACCGGCTCGGTGACTTTATATGTCATTTTGGAGAAAGACGGTACACTAAACCGGCTCGGTGACACTATATGTCATTTTGGAGAAAGACGGTACACTATGTGACTATTTGATTTTTCTACTTCTCTTTTCAATAGAATGAATCGGACTTTTCATTAACGTGCCTAAAGTGTTATTCTTTGAGCCGATCACTCAGGTAATAATTAGACTAGTTGGGGAAGTCATTAAGGAATTTTAATGTAAAAGGCTTGAGAATTTGACTAGGAACCAACTATTCGACCATGTTAATCTATAAGGGTCATTGCGGCACAAACGAAAATCTATCAGAGACCGGAAATAGGTCGATTCAATTGAGATATGTAATTAGGCATGGGTGATTCCACCTAATTACAAAATTCTTGTCGATCGGCACTAAACCGATTTTTGTGTCATTTTTGTACCATGTGCTCATAATTGAAACCTAGAGATTTTCACGACAATCGAGAGTCACTAATGAGTCGAAGATGTACATAGTGGCTCGAAAATAATCGACCACGAGTCTAGTGAACCGAAAATTCCCAAAAACTACCCGATAGTTTAAGTTGCGCTAAAATCACATTTAACTGAAATTAACCGAGGAAATGATGCCGATTTCAGAAATTGAGAACTTTCACGTGTCACAATTAATCCCGGGGAATGTTGTTGCTTCTTTTTAAAATTTATGGATGACGGGAATTATTAGCGGAAAAGGGGCAAGAGTAGAAAATTAAAAGAATAAGGGAAATGCCACATTTTAAATTGGTTTTGGACCTTTAATGTGGGACATTTGGAAATGAGCTATAAGAACTTGAATGGGGACTTGACCCTATTAACTAAAGTGGTAAGATGGTAAAATGAAAAGAAGATAGGCTTCTAGAAATGAAGTAATTTCGTAGGAAGGCCTAAGGCTTAGAATTTCACCTCAATTTGAATCTCATTTGGAAGAGATATACGTGTGTAAAGTAGTGGGACACTTGATGGTGATGGATGGTCAAATTTCCATGGAAAAATGACCCCTTAGCCTTGTGGAAAGTGTAAAGGGAACCTTCCTAATATTTTCCTCCTTTCTTTTCCCTCTTATCCGCACGTAAAGCACAGCAGCTGCAGCAGGCATTGGCTGCTTCCCCCTTCTTTTTCCTTTCTTTTTTTTTTCTTCTTCTTTCCTTGACCGTAAAAGTTGTTGTCGCTTTCCCCTTCAAGTGTTCGAGCACCTCTGTTTTACTTCTTTTCTTCCGGTTTTTGCTGAACCAATTAGCAAGTAAACCAGATTAGAGGAGTTCGGGTTTTTGGCACAGCAAACCGGCGGACCACCAGAAGTTCGACCGGGCTGCCTCTCATATTTTATATATCTTGTTCTTGGAGTTCAAGTGATGACAAAACCCCTCACTAGCAAGAAACGGCTCAGCCGACCAAACACCACGTTTGTTTCTCTCTACCGAAAATTTTGTAAGTCCATGTGTTGCTGTTGCTGTCACACCGCAACACACGCCTCTGTTGTTTCGGCTTAGCCCCATCACCGAAATACCCAAGACCCGGCTCTATGTTGCTGTCCAACCATCAATGAGAGCCGCATTTAGTTTTGAATAGGTGAGTTGTTTTCCTAAAATTGGATTAGGGGTTGTGTACCTCTGTTTAGGGTTGAAATTAGATAAGAAAAGTTTAGATGATATTAAATATAATTTAGTGTTAGTTTAGAATGGTTAGATTAGCCATAAAGAAGCTTAGTTTTAGTTAAAATAGCAAGATAAGAACCATAGAGGACAGCTGGGCCAAAAACAGGGGATGTTCTTTAAAACTATTTTCTGGACGTGTACGATTTATTATTTTTGTAGACTAACATGTGTTGCGATTTTGAAGTGAATTTCTTCTAGAGAAATGTTTTACACATCTTTAAGTATAACATATATTTTTCTCAGGATTTTTGGAGAATTAAAGGAAAAGGATTTTGGCTTCGTTGTCTTTAAACAGAAACTCGAACGGCACTGGAATTTGCGACCTGTAAGGATTTTATGGATTGTTACTAACCCTTCGGGTTCGATTTTAAAAATGGGTCTTCACAAAAGTTGTTTGTTACATCTTCTAGTTGAACATACTCAAATTTCAGACAAAACGAACTTATTTTGGACCTTGAACCAAGTTGATTTCGGAAAACAAAACCGTGGGAAAAGGACCCGATTTTAGTATTTGATTGAGTGAATTACTGGGCCAAATCCAGAAGTATTTGGGCCTCAATGTCTTCACAAAAAATGTTTGTTTACATGTCCTTTAGCACGTATTCAAGTTTGAGAATTTTTCGAACTCATATGAATTGGTTTCTGGTCTTGAACCCGAAAGTGCGCAACTGGGCAGTTTCTGCCAATTCTAGTCAGTAGAAGTTTATAACTGTTTTGAAGTGTTTCTTGCTGGAAATTTGTTTAATTGATGTTGTGAATGAAATGTGCAATTGAGCATTAAACTATGCCATTGAGTGAATGCATACACGACATGAGAATCCGTCACGAGCCTTTGGGGCCGAACAATGCTCCTTCGGGAATGTCCCAAATCAACGGATGCCGGTCGTAGTGGATGCTGGACCGATGCTCCTAATCAGAATGCCGTTAGAGATGGACGTTGCCGCGCTCAACGGTGCGAGGCGATGCCCGGTTATGCCGGAAGACTGTTATCTGTTGGGTTGGCCATAACCAATGAATGGAAATTGTGAAATGCATGAATGATCGAAGATCGAGGGACCTAATTAAAAGACGGAACCATATGGTGCGATATGGGACGTACCATCACAGTTTAGTCTACTAATTGGGGGCCCGTATGATTGTATTAATATGTACATTCTTGAGCATTTATTTGTGAAAATATTATTATGCTACCTAATCATGATACCATTATGTATGACTTGATTTGATCAAGACTAATGTGCAGGGCAATGCTATAGAAAAAGGGGTTGTGAGAAACGTGATTAGATTGCATGTAGAGTGTACTTTTCTCCTAATCTGGATTTAGGGACTTAACTCGCTGAGAAGTGATCTCACCCCGTAGTGGGCTAAACCTTTTAGGTCCCTAGATGGAAGAATGTTAGGTCGAGTGCAGTCGGTTGCAGGAAAGGAAGAGTAGGACTCTCGCTATCTCATTACAGGTGATGACGGGTCTTCCGTCAAGGCTGGATGCAAGGTGATGGCTCACCCCAGAGAGAGTCGGGAAGTATGGTAGTGTAGTAGTGAACCCCAGTCTTGTAAATAGAAGCTTAGCTCGTGGGTAACCGAACAGCTTCATCTTTTAAATCGGATCTTGGGGTGTTAAACTGGTCTATGTACATAAGTACTACGGTATTGTAGGTGCGGCTTGTAAAAATATTATCCTATGTTTCTACTCCACTATTTTGTTGTATGGATATTGTTTTACATTTCCGCATGCGCAAAATAATGAATGGGTCGGCAACAGTTTCTGGGATGTTGCAAATTTATATCGACCATTGAGGGATGTGCATGTGCCCGAAGTTCAGGTCGTGACACACTAAACCGGCTCGATGACTCTATATGTCATCTTAGAGAAAGGACGATATGATATAACAATTCGAACACTATATGTCATCTTGAGAAGGAATTGTTTGTATACCGACTCGGTGACTCTATATGTCATCTTGGAGAAAGACGGTATGACCCAACGATGTGTTATAATGGCTCGATGACTCTATATGTCGTCTTGGAGATAGAACGTCATGCACAGGTATGTTATAATGACTTGATGACTCTATATGTCATCTTGGAGATAAAACGTTATGCATACCCGCTCGATGACTCTATATGTCATCTAGAGATAGGATAGTACTGTCTATATCTCACTTTAACTAATGAATCTTGGATTTTGATCGGATTCATAGATAGTATTGAATGGACCGACCAAGAGATGGTCGTGATGACATGTAATCGACTAGGTCGATTGATCGATGTTTCGATCTGTGGTATTTGATTGGGTGCCTATTCGAACTGTGTTGAATTGCAGGTGGAATCTGAGGCCAAGGTAAGTTCTCTGACCCATGTTGTGCATAGGCAGCCCTTATGATGTATTGGCTTACTAATCGGGTCTTAGGGAGTAGAACTCGTTGAGACATTGTCTCACTAGTTATTATATAACCATTTTCAAGTCCTTAGATGGTGTTGGTGGAGGACCGGAAGCCCCAAAGTTTGGAAAGGTGGAGATCGAAGAATCAGCGAAAATGTCTAACTAGAGGATCATAGGACAATTCCTTTTTGTAAAGCCGATAATTTTTGTAAACAGCCTAGCATTATTTATAAACCTGTTTGTTTATAAAAAAGCTTATTTTAATTTGAAAAATTGAGATCCTATTTTCCTATCCCATTGTTTTATTATCTGTGGATTATTTATATATTTCTGCATGCGTATTAAAATAAAGGGTTGGCGATGCGTCCTGGGACGTCGCTATTATATCGACCAAGTAAGGGATGGGTGCGTGCCCGAGGATTGGGGCGTGACAAGGGGGATATTCCAAGTGTTGTGGTCCGGGTAGATAAGATCAGCCACCTTCATAGGTTCTCCTCTAGCAGCAGGTCCGCCTAGTATCCCTTTAGGTAGCCATTTATCTTCACGGATTCTAATCGTTTGCCCATCACCAACCAACCACTGAAGTTGAGGTAAGATTGAATCCCTCCCTAGCAATAGGCTTTGCCAACCCCAGGATGGTCGAGCTCCGCGATCCGCATACCTAAAGTCCTATGAGTGAAAATAAAGGCCTTTGAAGAGTGTGCTCCATAGGGATGATGGTTGTTGGATTAAACGCCAGGCCTGTTTCCCAAGCATGGCTTTGTTGAAAGTGATGAGATCACGGAAGCATAGGCCGCCATTGTCCTTTCTGCCTTTAAGTACTTCCCAATGTTTCCAATGAATTCTTGATTTGCGACAATCATTTTGCCACCAGAACCTAGCAATTTTCTGTTCAACAGATTTACAAAGAGACATAGGAAGTTTAAAGATGGACATAGCATACTGGGGGATGGCTTGGATAACAGTCTTAATCAGGATTTCCTTGCCGCCCTTAGAGATTAAGTTTTCTTTCCATCCTTCCAATTTGGCATTCACTCTCCCCAGAATCCAGGCAAACATCTCTCGTTTTGAGTGCGCCCCCAATCAGACGATATACCCAGATATTTACCAGTCCTTTCAAGCACAGGTATTCTAAATTCCCTCACCAAGTTTTCTTGTAGTCTACTAGGGCAAGCTTTACTGAAAATTATGCCCGATTTGTTCCAATTAACAGCATGTCCCGTAGTCCCTACTGCTTATGGGACTATGATAGAATCTGTTCGGAAAACTAGTAGATGAAATAGTATGGAAGCGAACGAGGGGAAGCTAAGACGGGACGAAGGGATTCCAGATGAGAAGGTGATGGCTTTCGATCCGCGGGATTTGCTACCGTCAGATATTGCACTAGAAATGGAATGGAGGAAGCAGAGGTGACTACTAGGGAGGCAATAGTAGCGCATGTAGTTTTCTAAACAATGTTGATTCGGTATATTTGCGAGATTCTAACAATCCTGGAGTTTACCATCTAAGAAGAATATTGCATCATCTACAAAAAATAGATGAAAAAGGATAGGACACCACCTGTTCAACCTGATGCCCTTTATGTTTCCCATGTCGACAGCTTGGTTTATAAGATTTGATAAGACATTTGCCATCAAAATGAATAAATAAGGAGAGAGAGGATCTCCCTTTCTGAGGCCTCGTGTCGGATGGAAATAATTTAAGTGTTCTCCGTTGAATTTGACACTGAGAGAGACTGTCGTAATACATTGCATCACCCATTGTACCCATGTTGCATGGAAGCCTAACTTGAGGAGGTAATCGTTAAGGAAATCTCATTCCACCCAATCATACACCTTTTGCATATCCATCTTTAGGACTGCTTGAAAATTTCGCTTACGTTTCTGAATCTTGAGCTAATGAAGCACCTCTTGGACGATTAAAATGTTGTCTTGAATTTGGCGACCACTAACAAAGGCACATTGCTCCATGGAAATCAGTTAAGGTAGCCTTCAGATGATTGGCGATCACCTTGGATATAATTTTATAGGCATAATTGCATAGGCTAATAGGGCGGTATTGATCCAACCTTTCTAGGTGTGGTACTTTGGGGATCAGAGAAATAATGGTCCAATTAAGATTTGTGGGCATCACTCCTAAGAGGAAGAAATCCTACACCGAGAGGAAAAACTCATCCTGTAGTATGTCCCAGTGAGTGACAAAAGAGTCTATTCAAACCATCTGGCCCTAGAGCTTTAGTGGCCCCCAACTAGAAAGTGGCTTGGTGAACCTCTACTCGAGTCACCGCAGCTGTTAATAGAGTGTTCATTTATGTTGTGACAACACGCGAACATTGATCTAGGATAGGCCCATAGTCATGATGTCCCACTGTTCTATAGAGGTTTGTAAAAAAGTCCGTCGTCATTTCCTTCAAAAGATTGTGGTCTCATATCCACCTTTGATTGTCATCCTACAGCATACTTATTTTGTTTCGTTGCCACCGTTGAATGGTAGTTGCATGGAAAAATTTAGTATTCTTATCCCCCCATCTCAGCCAATTAATCCTAAAGCGCATTGCCCAATACTGTTCCTCTTATTGCCATAACTGTTGGATTTCCTCTTTCAATTTAGTAGTTGTCGGTTTATCATAGTGGCCATGAGGTTGGTTAATATGATGCTGGAGTTGATGTTGCAAAGCTACTATTTGATGATGGCCTTTGGAGAACTTCAAGCAACTCCAATGAGCTAGAGCAAAAGATACAATCTTTAATTTTTATGGTAGGGCGGAGTCTTTAACCTGTTCTGAGGTCCATGACTGTGCAATGACTTCACGGCATTCCTTGTCATGTATCTAGAAAGCTTCAAACATAAAGGCCTTGTGTCGTCTTCCTGATAAGATTTCAGTGGTTAATAATAAGGGGGGGTGATCAGACCCAAAAGCAGGTAAAGCAAAAACTTCAGCTTCAAGGAACGTGAGACGCCAATCCATAGTACACAGCACTCGGTCCAGCCTTTCTTTCACAAAGTCATCACCATCCCGATTATTCATCCATGTAAATGCACAGCCTTTACTTTCCATATCCATGAGTGAGCAATCATGTAAAACTTCTCGAAAAGAATGCATTCGGTGAGGTTCAGCTAACCTTTTGCCCACTTTCTCCCAATGATAGATAATTTTGTTGAAGTCGCCAGCACAAACCCACAGTAAAGTATTGGAAGAGCTGATTTGTTGCAGTTTAGCCCATAAAAATTAGCGTTGCTAATATACCGCTGGTGCATGAAGGCAGGTGAGACGCATAGGTATGCCACTCATTACATCCGTGCATATCATATCAAAAAGTACCAAAGTAGACCGAGCCACACTTAGAAAAATCTAATCATTCCAAAACACTGTCATCCCTCCAGCCAAGCCAATAGGGTTAACCACATGAGAATTGGGAAATTTAAAACGTCTCTGAAGTCATCTAAGCACAACCTCTTGGTTCTTAGTTTCCATAAAAAAAAAAGTATGTCGGGCTTTTCTTTGGCCACTAGGGCCTTAAGGGCTTAAACTATCAGGGGATTGCCGAGATCCTGACAGTTCTAGCTTAAGTAACTTCATTTGTCACTTGGTGGCTTTTTAGGGCTAGCCACCACAACCCATTGTCCTGCCTCTTCCACCGCAAAAATAGGTGTATCCATGAGTTGTGTATCATCTAGGTCCTCTTGCATTTGAGTTCTCAGCTCATAAAGGTTATACATTTTCATTTTTTTGGCAACGCTTGCTTTTGTATTGATTCTTGTGTTCTTCAGCTTCTTGGGGTTGGATGATCCCACTGTCTATTCCTGAATACCCTTCATCTTTGCAAGTGCAGGGATCATCGCATTTGTAGTTGAAGTCCCTAGTAGTAATCCTTCGTGATGGTGTTGTTGGAGGGGTTTGGCATTAGGAGTGATGAGGGGCATTGCTGGTTTTTCGGGAGTCCCTTGATCATAGGATTGCTTGGAGGCAGCGCAAGGACCAGAGTGGTCGAGGAGGGAGGAGTTTCTGGTATTAGCTCTTCTATCGCTTCAAATTTGTCCTGCGGTCCATAAAAGGTCAACCAATACGAGCTATGTTCCCTTACTTCCACTCATAACCATTGGCCATAAGCCATCTTTTCTTTGCCTTCCATTTTTGCTTCCTCAAAAGGAAAATCCTTGCAGTACATAGCATAGTGGCCGAGTTTGCCATAGGAGTAGCAAAAGTGTGATAGCCTTTCGTAGCGAAAATCCAGCCATAGGGTGTTCCTATCTATGCGGATCAGCTAGCCAGTTTTCAATGGCTCGTGTAAATTGATTTCTACCCTAGCTCTCCCAGCTCTTAGGGCAGTGCCCTCTTTTGTTTCAATTTTGACATCCAGCACGCGTCCAACATGTCTAACAGCTTTGCATATCATGTTCTCAGTACACCATTCCAAAGGAAGACCGAAAACTTGCACCCAGAAAGCGCAAGAGGAGAAATCATAACAATGTAGTGGCGTATTTGGTATCCAAGGCTTAAAGATTACCAAGTGACTAGAGAAAAGTCAAGGGCCACCTTCCAAGACCCGTTGTTTCTCCCCATCAGACTTGAATTTAGCAACATACAGACCCGCTTCACGTTGGGATATCTCGACTTGGTCTATTCGCCATGCTCGCTTCAAGGTATTTTGAAAAGCTTGGAAATTAATGGATGGATCGGAGAGTATCTTACCTACTAATATCAATTTACATTCCTCAATTTTCTCTAGTGGCGGCACATCATCCCAAACCTCAATTGCTTGTTCGGACCAGAGGCGACCCAACCTGTTGCAGAGGACGGCAAGGCGTGAATCTCCTTCTTGGTCGTGGTGGTCCTTGAGGTCAAGCACCAGGGCAAAACATAGGAAGGTCAAGGCAGGCAGAGAATTCTACATGCAAAATTGCCTGGGATACCCAAAGAGAGAGTTCGGACAAGCGAGATAAGAGTCCCAACAGGTCAATTGAAGTCATGCATTAATCGACAATTGGGAGGAAACAGAGACGTGAAAGGAAGAGGCACTCGGAAGGGGAAACAACGATGGTTGGAAGAGTGAGCAGGAATCGCGGAGGGAGGTAAAGGTGTAAAGGGTGGGCGATTGAAAGTGTCGATGCCTGTTACCATTTCATTAAAAAAATCAGGGAATTGAATACAGAAAGATGCGGAGGGATGATGGAAGGGAATGAGAAAACAGGGGAGGTGAAAGAGGTTTGAAGGAACGATGGTGGGAAGCATCTGTGATTATAGGGTTTGGGGGGAAAAACTACCATTAAGGTAGAAGAAGAAACTCTGCATTTCGAGAGAGGGTCGATGTGTTCTTAAAAAAAAATTACACACTTGATGCCCATACTTTTAGAAATGTCCAAATTACGTGCTAGTAATTTGTTTTAACAAAACCATTGGGGTTTAGCCACCATTCCCACATGAGAAATGAGAGGTAGGGAGTTCGAATCCCTTACTTTTCAAGGGGTTGGGGTAGAGATGATATTTCTACTCCCATGCTCTACATGAACGCATATTAAAAATCTAAGAGTGGGAATTAGAATAGAATGAGAGTAAGACCGACAAAAAAAAAAAAAAAAAAACTTATTTTAGCAACAAAACCAATCTTTATGTCGTTTTTTAACGAAAAGTTAACTTCTTTCTTCACATCTAATCCGAAGTCTCATGAGAATGTCAAATTAAGACCACCTACTAATTGGAAATTCTCTCATTTATGAGTGCCAAATCCGATTGACAAGTCCATTGCAATTAATTCCATTATATGCCACATGGCATTTTCATTTTCGGCAATTCAATGAAAAGTATCTAGGACTACTTTTTGAGGGGAAAAGTAGATGAGAATAATATATTCGAACGCAGCTTTAACTCGTGTTTTATAGGCAAAGAGTATTTTAAGTAATTTATACGAAAATCTTGCAATGACAATCCAGAAGTGCGCATCACATTAATTGTAAAGACTTGTTCGCGTCATAATAGACCATTAATATCTAATGTCAACCTCAACTCTCGATCTTACAAGATTTTTAGAAAGTCTTCAGTAATTCCTAATTAAAGCCATCAATATTAGCTATATAGAACTGTGCATGTCGCGTATCGAAATTCGTATCACACCTAAAATTCAACCTCTGACTACACATGAAAAAAACGACCGTTGAACGGGCTTGAATCGGGCTGGTTCCCTGAATTGTGGTCTAACTTGTTGTCTAGGCTTGTTTATTATGATAATAAAAAGAACAAAAGAACCATGCATAAATTAGTCGACCCGTGCTTCGCATTAAATAGTCTTGCTTTTGGGCTCAACCGTTTGGGTCCATTGAGGCAGGGCATGACCTCGACACATCGGGTCCATAATCAGGTCGATCAACCGGTCGCATGCTGCTAAAAGCCATGTGCGTTGCGCACTTCTGAAGCTCTCTATAGCTTTATCACGACATCTTCATCGTGACAATTAATTTGAATCATTTTAGTTAGGGAAGTCGATCAGTTTTTAACTTACTTTCAGATGGACCACTCAATTTTTAATTTTAACCTCAAGACCACCCCAAATTTGGTTTTACTTTCCATTCGTGTCCTTGGTAACTAGCTCACATGGTTCTAGTTGGAAATTTTATAAGCATGTCTACGCAGCTAATTTTAATATTAATATGATACATAACCCTAAGAATGCTATGATGTATTTGAAACTTAGACTCCGTTTGTTTCGTAAAAAATGAGTGATTGGAAAATACTTTCCTAAAAGTATTCGCTTTTATTGCTCGAAATAATTTATTTAATGAAAAATAATTAATTGTCCACTACAATTTATATTTCAATATTTTTGTGAATTTTTTTTTTTTAATTCGTTCATTTCTATAAACAATACAAGTTATCATTTTTAGGAAAATGCTTTACAAATCAATTATTTTTTATGAAACAATCACATCCTTAAAATAAAAGCAAAGTGACTTTCAATAGAAATTATCTTAAATTGAGCAATTATAATGAGAGTCATGTAAAGTTGAGTAACCCTGGGCGAAAGTTAATAGATCATGTACGTCTGTCATGCTATTTTAGATAAATAAAGCTACAAAAGTCCTTTTTCTTCGTTTTGTTTTTATTGTTAACATGCATCATGCCAAAATGGCCCCGCTGAAAGTCCAACCTAAATTGAGTGACCCATCAGTCAAAATAAAACTCAAGCCACCAAAGTAAAAGTTGACTGAGATTTAGGAGAAATTACACAAATTTCTCCCGAACTTAGGAGTAGTACATGTCTGCACCCAAAATGTCATATGGTGCATCTTACTCCTCAAACATTCATTTTATTATGGTCATTAACCCTCTGTTATAATTGCCATTAGCATGTGTAATGCACATGACTTTGAAGGGGTAAATGGTCATTAATGCTCCATTATAATTGCCATCAGCATATATAATGCACATGACTTTGAAGGGGTAAAAGTGTACCTTCGTCAACTTATTTTTTTTTTTTTTATAGAAATCTCCCTTTTGCCTTTGATTTTTGTAAAAAAATAAAAAAAATTAAGACAATGGAGAACAATAAATTAATTAATCTAATAATATTAGAAAATTTTATGTCAATAATGTATTAAAATGAGTATTACTAAAAATCTGATGAAAATATTAATTGAAATGATAAGATATTCTAATAAAAAAGAAACACGATTAGGTAAAAAGGAAATATCTCTCAATAATGAAAAGATCGTGAACTAAAATTGGATACTCGTTATCTTTCAAATGGTTAATTAATGAAAAAAATTATTAATCAGTAAAAACTTCTTTAAAAAAAAAAAAAAAAAACCCTCAGATTGCTTTTCAACTATTTCATTTCATGAGATGAGGAAATCACTTCCTTTTAAAATATTTAAAAATACTTTTCTAAATCAATCATTTTTTGCCTGCATTATTACCCTTTACATGTACATAATGATTAACCAATTTTTGTCACTTGATCTTTTTGTCATTGGGGTTTTTTCCCTTTTTATTTAGTTTGTACTTATTCTTTTTCTTAAAGTACCTTATTTAATTCTATTAAATGTGCTATATTTATTCATACTTTGTCAATATTATTATTGATATTTTTTTTTTCTATAATCACTATTCTAGTTAATTTATTTTCATCCCCTCTCTCTCTCTCTCTCTCTCTCTCTCTCTCTCTCTCTATATATATATATATATATATAGTACAGCAATTAACGAAGATACTTCAGGGGGTCATGGAACGGTTTGGGTGCAACCGAACACTAATCCCAAAGTTCAAAGTTTACGGGTGTTTTGTGTAATTTTCCCATGAATCAAATGATAATTCACCCCGAGTCAAACGAAGGGAACTGTAAAGTTTTAAAATGCCCTATTCCTTAAATGTTGCATGTTGCCTTTTGCCTTTTGCTTTATACTCCAAAACAGTAAACACAATAAGGATAGATAGTGCTGTGCTAAGGAAACTTGCAAATTAAAAGAACATAACAACAGAGTTTGACTCTGCATCACTAAAAATGCCCTGTAAAACAACAAAGGAATTTACAGTTTTACACAACTCCGCATCGACCTACCAGGTTGGCTAGACGCCTGGAATATCATGGAGCAAACTAACGCATGTTTAAACCATCTTGATGTACATACTTCCGGAGCCAGCTGAAAACTAGTCAAGCCATTAATAATCATACATCGCATTGTTGCTATTGTAGGATGAGTTTAGACTTCCAAATTCCGGAAATCCTCATCCATAAAAATAATGGACAAAGCTTAAATTGCTCTGACGCCACGGATTTTAGGGGAAAAATTGCAGCACATCCCTTTGCATTTTGAAATGCGCACTTAACCCTTATAATAGCAGCTTTGTTGAATCCTAGGCATTTATACAATCCTGTTATCTGCAAACTCTAACCAAGCTGGCGTTAGAATCCTACTTCTATCATAGTGACCAAACAACTTCTGATCCCGCCCGCCTGTTTCTCAGATCTTTTCCCCTTCGAATCTTGGAAATTGATCCATGCCTCTATTTCATTGGTACGTCAGTACAAATAATGTAGTCATTCTGCACATTTACCTCCCTCTCCAGAGATCGAACTAGAATCATGTCCGTCTGCCAAACTGAATCCACATAAGAGAGAACCCGATGTCAGAAACACAGACAAAGTTTTTCTAGACATATGTTTGAAGTAAGAAGACAATTCGAAACTGTTCTAACTTTGCTTTTCAGAAGAGTTTCCTGAAAATTATAGTTTTAGAATACTTAGAAAAGACATGTTGAACTCTTTTTCTCTCACAGACTGTAAATAAAAGCTGATCAATAGATGTATTTTCAATCAACAGGAAAATTATACTTAAACCACCTCCTGCATCTAACTAGTCAGTGGAGGCCCACTAATGTAACCACTGTTTTTCCACTGTCATCGGCACCTACAGTCCTGCCACCACTATTCTCACCCCCAGCCTCACCAACACCGCAATTAAGGGCCACCTCCAACACCACCACCACTAATGTCGTCATATCATCAACACCAACGTCAACACAGACACTGTCAACTTGACAATGCTGAAAACGGAGTTCCAAGTTGATGTCAGAATCACCCTCTCTCAGCTACCACTGTCATCATTTAGCTGAAGTGCCCCTCAGAACTTAGAAGAGAATTCCTCTACATTTGCAAAATTGTCATTACAACAGATTTTACATTTGTTGTTTATCAATGGGAAGATACTTTCTCTTGTCTAGAACACCTTCAATGCCAAAAGCAGGCAATCTAGCACTCATTCTACCAACAGAAGTTTGATTTATGGGCAGTACTTACATGGGAAGCCAGGTTATTATTATGCTGAACCGACATCAGCTCTTCATTGGTGGTAAGTGCTGGCTCAGGGGAATCCTGGAAGCCAACTATGCTCTTGGAGCGTATCCCTGCAAGTGGATGTTCAAAACAGTATTATTGCATTTTCCCTTACATATGAAGTATTGCATCAAGATGAATGGTATTCAAAGCAGAGAAAAAAGACAATTAAGAAGATATTCGGTCAACCAGTGTCTCAAAAACTTAAAGTTCACCAGGGGCAATATTGAGCAAGCCAAGCAAGATAATGACTGGGAACATGAGCATGTTACTTTTACAATTTAGCGGGTCAGGTAGAAGACATGTAGTGACAATTAAAAAGCAGACAATAGTTTCAAGGATTATACAGTCGAGTATGAAAACTCTTTTCTTCCTAAGAACAATTATGACACTTCTAATAACCAATATAATTCAACAAGATGACCATCACCATAAAAGGAACTTAGCAATCAGAAAAAGAATATATGTTTTGCTCCTACGGTACAAGGAGGAGGTTGTTCTGACATGCTTTTAGTTTCATTATCTTACAATATAATCTACTGAAAGCACCCACGGGCTAATGTATCCTGCACCATATATGCATTGAAGTAGCATTCCAAATTTAAAATACTCATGAGAAACATTCCTTATTCTTGTTCGCTTGTTGGCACATGAAACATCCATTCTAAACGCATTGGAAGACATCCTCAACAATGGATCCATGATGGGGCAAAAAGTTTCCAAGTGATTTCTGAAAATCTCCAAGTCATATGGTCTGGTCCTTAATGACCAAATGATCTGGTATTATCCCCCCACCGGCACAAAATTGGTCTTTAACAACAAAGTTATAAATTATTTACACCACTAAAATTAGTAATTTTTCTATGAAGACTTATGCGATGTTCATTTGACAAGAAATAGTTGACAAAACAAATACATCCATCCTCATACCAGCAATACTTAATAGGGATTAGGGAATCCAAAC
Source organism: Eucalyptus marginata (assembly GCA_014182565.1). Lineage (NCBI taxonomy): Eukaryota > Viridiplantae > Streptophyta > Magnoliopsida > Myrtales > Myrtaceae > Eucalyptus > Eucalyptus marginata. The sequence goes on along the minus strand of CM024595.1, from coordinate 39,060,419 downwards.
TAACACATGGACTTAAGTGTTTGGACTTACTTATCACTGCCCACCCCACCCCAACCCCACTCTCCCCCAAAATAAAATAAAGAATAGAATAAAATAAAATAAAACTCTGACTGATGCCCCTGCGGGGGAGGGGGTGGGAAGGGTGTTTTGGTATTAACTAAAGTGGGTAGTTTTGGTGTTGTCATACCTTGAAAGACGATGATTACAAAGAAAAGAAGAGTAATTATCATGGCAGTGAGGCTGCTGCTTGAAGATGATGCAGATAAATTGGCTGCTTTATTCTTCCTCAGAGCTTTTATCCGCTCGATTCGTGTGCGCTTTCTCATAGCCACCTCTGCAATGTCCTTGACAAACTTCTGGTCAGCAGCATCTAAAGCCGGACCTTTTGGTGGTCTTGGTGGCTTGGGAGGTTTTCTTGAATTTGTGGTGTGTCGTTTTTCCTTCACAAATTTCTTGTCCAAGAAGGGAACATTTTCTTGGCCAATTTCTCTTGATTTCCTGTCCACCAACACTTCTAGATTCTCATTTGGAACCTCAACAAAAGAAGAAGTGCTGCACAATTCTACACTGCATTCTGGCTTGCTTTTGATTGATCTGTCTATACATAAGCTCCCACCCAAAGACCTTTTGAGATGCTTGTTCGTTCGTGAATTTTTTACTGAAGCAAGTTCTGTACTTCCATCTTCTTCACTGGTGCCCCCACCGCTTTCAAGATCGATTTCCGGCTCGCTATCTCTCAATTCTAACTTATCCATTACAGCGTTTTGTTTCACGATACTTCTCTTTCAACCTTCCTGATAACTGAAGCTACTAATATCACTAGAAACCTTGACATGCAAGAATATCGAAATAGTTTCTAGTTATTTCCAACTCACATGGAAGGAAATTGTTCCCAAAAGGCGCTCACTCCCATTCCGTGTGTTAGCTCAAGATACTCACCACATTTATTTCACAAAATCAGGACCACACTGATGAGGGGAGAAAGACCACATCATCCAAAATTTCAAAACCAGCTGCAACTATAACATGTCAACCACCAAATACCAGCACAAAGTCCCACGATCCCATCATCAGCACATCGAAATCCAACCGCGCCTAACCTGAAACCTCGCTCATCCTGACAATCTCAGATGCGCCACCAGCACACAAGCCGCATTCCCGACACAAATCCGAAGCGAAAGAGCAAGAAACACGCACCCCAACCAATGATTTCAGAGAGTCAAACCCACGTTGCGGCGCATTTCATTCTGCATGTCTCAAAGTGAAAAGACAAACGGACGTCAACAAACATCAAAACCCATTGCAGAGCATACAATCAAGCTGCTAATCTAAAACTCAAAGCTTCTCAAAAACGACAATGCAGCTCCCAAAATCACCATGGCTTCCTCCACCCAAAGCTTGAACAGACAATCGACAGGATTAAGAAACCCAGGTCGCCACTTCGGATTGCCGAGATCAGAACAGCTAAAAAAAGAGGAAAAAAAAAAAACACGAACGAAACATCTACGGTCTCGTCGAATTCCAGCTGAACATGGAAGGCGTGTACTAAATTACGACCAAAAAGCGACAAAAAAGAAGAAGAAGAAGCTATCAATGCATGATCGTACCTTTCGATCAGCTCGATCAGCCCTAAATTGGAGAGCGATTCGCATTGCAGAGATTATCCTGAACGGAGAATTTGCTCTGGGAGTCAGATTACATTACGATCAAAAACGAATATGCCGAACGTAACCGATTACTTTTCTAAATATGGAAAAATGTAAAATTCACAGAACCTGCTCCGGTTAAAAATAAATAAATAAAAAATACTGAAATGAACGTTAAAAGAAGGAAAAAAGAAAAAAGAAAAAAACATTGAGATTAGACCGACCCGGGGGCTTGTCGTTTTTGCTTCCGTTGACGAAGGCAAAAAGGGCAGGTGGTGGAGCGTCGTGTCGTTTCGTGAGCCGGCAACGGCTACTTTCGCCGTCGTTTTGCGCCTGGGTCTGTGGCATAGGCTTTCTGCCTGCCATGTTACGCAAGATTACTGTTTTTTGGCATCATATGCGTATTGGATACCTATTTGTTCCCGTTTATTGAATAAAAAGGAAATACAATCACAGAAGATCAATCAATAATGGAAAAACACAGAAGATCATAAAATAAAATAAAATAACTCTTTGGTAAGATCAATCAATAATGGTCAATCCGAGAAGTAGGAATCTTTCGTTTAATTTTATGAAGGAATCTAAGATAGGAAGAACCTACTTGACTATGCTAAACTATAAATTTTATAAGTCAACGGAAAATGAATTTATATATTAAACTTACTAGTTTGGTTCAATTTGATTAGTTTCCAAAGTTACAAACCAAAACCAAACCCATAAACCATTAACAGAATAATATATTAAAAAAAAAAAAAAAAAACCAAAACCAAAACCAAACTAGACTTATTAGTTTGGTTAAGATAACGAATTTTTTATATAAAGCTCTGAATTGGCTTACTGTTTTCAGATTAAAGATGAGCCTGATAAGAAAATATAAATAGATGGATTCGAAAAGTGTACTTCATAACTAAGACTATAACATCCATCGTTCATGTAAGCCCAGGCATAAGATGGATGAGGTACTAGATATTTTGATTGAGCGCACCATATGGATCACTTGTGGTTAATGAAAGCACCAAACATAAGACGGTTCAAGGTTCGGCTAACATCGACCTTTTATTGCAATTTAGTTTTTATCCCCTCTTTTATCTGGAAAGAAGAAGCAGTCACTGTGATCAGGCGTTGTTTATAATTAGATTACACATAATTAGATAGAAGACCCCCTTTATTTCATGAAAAATAAGTATTTTTAGAAAATATTTATGTGTATCACTTAAAATAGTCAACAAAAGGTTTTCTTTATTATTGATAAAAGTTTATAACTAATCACGATGAAAATATTTTTCATTTACTCTTTTTACGAACAATATAAGTAATCATTTGCTGAAAAATATTTTTCAAATTATGTACCTTTGGCGAAACAAACTAAAAAGTAAGCATCCACATCATAATTAAAAAAGCCACAATAATTTCTCCCTTTCAACATAATCTAAAAAAATCACCACACATTGACTCGGACTTTGGACCTCAAGCGACTTAAGCATTGAGTATCAACTGGCCAAAGTCAAGTTAATTTTTCGAATTCCTCCGCGCATGAGGAATAGCAATCGACCGCTTTTGAGGCATGCCGGACCCATCTGATCATCATTGACCTCAAACGGAATTGCAAACACCCCTGGAGCAGTGAAGAACCGAACTTCCTTCGACGTCAATGATGATCAAAGAAAACCCATTCCATTTGTTGAAAGCGTCCAACTGATATCGATCCAAGTATACCATCATTTATCCTCTCAACGAATTATCACAGACGGAATGCATTTAAAATTCCAGAAGCCCAAAACGATTGGCAAGGAATTTAATCCCAATATCATATGAAGTGGCCGGTTGAAGCTAACAAGGACAACTGGTAGCGACACCAGTCTGCAAATTCTCCTTTGAAGTGAATCTGACCAAGCGATGCAGCACATGGAAATGGTGACCAAACTTGGGTCAGAAAAGTCAACAAATTTATACATGCCGGATCTCCTCGTTGATTGAACCGATATCCGACTCAAAAATAGAACAGAACAAAGACCCCCGCTTCGATGAATTAGAATCCAGACTACAATAGACAACCCACCATTTCTCGATGCAAGAAATGGGACCAGACCCTCACAATATAGAGTCAACATAATCTCCTGGGAATGGTGCACACCTCATTTGCCTCACTTAATGTAGAAGATCCATTTCATGCACAAATAACAAGTACTCTCTGGTTGGCACTCCCAACACTTTAATGTCACCCTCTAAAGTCTCGGAATTCTTGGGTAAAATATGTACAGACCACAAAATTTGGGAACCCACCAATTCTGATCCAAGGTACAATTAAGATGGTAAAGCACCATTAGTCCAAACCTAAGCATTGGTAGTTTCACCTAAGATCCCCTCACTGTCTATACGATTATATTAAGGCCATATCTCACAGTTGACACCATGTAATCACACAAATGGAAAGGAAGAACAATGGATGCCTGGAACTGCAGTAAGGGCAAACCCAGCTTTCCTTTATTTTTTGACCAGCTCACACAGGCACCAAGTGCACAAACAGGAGGGGCAGAGAGTAATTACTGAACAGTCTAATTACATTTGATACAAATAATAACTTTCCCACAAACAGCCTGGCACCTCTAGAGCAGATTCACAGAAAACTGATGGCTGAGTGAAATTAAAGTAAATTAGACAGTACCTTCAACTTTGTAGACAGCACTGAACAAATAAAAATTGACAGTCAATGAACACTGCATCTCGAAACCTGTAACTTGCTTTGCTGCTCCACCAACCTCCATCCCTACCCTCCTCTCAATATGCATCAAATAACATGCTGTACTTCTATGGCAATACACTTTGTCAGATATCGTCCGCCACTGGCATAAAATTCAGAAGCATTCACAAGTCCCGTTACCATCGAGCATTACTGCATCAAATACATGCTTGAAAGCATTCATTCCTTTACAAAAGACCAAGTTCAACAACCAAACATTGAAATAAAGATTGCCAAGACAATAAATTGGCCGAACTGTTCTCCAATTTAGTCTAGAAACATGACATACTCACCTAAACAAAAGCTCCATTGCGGCCCAAACCTATTCAACCAGGATGCAGACCCTGAAATTTTGTAATCAAATTTTAAAACGAACTAAAAAAGAAGAGATCTCGAAGATCCAAAAAATAACACCCATAAACTAATATCTCTTGCTCATTTATTCCCTTGACTACAGATAATTTTGTATAAGATGTTCCGTACCACAAAAGGTATTCTAGCCTATCACCACTTCTCCAAATGTATCAGATGCAGTGGACTGAAGATTTAAAAGGAACCGAGCATAAATCTAGCTAAATTAGAAAGACAACTCACCCAGTATATTCCAGGCAAGCAAGATTAATAACGTGTATAAGTTTTTCCATAACCTTGTCTTTGACGCTGAAAGTCACCATAGGCACCTTGAAGCCTCGGAGGATAAGTTTCCATATGATTTGGATAAATATTCCTTGATTCAACAGGTATACCCCCTCCAGCATATTGAGGATTGACTGAGCCATCAAAGTCAGAATAACCTTGCTGCTTATAACCGCCAAAACCAGGTCCAGGCATTTGCTGGCGTGCCTGTTGCTGATGCTTTTGGGCATCAAACTGGAGAAATTCTTCCCACTGTTTTGCATGCATACCCCTCAAGATAGCTACTTTCTTCAAATAACTCTCCCTTATTTCCCGTATAGCCTTAAAGCCGTAGAACCAAAACGAAAATATAAATTATGATTGAAGGAGAATGTTAACAGCCATAAATAGCAGTAATAATGTGTCAAGGATTAAAAAGGAACCTCTAACGTATAGCAATTCATTCATAAGTGGAGATAGCATCAAGCCAGAAACATGTTGCACATTATAGCAGGACAGAAGACAACTTTAAGGAAGACAAAAGACACTAATGAAGGTTCTAATGGTGTCATAGAAGCTCATAAATATCTTGTTATGCATATCTGTCAAGTACAGAGTCAGGTCAACTGCCATCTAAGAGAATAATCAGAAAAGGGAGACACAAAGGCTGAAATGACCCAAAATAAATTTTTGCAAGCTAAATTTTCTAAAGGAAAACCCTCAAGTTTGTACAGAGAAAGCTTCCACTACACAGCTCCCAACTCTAAAAAAACCAGTCATACCCTTCAGCAAGTAAATGGACATCAATCATATTGGAAGAGCCAAAAGAATCGGGTATAACTCTTTTCTTTTCCCAACATAAAGAGAAAAAGATTATGTTGACAAGTCAAAAGAACTAAAGGTGGTGTTCAATAAATTTCCTTCCGGAAAGCTCACAGCCATCAACCAGCTCTAGTCCAGTGGAGTCGTTTTAGATAGCCCCAAACGTTATTATGCTTTTTTCTTGCTTTAAGCACACAGTGTGCAGATAGTGTGCCAAACTCTGACATATTTGAGTAGTTTGGCATTATCCAAAGCATTATCATGAGACGCGCTTCTTAGTACTTACCTCACGATGTTTATAATTCTCTTCATCTTCTTCCTTATCTCGAATTCTCATGAGATCCATGGCCTCCCTCTTATATTCCAACTCTAATTCTTCCAATGTCTGTGGACGGGAAGGCAATTCAAGCTGACTTCCAGATTGCATATCTGATGCCCTTCTCTCACTATCCCAACCATCAGTCCTATAAGCACCCATGTTCTGATTACGACCCTCATAAGAGCTATATGAGTTGCCTTTGTATGGGGGACGTGCTGGAGATTTTGAACGGCTCGAATGATCTCTAGCCCTATCATTACCATAAGCTTCACGAAAGGAAGAGCGTGTTAAGCACTTGATACGAGGTGCTATTCAAGATGGTAGCTTCAATCATAAATTATGAAGTTATTGATAAAGGCGGACCATCTGAGTCAACGAAGACTGAAGATTCTTTCTTTAAGAACTTCCGTTTCAGACTGATCCATGACAAGATACTTCAGAATCAGGCGTAAAATGCTTGAACTTAAGAACTTACCTCTTGCTGCAGACAAGCATAAGCAACAAGCACCACTACAAAAATATCCAAAAATAACTTCATCCAGATGGATAAAGTGTTTGTGGGCCTAACATTCTATGAGAAGGTTATACCAGCTCTCTACAATGTCAGAGACACATCCTGCACTTTGCCTACCTTGCGGAGAACCCCTCGAAATTTTTTTCAGATCATCACGAACACGATCTTCAACAACTTTTTCCTGCCTACTAAACCTCTGTTGGAAGTGCGTTGCACTAGGTGGACCATGATGAGACCTCTGGGATTGAGACTGCCTTGGCCGTTCACCCACAGGGCTGCACACTGGTGACCTAGATCTGGACATGCGAGAACTAGAAGAGCCCTTCTGATCACCATCCTCTTTAATCATCTCATGCACGGCATCAATTCCTTTGGTCAAGATTAATCTGTCTTTGCCACTAACAATCAAGAACTTTTCATCCATCTTGATTTTACAGCCAGTGTCCTTCTCAATCTTCTGTATCACTCTGTCTGAAAATAGTGCTCGCACACGACTGTCTCTCGCAGGAACTCTCTGGAAAAAATCTTGGGACTTGCGGTTGGCTCCTAGAGTAGAGGGACACCCCTGGTAAACAAGAAAGGCAACATAAGTCCCGATCATGAAACTTGGTTTTAAAAGAACATTAAGGACTATAAGATCCTGGAGAAGGGGGAAATGTTAGTGGGAAGTAGCTGGTCATGTGGATTGAAGAGGCAGTGCAAATTAAAAGGACTTTAAAATATGGGAGGAAATTAACTCTATTAAGTCCAACCAAAAAACAAAACTCTATTAACACTTATAAGTACACCTAAAGTATCGAAAATTGCATTCTCCTTTAGTGGCAAGCCCTCTTTGCACACATGCATGAGCATATACCCGTGTCCTTCTACCTCAAGGTCGAAATCATGGGAAGCTGTTTAAAAATAACTTAAAAAGATACATTTCCATACAAACAGTCCAACATCAATCAAAATTGAATTATCAACACAAATCATATATGAGTCCTAGTCAAAATATCAATTCCATCACTGAACCTAGAAGGAAGTTGGCTGGCTGCAAATCCACATCAATGCAAACGATAACAGCCAGGAAGAATTGAACCTTCAGGTAGACAACTCAATGAATCACCAGACAAACCTAAACTCTACCACAAGAATTGCAATTGTGTATTCATACATATACTTTTTCCAAAACATCTATCCTGTTACATATCGCACATTCACTAAGAAAGACCAGTATATGCACCAAGCAAGAATAGGGTAAAATAACAGCTAAAAAGATCTGTATAAGAATAAATAAGACCTGAGTAAAATGACCAGATTCGCCACATATTTTACAAATCATCTCTTCTTCTTTCTTCTTCTTCCAGTTCCTCTCAGTAGCTTTTGACTTAGCTTCCCAAACCTTTGCTTCACGGCTAGTAAAGTCAGTTGGAACAGTATTAGGGTCACGAGGTTCATCTTCCTCGTCAGAACCAGAATGAGGCCTTTTGGTCGTTTTTGCTGTATCCTGTGCATTGACTGTAGTAGATCCTGGGGGACCAGTGTACTCTTTGTAAAGGTCACGAAAATCATCATCTATATCAGAATCTGATCTGGTAGACATGATGGCGATGATTACTTTCCTGCATAATGAACCAAAAAACCATTCATCGCTTGCGAGAAACAATAAGAAAAACAGGGGCGAGACATCATAAACAGCTGATAAAGAAAAACTACTCTTGACACAATAATTCTCACCAGAAGGGTAAACCCTGTAATCAAAACACTTCACCAACTACTCCCAATACCATCAAGTTACTATATTGCTAGAATAAGAAGCAATAATGCAGACTTCTAGCCAATGAAGAATTTACTCTCAACCTTATGGGCACCAGATATCCTAAGACTTCCAAGGTTCTCTCTTGTGAATCCCAGAGATGAAAAACAGAGGGATTTCGAGCTACTCCAGGAGTAGCGCAGCCATTCAAGGCATCCTCATTAAGCATCCGCAATGCTATACCTTGACACTATCAGACAAGCTGGACAAACTAAAATCTGGATCGCAACACGACAACACGCACATAAAGCGAAGCGACTTCAACTGCAGAATGCAGTCCAACCATCATAACCATCAACCACGGCACCGCGTGAGGAACGGAGCCATAAGCGAAAACGGGCAAAGATACGGCTCGCGAAGAAGAGAGGCATAATAAACCTACGACGATCTCGAAGCGCTCTTGGCTATCCAATCACATCACCGCGCGACCCATCCGACACGACAGACCACGCGCATTCTCCGAAACGACCTCTCTCGCTCATCGCGACGCCGCCCGAGGCGCCCCCGAGCGCGGGCTAGAAATGGACGCGCGCAATCGCGGACGAAGCTCACTCGCGAGCGACCGGAGCGAGAACGTCGCGAAATCGGTCGTCGCGGAGTACGGGGGAAGCGAGAGGGGAACCGATCGGCGGCAATGAGACCTAAGCGACGGTAATGGCGAAGGAGAAGGAGGAGGAGGAGACAAGGTCGAGCAGGAATCGTCACCTCGAGAGGCGAATGAATGCGTTTGAGCGGCGAGTGGAGGGAAAAACGAACCCTAGCGCCTCTGCTGGTTTTCTGGTTTCGGACGAGGACAGTGGTTTCAACTTTCAACTGGTCCTCGTCTTCTCCTCTATTTTTCTTTATTGCAATCCTGTTCTGCTTCTGGACATCATCCTCCCCCCTCGTCGATTGAATTTATCCCAAATTACAGGAACCCCCCCGTATTTCCGCGGAATAACGTGGGAATCCTCGATTGTTCCTTTTTTTTTTCTTTCTTTTCCCTCCCCATGAGGATATGGTATGAAATTTCCCCTTTCTTGAGTCATTTGGGCCTTGTTTGATAATACTCTAGGGAACAACTCATTCCGTTCTTTTGTTCCCAGGAGCAAAAAATGAATAGAAATTCGTTTGATAAATTTTTTGTTTTCAGAAACAAAAATCAATATTTTTGTTTTCGAAAATAAATTTGGAATAGAATCAAGAAGTAGAAAAAAGTTTATTCTTGATCTCATAAACAATTCCTAATATCGATTTCAATTTTTTTCTCCTCTTCTCTTTTCTCTTCTTCTCTTCCCTTTTCTTCTTCTTCCTTTTGGCCGGTCGCTAGCCTCGGCTATGGCCGATGACCTCGCCAAAGCATCGTCAATCCCCAACGACACCAAACCATGGCAAGGCTCGAAACCGTGGCTAAGTGAGGCTCAGCCTAGCCTTGGCTAGGCGAGGTCAACCTCACCCAAATCTGGCGAGACTAAGCTCGCCTAGCCACTGGCGAGGCCGCTGGCTAGGTCCAACGAGCTCGCCGATGTCCGAGCAAGCCTCGCGAGGCCACTAGGGAGGCTCAACCCCACCTAGGCGCGCGAGGTCGGCCTCGTCTTGGCCTGGCGAGGCCAAGCAAGCGACGCCAACCTAGAGGTGGCCCGTCGAGGCTCGGGCCGACGAGCCTCGTTGGGGGCTGACAATCGGCCAAAAGGAAGAAGAAGAAAAGGAGAGAGAAGAAGAGAAAAGAGGAAGAGAAAAAATTGGAATTGATTTTAGAAATTGTTCCCGAGAACAAAAGGTATTTTTTTCTACATCCTGATTCTATTCCAAATCTATCCTCCAGAACAAAAAATTTATCAAACAGATGTCTGTTCTTTTTTTGTTTTCAGGAACAAAAGAATAGAATTAGTTATTCTCAAAAATGTTACCAAACAGGGTCTACATGAACAGAGGAAGAATAAGTAAGAGGTAATGATGCAAATGACCCCTCAACTTTGGCCTAATATGCAATATGATCCATGAATTTTTAATTTATTAACATAGTCCCTGCACTTTAACTTATGTATAACGTGGTTCATAAACTATTGATATATGTTCAATATAATCCTTTCATTAATTCAAAATTATGGACAATATTGAACATTTTGAAATAATTTGGAAATTAAATTGAACATATGTCAAAAGTATATAGATTGTATTATACATTGGATCAAAGTTCTTTTAGTATATGTTCAATTTAATTCCCAAATTATTATCACTTTCTTTGTAAAATTATGTTTTAGGAAGAGCTAAGTTGGTCATCTTGATTAACTAGTAAATGGAAACAATAATAACTGTTTTTCAGAGTTTTAGGGAGGTAACTATTTGTGCATGGTAATCCATCGCTTACTATTCGATTACGCATCTACAATATTTCCATGAAAGACGAGAGCGAAGTCACGAAATCCAGCAATTGGCACATTTTCCTGTTATCAATTCCATTTTACAACTTTGACCAAAAAACACAGAAAAAAATTCCATTTTACAACCAGCACATGAACGAACACTTCAATCTCAGTACATTGTCACACCAAAAAAAAAAAAAAAAAAAAATAAACATGAAAAAGGGCGGACATGAAAAATTAAAATCAATGTGAAAATAGAAAAACTACATCAGAAATGCCACCGGCCGCTTCAACCCAAGCAACGGCCAAGGCCAATGTGCCATCAACGGACCACTCAAACCCAACTTCCTCCCCGTTCAAACGACAGCTTCTCGGCGACCCGCTCGAGTAGGCCTGGAACCGACCTCGGCCCTTGATCCTGACCCTGACCCTAATCCCACTCGTGCAATCTTCCCACCCCACTTCTTGAACCGTCCCTCCACTGTTGAGCATGTCGGTCAGACCGATCGGGGCGAACTTGACGGGTCCAAGGTTCATGACGGGCACGAAGCTGAAGATCTCGAAGGAGGACGGGTCCAGGGTCACTGGGATTGGGTCCGACTCTCGGGTCGTCAGGAAGAGCCTCTCGGCTCGGCTCATGTATACCGCGTATTCTTCGGCGGCCCCGCCCATCCGGGCCGCCTCATCGTTTTGGTCCCATTCCACGTCCGTCACATGGACGGAACCGGACACGGCCTCGTAGCACTCCGGATGGCCCTTGATCCTCCGCTCTTTCGGGTCCCAGCCAGCTCCTTGACAGTTGAACGCGCCAATCACTCCACCGTACTGCACCAACGTTTCCGAGGAAAAAGAAAGGAAACAAATTGTCATTTAGCGCCTTAGCAAATGCTTAAGTTGATGCACTTTCTGGTTGTTGGAGTTCTAAGTTGGGTTGACCATCTGTTAAGAAGCCACCGGATATGAGTGACCAGCCAAATTGGGGATCTGTGGTTGGAGTTTTAGAAGAGAAATAGACACATGGACTACTCTTGTCCAGAACATTATGGAACGTATCACGTCGCTCGGTCGAAATAAAATTAAGAAGTTTGATTCTAACTATGTGATGGTGGGTCTGATTAATCTGATGTTGCCTCGGCTAGATTTATCGGACAGACTGGGGACGTTACCTTATTGACGTTCCAAAGTTTGAGGATGGTCTTGTTATCGAAGAGGGGGTTCTTGAAGAGGCAGTCTCTGGTCGGGAGGGCGAAGTGCTGGCACTTGGGGACGGTCCCGTCCGGGAACACGAGCTTCCTCAAGAGGTCAAATTTGTGACGCCCGACCGAGTCGCTGACATAGATCGGCCCTCCACAGATGGCCCTCGAGCCGGCATGGAATTCGGCGCACAGGTGGTCCGTTTGGAACATGTCCCAGTCAGGCTGCATGATCTGGCCCATCCAGAGGCTGTTATATGCACAATGAATCATGTGAACTCCTTGCAACCAATAGAGTCCCACCGGATCGCCATTCGGATCTTGAAACCAAAAGTCGTCCCCTGCACATTAGAACCTTCGAAATCAAGTTTCTGCATCCTCGCCTTTGACGATTTTTCGAATGAATTCTTGGAAAGGTCCAGAGTTTGACAGAGGCCATTGACAAGTTTGGCTGGTCTTACCTACTCTTCCCATGGATATCTGTCTAGTCCCAAGGAGGAAGAAGTCGTTGCACTGTTGCATGCTGGATATGACCCCGCTTCCCTTGAAGTTCTTTGTGACGGAATTCGACAGTCCCTTGTAATAAGCCTTTGCAAGCTCAACCCTCCCTCCATAGTCTTCAGACACATACTCAAGAGTCTGCATTTAGAATGCTTAAAAGTCACAGAGAGTGATGAGAATCTTGACTAACAAATTCCAGTCTTGATATTGACAGAGGGACAACTTACATGAATGACATCGACTTTCACTCCGGTGATGCCGACATTGGCAAGATAAGAGTGCATGGAGTCATAGAAATCATTGGCCTGGGAGGGGTGGACAAGACCAATCCCTCCTTCGACGATCTTGTCCACGGCCAAGTCATCCATCGTCCCATTGAGCCCGGGAGAAAGCTTGCAAGGAGTCACCTTTGAGTTGAGATGAGTTGATCCTGGCCTCACTCCACCCCAAGCACCACAAAGAGCATGCCAAACATATATATCATCCAAGCCTTTGAACTTTTGCCTCAGGTCCCTAGTGAAAGCTCTCATGCCAAAGCTTTCCCCTTTACCCTCTCCTTTACTAACCCCATTCTGTCCCTCGTCTCCAACAATTTCATCGAGTTCTCGTCTCAACTTCTCAATCCTCGACTCAAGCTCCGACAAATCAGTGGCTCCATCTCGCCCTGCAGCATTCAGATCCTTCTCAGCACGCTCGAGCTCGATGGCCTTTGAGATCACCATCTTCGGTTTCCTAGGGTCGAAAGTGGGAGCGTCGGGGCCTAACATGGTTCCCCCCTCGTACTTCCTGAACTTTTCCCCTTCGTCAAGCCGGTGAAGGCGGGCAGTCATTTGGGTCCCGCCCAGGATGAGGTTCTTCGCATCCTTGCTCGGGTCCTGCCCGTCCAAGTTGATGCTCTGCCACCCATCATCGATGATTAGGAATCTTGGGGAAACGCCGCCCTCGGCAAAATCCTTCACTCCATGCCAAACACCAACGGGTTCAACTGCCAAATAAAAAGCATCCCAAGTGCACCAACCAAATTTATCTGCAATGGAAGGGACAGCTTTCTCTTCCAATAGCCTGAATGTGTTGAGATGAACCCTGAGAGCACTATAGGCCTCTCTCATCAAGGTATACGGATTCCTGGACACATGAACATAAGCGATTGCATCGAAAGACGATGTTCTCACTTGGCTACAACCGCTCTCTCCGCAAATGATGACGTGCCCATCACTCCCAGGATGAAGTGCGGACCGAAAACTCCCTTCCACGATGGGCAGGATCACTGCATAAGAATCAACCTCAGGTACATCCAGGAGCACCCATTGAGTCTCCATTTGCAGATCAGACCCAGAACTTCCCACCCACATGGTGGACCACCATGTTTTGAACCTGAAGATGCTCAAGAAGTCTCTCCCACTGAACCTCCCCAGAGAGTTCATCAACCTGTCCGATGGGTCATCCTTGGCGAAGCCCAAGAAGCCGCCTCGGTGCGAGACGGACTGGACATACTGAAGCAAGGACGGTGGTGCATCAGACTTCGAAGGTTCACAGAGAGATGAGAAAGGAGTGAAAGTCACGTTGCTCGGGACATCAGAAAGGATTGTCACTCCCTTGACACTCAGCTTCCCACTAGACAAATGAACGTGATGTTTGACTCTGGGGATTTGCAGAAGTTGAAGATTGGATTGACCGGCTCATTGGGAGGTGCCATGAAAAAAGGAACAAAAGCTGAGAAAACAAGAGATTGCTTAAACACAATTAATGCCCGAAAATAGTTTGGTACTCTTTACACTCTTCACAGGAAGAAATGGCAAGCCACGACACATCTATTTATACAAATGGAATGCTCTGGCCAAAGCATTTTTAGAGGGGGACTTAAAAAAAAACAACAGAATCGAGTGGGTAAATCCCACAAATTTGGATACTTCCGGGCTCTTCTTTCTTAATCTTGTTGACTTATAGATATAGCAACAAACCCAGTACCTATAAATTAGTCTGGTGACGGGATTGTTTGTGTTCTGGTTCTTATATGGGCGTGAACTTTCGAAGGAAAATTAGATTGGAAAAAAAATTGAGAACACACATTGTTTAAGCTTCTCTTTAGTACGGCGATCCTATTGGTGGCAATGACATCATAACGAAGGTTCTTGAACACGCCCAAGAGAAGCTTTTAGAAGATTAGAGAATGGATGACCATAATTATTTATTCCTTAGAGAGATCAAAGCTTCTTTAATATGAAACTAGATCAAGGCTGCTAGGTGATATCGTCGGAAGAGAACCAGAGAGTTCCGAGGGTGAGATCACAATTCCTTTTTGCCACATTCGCTAATCGATTTGCTTGCGCGCAACAAAATTTCACACCCCTCGTCCGATTGTAGAGGGCAATGTTTGAGATGGAAAAAGGAAAAATCTTCTGAGGTTTAGGCTCCGTTTGCTCGTAAATAAAAAACAATAATTTGGAAAAGATTTTTGTAAAAATGATAGTTTGAAATAATTAGTCAATGCAATATATTTTCATTACCACATAACAATTTATATCTGAACATTTTCGTAAGTGATGATATTTTTCGTTCATTCATTTTTTGTAAATGATGCAAGCGATCGTTTTAAGAAAAATGTTTTTCAAATCATTCATTTTACATTAAACAAACGTAGTCTTAGAGCTTTAAAATCATCTCATTCATTTATAATTATACTTATTCAATTCTAAATCAATTCCACAAAATTGAAGCACAAGTTGAGTGTCATAATCCATTCTAAGGGAAGAAGATTATAAGAAAGTTTGGCTACTTTGTGGTCAAATGCTCTTGTGAGCTTTAGACCTTCTAAATCTTCTAATTTACGCATAGTTGTATTCATGTTGATTCTAGAAGAACTTTGCAAAGCTTGGAACGTAGGCTGAGGGGCGACCTTTTATAGGAAGAACATCCAATTCTCAAAAAGTATGATGAATAAGAGGCAAAAACTTGATCTTACAAGTATTAGGATACATATATGAATTGTATTAAAGAAGTCCCACATCAAAGAAGTGGCATGGTGTTGAGTAATTAATATCTCTTAATTTGCTCATAAATCATTGATTTAAATTTTCAATGAAGGTGAGTACAACAGGATATATTGACAAACTCGAACTTGGGCTCCCTCTTGACAGTTTTCCCATAAGAAAATTATCATTTGTAGAAGTACTTGCTTAATCAAAATATATATATGGAAAGGAAATAGGAAAATTGTATATATATGTGTGTGTGTGTGTGTGTGTGTGGGGGGAAAGGAAATAGGAAAATTGTAACTAGCCCATGATTGCTCACAGTAAAAAGGAGTATTACTTTGTCTTTGATTCTACGTTTCTTCCTGCCTTTATTTCTTAATCCCTTTCCCTTAGATTCTTCGATCAAACCGAACTTTCTCGATCTAAATGATGCTTAAAAGCGTTTTTGTCTTAGGTATTAAACTTCTGTTATGCACTCTCAATAATAAGATATAAAGTTATCTAATTAACTTATAAGTGAATTCATTTTGATATTAAAAGACTTCACATAGTTCAGAGTACAATGAACATTCAATTCTAAAAATGTGATAAATTGTAAAAGTGTGTTTTTAAACGTATAAATTATGGTCAAACACCTAAGAAAAATCCCATAACATCACTTTTTTTTGTATAACTAATTTTGTACGACATTCTCCTGTTTGTACTAATGCTTGGATTTACATGACTCGAAATCATTCCTAATTTACTAGATTAGGTGTTGGCAGCTACCTACAAAATAAAAGGTGGAAAAAAGAAAAATACTTTAGTCCCAAGGCAAAGGCTTTTGACCTTGGATCACCGTTTTAGTGTGATCTTAAGGTGGGCTCATGGGATAACATTATCCAAATAATGCTATTCAATTCTATATTTTTAAATTTTGTCAATATAATCCTAAATTTTTATGCATAATTTCAATGTAGTCCTTCCGATAAATTTTCTTGAAAATCACCGGTGTAGAGGTCTGGTTATTGGGGATCGCTATGAAACAAATGTGATTTTTTCAGAGTCAAACAACAAAATTAAACCTCAAACATGCGAGAATGATCTCCAAGTGGGATCCAAGGGGATTAGTTACATTCACTTTTCCTTTTTATGATGCTTTGACTTTTAACAAGGGCATTTACATTTCTAGATGGAGAACAAGTGGCACGAAGAGACAAAGCATTTCCAAGCACCTTCTTTCTGTCGGCAGACATTTCTTAGTATTTGGCTGACCGACCTTAAACACCGTTCGGTTTGAACTAGAACAGGAGGTGACGGTCCACTAATGGAAGACGTGATTGGCCTGAGAAAAGAAGTTGGAAGATTCAGGAGTGGCTGCTGTCCATGGAATTCCGGAACCCACTCCCAAAATAAAGGTGGTCAAAGGCTCCCTCTTTCTCCTATTTTGAATATAAGAGATTGTAAAATTTTATGGATTTATTTGTATTAACGATATCTAAAATTATGCAGGATGTCTAAAGGTAGGATCAAGGAACCTTCTCCAAGAATGGAATGTAGTGGTTAAGTGATCTAAGTCCATGCCCGGATTCGATAAATTTTGCATCCAAATCGCACCATTTATTCCGATCAGTTGTGAGTAGTAAATAGATACTCTCGTGTGAGTATAATCTTTTCTAATATACATGAATAGAGGAGTGGATACTTGTGTACACATGTGAGAACTAACCTAGTGATAGTTTTTCCAAATTATAATAAAAATGATAAAGAAGATTGAATATAGTCTTATTTGACATCTTGAAAGAAGTTAAATCAGGGCAAATTCAAAAATTAAGCAATTTAGAAATAGTACAAAGAAACAAGAGAGCGTTGGGCGGACATGATTGTTCTATCTCACATCAAACATGGATCTTCACCCACATTAAGCATATGGTTTAAAAGTTTTTCTTTTAGGTGTGATAAATCATAGAAGATAGCTCTTGAGAAGACAATGAATCCGCTCATATATATTTAACGTGCTATCAAATTGGCATTGTGTTTTTCTATGAACAAGCAACAACTGAGCTAGATTCAGTTAACACCAAGAAGTAATGAAGCATAGCATTTTCCCAAAGAGAAAAAGAATCAAGACATTTTGACTTGATCTAGGAGTTTGGAGCTTCGGAAGATGGATAGAGCAAGGATCAAGATTGATTCTTCTCACGACCAAATCATGCGCCGATATGTTCTCCTACGTCATGAGTCATGAAATCTAACTATTTATCAGTCAACTTTTCCTTCTGTACCATCTCTTTGTCAGCAAGTTGACTAGTGAAGTATCATCATGGAGTGTGGAAGCCTAGGAGTGGGTGGTGAAGAGGCCTACTATCTTTCTTTAGGGCCATGAGTTCGAAGCATGATACGTTGGTGAAATCATGGGCGATAGTTATATTTCTAAGATTATACTTAAAGAGGGTTGTTACGACTCAAATTTTTTTTGTGCATTTAAAATAGAATAGTTTATCAATAAACTTTAGATCTATCGAAAATTTTTGACTATGCGGCTAAATCTGGATTATTATTATTATTATTATTATTTTTTATTTTTGGTTATGCTGGTGACTAAATCACTTTAATGAGCTTAAATCACCTGATCCATTGCTGAGCCTCCCCGCAACGCAGTTGCAGGAGGGTTTAACTCCCGCCTTCCAGGGGAGGGACGTTGTGCACCTAAATGGTGGAGTTCTTGCAGCGGTGGTGCTAAATCTGGATTATTTATTACTTGATTGTTGAAGAAATGGCAATTCAAACCCGATATTTACAAATCAATAGTTAATAAAATGTCAATTCCATGGACGTGACTCAAAATTGAATATTCAACCGAAGGAAAAGGAAAAAAAAAACATAGAATAGTCAAATATTCAAGCGAAGGAGAACATATTCCTTGTCGAGCATGTCCCTCTCTTCTGTTCATCTTCACGACGAAGACCACAACCTCCAAGAATCACGCAGTCAACCTTAGCTTGCGGCATTTCGCCAAACAGGTTGCAGGCAATCCGGGAATGCATCGCCGCGCCCGATAAGAGATCCGAGATCCCTCGATCCCTTCGCTCCCGACGCAATGCCTCGAATCTCTGCCGTCGCCGCTCTCCTCCTCCCTCTCCTCCTCCTCTCCCTTTCGCCGATCGCCCGAGTCGGCTCGCACCAGGAATCGGGCGAGTGGAGCTGCGAGTCCGAGTCGGAGGTCCGGATCGAGGCCGCCTTCAGGCCCGGCGCCATCACCCTGGACGGGCACGGCGACGATTGGAAGGACGTCGAGGGGTCCGAGTTCTCCTTGCTCCCGGCGCTCGACCCGGATGAGGACAAGGAGTACGGCGGCGGGGAGATGACCGTCAAGGTGGGTAGTTCTCTGGACTTTCTGCGGCGTTTGGCCGTTGTAGTTTGGTGGGCTGACGAGGCTTGTTCGGATGGCCGTGGCAGGCTGCGCACGATGGGAGTAGCGTGTTCTTCTTGTTGCAGGTGGATGGGAACTATGCGTACTCCAAAGGGTGAGCTTCAATTTGATGCAATCTCAAAGCAAGTAGTTATGTTGAATGGTGCTGGTGACGTCCTTTCACTTTTCTTCCCTTTTTTGGAGTTTTTGTTCGTCGATTCAGCATCATTAGTGATGGTGTCAAATCTCGCAAGTTAGTGGGAATCCGATCATTACTTTTGTTGCCACCACTGGATATATGATTAGGTAATAAAAAAGATTGCCAAACTTGTTGTGGTGTATTCTCCTCGGTGAGCTTAGGTACGGTCCTTTAGTTTTTTTTTTTGCTTAGATTTTGGCTGCTCCATGTATCTGTTCGCCTGTTATCTACTGTTAAATACAGATCCTAACCCAACTTATCTAAACACTTAAAATGTTAATTGATGTGTGGTTACTATCTAAATGCTCTATTGCTGTCTCCTATGCGCTAGCTAGGCTTTTGCTTAAGACTGATGTGTGGAAGTTGAGTATTTGCACGCGTTCATTTAACTCTTTAATCCTTCAAATCAGTTAGCATCAATCTCACAAATATTACCCAGACAAAGGATGCTTTCCAGAATGAGATTACACATTTTTTTTCTTTTCACTGAAGTCCCGTCATGGAAGGATTGACTTGATTTTCCTTTTGGCAATGCAGGGAGAACACCAAATGCCCCTCGGTTTCTCTAATGTTCCAAATTGGTGAAAGTGCCACCTATCATAATGTAATTGTTGTTACTTTTATTGAAGCTTCCTACTTTTTTTAGCCCTTCCCGATGTATATGATTTGAATTTTTGTAGTTTTTGCATCATCTTTGGATATTAGTTATACTCGGGAGTGCGGCTTCCTTTGGAACTGAATCTACATATGTTTATGATTTAACTAGATGGGAGGGTGTAAGGAAGGAACCAATACGTGCACAAACAAAACATGCAAAGGCCATGAAGTTGACATCATGCACTTTTCAATTGGGAATGCCATTCCTGGGCGACTCTATGGTGGAAATCCAATAGACAATAGAGAAGGAAATGGCGGTGACAGGTGACGTGCTGCAACTTATTATATTTTGACCTTCATAGATGTGCCACATATTCCATTGTTGTTTTCTTGTGAACCAATAGATAGTTGCTGCTGTTGTATGAAATCATTCGCTTGCTATCAACAGATTTGGCCATCTGGTTGATCTTTATGGTTGGAGCCCACATTGCAGATACATTGATGGAACTGGTCCTACAGGTATGTCATCAATTTTGCAGCTTACATTCCATTTAGTTCCTGATACTAAGAACTACCGCCGTAACTTCTAGTGTTGGTTGGTTTTACCTGCATGGATGCTTTGTAGCCATTGTACTTTATTTGATTGCAAATTCCAATAAACTGAAGATCTCTCTTCAAATAATGCATTTATGCAGTTTTAGTTCTTCTACACAACTTACGTCTGGCTGTCACTAAGTTGCATATTCTCATTAGGGCATCCCATGAATGCCATCTCAAACGAATTTCTCTTGCCCTCTTTTTGGAGCCATGTGACTTTTCTTCAAGTGTGCCCATTTCTGCCGTCTTTTCTTGGGTGAACTGCTTGACCCAGCCTCCAAATCTTCTGCTTCTTTTTTAAACCATGACCTTATGGTATATGATCGTGCAATCTTTTCTTATAATCAGTGGATTACATTATTGTCTTATGGACTGTGCCCTTTAACTTAAAAGAATTTTGCAATTGCACGAGATATCAGATGTGTGCTGCTCCACTTCATCATCCGCTTGTATTCTATTCATAAACTTCATTCTTTTGCAATCAAGAGACCATGATCACCTGTTTTTTGGTTCTTTGTTTATCTAATTCTTTTTAAGTTGGGCCATAGCCTCCACTTTTTTTTATTGCTTCTTTTGGTCATTGAATTTTCAGTCTCAGTACTTTGTATTTGACAGAGTTAAAGAAATGTTGGACTATGTTAGACAAACCATTTTCAAAAGCTTAAGCTGTTAAGATATGGGTTCACGATATCTATGAGCATATTCTAATGACTCCCCTTCATTTGTAAGTTGGATCTTTACGTGAAATACAAGATGTGGATGTAACTGCATCTAACAGACAATGGCAGGTAGGAAAACAGAATGACAATGATAAGAAATAGAAAAAAAAAACAAA
This sequence comes from Eucalyptus marginata, assembly GCA_014182565.1. Taxonomy (NCBI): domain Eukaryota; kingdom Viridiplantae; phylum Streptophyta; class Magnoliopsida; order Myrtales; family Myrtaceae; genus Eucalyptus; species Eucalyptus marginata. The sequence continues at coordinate 39,039,332 of CM024595.1, read as the reverse complement.
AAGGGGGGGCTCTATTAGGATTTAGACTCCCAACTTGGGTTCCTGATATCATGTATTACATATCGCGTCTCTTCGAAATTCAAACTGTTAGGAACTGGGTCCACAATGTATATAAAATTAAATAATTCCAAAGTTTTCCTCCGTAATACTAGTTTCCCATGTTTGTTCTGGATCTTCATCTTTTGCCACTATAGCATTGGCAGAATGGGAATGTTACCCTAGATACTCCTGTTAAGCTCATTCTTACAGGAGCAAAGAGCAACTGAGTGTAGGTGATAGATCAGTGTTCCATAATTGTTGCTTCCATTGTGCCGTAGCTGACATTCTCAATGGAAACTGCGTCTATTAATAACTCATAGCGCATATTGGGGAAGGCAGGGAAAAAATCATAAAAGTTGTGTGTGGTATATGAGGGCTTCTGTTCGAAGGCAGTGACTGATAAATCATTGCTATTGCTACAAGGATAAGTTCTGAGGTACTTTATCTTCAGCAAATGATGTTGAGTTGGATTTTGTTACATTTGTACCTTTTTTCAAGTATGCAGTGGATAGAACTGCGCCACTGAGGTAAAGAATCTCTAGTTTTCTCCAATTTACCATGGTGGCAGTTCCATGTGATTCTTTGCACAAAGATTCATGAATAAACTAGCATGAGTCCATTAACTCCAGTATTATCCAATGTTCTTGTAGCTTCCAATCTGTGTTTAAGTGCTTAGTTCTTCCACTCAATTCCTACGCTAATTGTAGATAAATTGGCCTTCTTACCATTTCCTTGCATGTACCAAAACCTTTCAATAAAAAATGGTTAAGTAAGGGTGGCTTTCGTGAATTAGTACTCTAAACTGAGTGGTGCTCTGTTGTTGTGCAACACAAGTGCTCTCCATTTCTTTAAGAGAAGTGGTGCGTAATGCTAATGCATATAGCTGAAGCATTACTTTTTTAGATAAATCTAATAGAGCTACTCACTTGTTTGGATAGGCGACTAAAGAAACCTGGGGGAAGGGGGGAGGGTGTTCAAAAAGGATACCAGATAATTCAATGATCTCTTGTCAATTCATATCTAATGGCATATTAATATGTAACTTTTCATGAGTGCCTTAAGGGAATTTTTTTCCTTTTATTAGTGCAACTGGGAAATTTTCCTGCCATCCCTGCTTTATGTACTTGACCGAAGTTACTCCCCACTTTGCTTCTTGGTCCATTTGTCCCTCCTTCCCACCAAATAGTATGAAACAGTAGGACGAGACTAATGAACATGCCAATCTTTAATTTTTTAATATAAGAAGAGGTTAGGTCGCTAACACTTGACTTTTGGACTGGTTTCTGTCAGGGAATGACTCCAGTGCACAAAATAACTGGAATGGAGCATGGTGGCATAGCAGCTTCACTGTTCACTCAGGTAGTTCCCTGATTTCTATTTTTGTATTCAGTTGCATATACCTCCCCCAACTTTCTTCCACTGCTTGAACCAAGCTTTCCAATCTCAATTGGCCCCAAGCTACTCTGTATTGCCTAACTAAGATGGAAGGCATCTAGAGCTGAGGTTGTGTAGAGTTGGGAAGTTCTAGTTCTAGACACAGAGATGAAACTGAGGCACCAGTCCACTGTGACTTTTTATTGGTCAAGCTTAAAGCTGATGAAAACCAGCGTAGGCTTTTGAAAGTTCCCCCTTATGTATTGTCAGAGATGAGCCTATGCACTATACTTTCTCATGTACCATGGCTGGAATTATCTCTCAGGTTTTGTGGAGGAAGACAGTCCATATGCTTCAGATGGTCAGAAGGGCACTTATTACTTTGAATTCTCTAGGCCTTTGCGAACTATGGATCGCATACAACAGGTTAGAAACTGATTGTTGATTCAAATGTTATGTTGCTGCAATATGCTGACATATGCATCATGAGTATATCATAAAATTCTTTGCTATTACGATGAGATTCATTTAGCAAGTGAGACTCTTTCAAAAATTTGTTAGTCCTGTACTAAAGCTGGTATCAGTTGACTACTTCTCTGTCAAATGCTATAGTTTATAGCTGTTAGTACTTTGAATCTTTTATATTTGATATGCAGAACATCTGCTTGTATGATACCTCAAAATTTTCTGGCTCATTCAACTTTGTAAAATGCTCGGCAACTCTAGTGTTTGATTTGCCTTGTGCTGAAAGCTTTTGAAGTGTCTTGGAGACCTCTCTTTGTTGCTGAACTTACTGAGACCATCTTTATCTGCATAATAGTATAGCTACTGCATGTTACTGTCCAAGGAATATTTGATTTTTTCATCTATCAGTGTCCTATTGCCACATCAGCTATTTCATTCGGTAATTGTGCAAGAATTGTGAGCATGCTCTATAACAAGGAAGATATGATATAACTCGACATACCTGACTCGTGCAGGATGCCCAGTTCACTATAGGTGAGTCAAGCAAGATGTCAGTGGCATTTTGGTATCCTGTCAATGGGAACCCATGGCATGGGTCAGGGCACTTCTCCATCAACTGTAACTGGGTACCTCTGGACATATCCGTAGGAGGCTCGTCCCTTACGAAGACAGCATCACCAAGTTCATGGGATGCCGCTACAGCCTTCTCTCTATTGTTGTCGGTGGTCTCGTTGTGTCTATCTGTCTTCGTGATGTACCGTGTCTTTAGACCCAGGAGTGTTCAATATAAACCCATGGAAGTAGCTCTAGGGTAGGGTCATAGAAACAGTCCTGGCACTGTACTATTAGTTTGTACTTCTTAGATCAGTACCACTTTTTTTTCTTTTTTTTTTTGAACAAAGATCAGTACCACTTCCTGTAGCTCAACTTTTGCGAGTGCTTTCTCTGTCATTTTTATTAAATTGAGATGGCTTGTTGGGTTGTGTCCTCCCTTTTAGCGGCGTCCCCGGCCACCTCATCGTGGTGCAGCTTTTCACCGCTTTATTCCTTCCTTTGTGAATTCATAAGTCCTTATCGTCCCGCCCCCATCACAGAGCTTTGTCCGACAGTGCACTGGAACTCGACTTTCGAGCAATTGATGCACTGGGATTCTCCTGTCAATTTTATCGACAACCCGTGGTAATAGATGGGCATGTGGACTCCCATTTAACTTTACATCAATCAAAACCAAGCGTGGCTTTCGCTTGGCTGAGGGATTGCCGGACCTTGCCGTGCCTGACCGGTCGGTCTCTTCACGTTTCTGGCCGCACTTCCATTATTGAAAGTAAAATCCGCCGGCCCATCTGGTTCAGGCCCACCCCATTTTGATCCCGCCCCTACCCCTTCTTAAACTTAGAAACACAGATTCATATGACATGGCTCACGGACGGAGCATGATCCAAGACCGACCGGATGGGGCCGTGTCACGCACGATGGGCAGCCCACGAGCAACCCATGACCGATCCATAAACAACCCATGATCAACTCACGATCGGTCCATGCGCAATATGGACAAAAGCTCGTGATTGTTCAGCTGCTTCATGTCAGGCAGCCTTGCTCATCCTGATCTTGCTTCTGACACACGCCCTAAGGTTCCCAGGCCTAAGGCCATTGAGTGGCCTACTGTACAGACTTGTAATGATGGCATGTATTCAAACACAACCGTTGAATTGGAGGGAAGATCAACGGATGAGATGAAACCACACTTGTATAAATAGGGGTCCCTCCCCCTCATTGTATTCAGTTCGTTCACAAGTAAATACATTCGCTCCTTTGTGCATCCGACCCTCGTGCTCATGCATGTGCGTGTGAGGCTGACTTGGGAGTAAAATCCTAAGGCCATACGATGTTTGATCGATCGTAATCGACCGACCCGTGACACATACATCCGAGATTAAACGAGCATCTAGACGGAGGCACCCTCCACGGGCCTTGAGAATATACAGTTTTGAGGCATGCTACCAGATGATGGCCAAGAAATTAAACAATTTCCGCGCATCAATATCTTTTGCACAAATTTGACAAGTTTTGAAACTTGATTGCACTTTTTGTGAGTTTTAGGACTTAATTACACTTTCGTGATGAGTTTTAAGACTTATAATATACTTATCCCTAAGAAAAAATGATAAAAATTAACAAAAATAAAGAGCTAATTTTTTATTTAGAAATTAATAATCGTGGTTAGACTATTGACTAATCTAATGAAGGTGAGGAATTAGATAGACGTAAATGTTACGGCACTTGTCTAGAAACTATTAATTTGTCGTTACTTAATTTTCATCATTGAGAAACTTATGACCAGGATAAGGATCATGAATTCAGGAGTCAAGACTCATAATTCCTATGTAGAAATTTACGCTGATATCTCGAAAATAATTGGGAGAGGTGTGAATTAGCAATATGGGCATTAAGCCTTTTTTTTTCATTTTATATTTACAATACATTACAGAATTTCGCCGCAAAACTTTCACTTGAGTGTAAATAATACTTTACAACTATTGAATAAGTGAAAATTCTTAAACATTTTTCATCATGAAAAATGGAGAGAAAGTCATTGAGTCAAAATGAAATTTAGTTTTGGAGCTGGGCATGCAATCTTATCTGAATGTCTTCCATGCCCTCCTCCTTGCCCCCACCCTCCGCCGCCTTCCTCCTCCACGGGCCGTGGCGAAATTATAGAGTGAAATGTAATAGAATCATAGATATTTAATTAAAAGACAACTTTCGCGTAGTTATTACCATTTTATCAACGAGTAAATGCACTTTGATTCCTACACCTTTGGTAGGGAATGATCCCTCAAAATATAGAGTGAAATCTATTAGAATAATAGATAATTAATTACATTAAAGTATAAATAGAATTTACATTACATTGTGCTTTGCACCTTTTGAAGTTGGCGTATTGAGCTCTATAAGGTGTTTAATCCTGTCAATTTTTTGTACATGTAAATTGTCACCACTCAACACTATTACACGTCTACTATTCTCTTATCTTCACTTTTATTATTTAAGAAAACCTTAGGCAAAGTAAAAACAAGGAATTGGACTGAAGAACTTGAATGGATAAATTAGCAATTTCCATGGCATCATCGTAATTTCGCGGCGGAATCAATAAGCGAAGCAAACTGAGGATAAAATGGAGACAGTCAAGCCAAATCTGTCACATGCAGGGCGTTTGTTTGGGAAAAAATTTCATGGTAAGGAAAAAAACTTCCCGAAAAATCATTTTTCAAAAGAACGGATAGTTTAACTTTATTTAGTGTAGGTGACCGAATATATTTTCTGGTGCGTATTTCATTTAAAAATTGATTTCAATCTCGTGACTTAGGGTGCGTTTGTTTGTGTTTCTTTTTTTTGTTAGGAAACAAAAATGAAAAAACTATTTATGTCCAGGGAACAATTTTTACTAGAAAACACGTTTGATAAACTTGTTCTAAGAATACAAAAAAAGAAACACGTTTGGTAAATTTATGTTCTTTTTTGTTTCTTTTAATTTTTAATATTTTTATTTTATTTTTCCTTTTTTTCTTTCTTTTTCTTTTTCTTTTTTTCTTCTTTTGGCTAGTCGCCGGCCTCGGCCATGGCTGGTGACCCGCCGATAAGGGCCGGTGGCCTCGCCTAGCCACGGTGAGGTCGAGCCTCGCCGGTGGTCGGGCGAGCTCGGCCTCGTCGAATTTGGGCAAACCCGAGCTCGCCAAGCCTTGCCCCGCGCCTCGAGGCTCGGCGAGCTCGGGCTCGCCCAGCCAAGGCGAGGCCGAGCCTTGCCAGGGGCCGGCGACGCTCCAGCGAGGTCGCCGGCCCTCGACGGCGTCATCGGCCATGGCCGAGGCCGGCGACCGGCCAAAGAAAAAAAAAAAGAAGAAAGGAAGAAAAAAAGAAGAAGAAAAGAAAAGAGTGGAGAGAGAAAATTTGTTCTTAAAAGTTGTTAGAAATAAGAAATAACTTTTTTTTTAATTTCTTGTTTTTGTTCTTTTTTTATTCCCGAGAACAAAAAAAACAGATTTGGAACAAAAACGCAAACAAACGTGTTTATTCTTTTTTTGTTCAGGGAATAAAAAAACAAAATTTTTGTTCAAAAATAGAAATAAAGAACATAAACAAACATGGCCTTAATCTCTAGCAAAAAAGAATTGGATTTTTTAAATAATTTTTTTTCTTCTTTTTCTTCTCTCTCTCTCTCTCTCTCTCTCTCTCTCTCTCTCTCTCTCTCCTTCCTTTTTTCCTCTGTAGGTTGCCAGTCCTTAACGACTATCAACGATAGACCACAAGCAAGGCTTGACCTTGTTGGGATCTGGCAAGCTTAACCTCACCAAGATTTGGAGAAGTTGAGCCTCACCGGCCACATTTGTGGCTAGTCATCCATCATTAATGAGACCTAATGACCAGTGGAGGGAGAAGGACAATAAATAAATAAATAATATTTAAAATTTTGAGAGGAGTAATTCTGGAAAGTGTTTTCACTTCTTTTAATTTAGGAATTCACCTTTCTAATTTATAGACATGTCACGATCCCGAGGTTTTCTATGCACAAAAATTGGTTTATGGAACATTCCTAAAAGAGGGTGATACAGTAAATGCACAAGTTTTAGAGCATTCTCAGCATAAATGCAGATAATTGGTAGATGGGGAGATGCGATCTCTACCACTAAATTAAAAGGCAATCAACAATTATAATGAGAGGGACTCTCATATAAATAGGTGTCATTCTCCTCATTTGTATCCATTCAAATATTTCAACAATAGAAAGTATTCTCTTTAGAGCTTCTCTCTAGAAAGTTTCTTTATCTACAATTCAAGTAACTGACTAAGTCATGACAAGGTCCCGATGTTGTCTCGATCCCAAAAGTATTGGCCCATGACATGTAAATATTTTCGTTGACTGAAAAGTGTTTTCGATTGACTAGTCAATTTCGGTAGACCAAACGAATGAAAGTCCGAAAAAATTCATTCCCGAAAAATACTTTCGCTCAAACAAACATAAACTATATGCGTCATCAAATTACTTTTCTGTCTCCATTACCAACCTGCTACTCAATTTCCCAGTAGTCTTAAAATTTTCTATTAAAAAAAATATTCAGGCTTCATGTGTTCGAGGAAAAATGAATAATTTAAAATATAATTTTGTAAACATAATCGCTTACAATACTGTTTAAGGCAAAGGAGCAACAAGAGTGTTGAAGCAACAGACCACCATCTTCTTGGTTGCCGACGCCATCTTCTATTTCTCTCTTTGCTTGAGAAATCCAGAATGCCTCTACGTCGGCAATAACAATCACCTATCACCGACTGCCACCACCATCACGACCAACACGATCGCACTGGTGACACGAATTTGTCAAATCGGCTTTGCTTCACCGACTGAATATGAGTAATTGGCATTAGAATAAGCAGAGAAAGCGACTTGTTTTTTTGGTGGGGTAGGGGAGATATACCGAGGTTCCGTGCACAGGAAAGACAAGGAAGCTCCACAAACAAGGAAAGGAAACATTTTTAAAAGGAGAAAGACGAGTAAATAAAATGGTGGCCCAACCCAGATATGATCAGATCTCCCCTAGATGGGAAGGCAAATGATTTACAATTCCTAAGATGTGACGATATTCATGATTGCCTTACCCGGTTTAATTTTAAATTCTACTATTCTCCTTAAAAGCAAGAAAGCTTATGTCATTCTTAATAGCGCATTGAAACCTGGGACATAATGAGATTAGTTTACACGAGACCGTATTTTTATCTTTCATCTTGCTGAATTATTGATTTTCTATATCATCAGTGACAGTTGACCATCTATTCTATTGTATCCTTCTCTAATTTGACTACATTTGCTCAATATTATTATTATTTTGCAAGGAAATTTTGAAAGTGACAAGGAAAGTGAGTAGGTTGATAATGGGGCTGGAAAAGTAAAATTCGACGACAACATTGTTGTAGCTCCCTCAATTCTATAGCATTAGCGATTGATTCCACCAGGGTTTCAATCAAATTCTCCGCTAGAATTTACGTGAAGTATTAGTAGAAGTGGATATTAACTCATCATATGAACAGAGAATAACAGGTTTCCTTATGATCGTCGCCACTTGAGCAAGCCTAACCGACATAGAAAAGAAGGACGGAGCTGAAGCCATGGCGGCAGTATGATGCGCAGGCGAAAAGTGAGCTGGAAACCAGACGGGGACTCATCAGGTCCAGTCCGAGTCAAAGGACAACAGTCATTTTCACCTCAGTCATTTTGAAGAACTCTAGTCATTTTCTCCTCCTCACTCAGCCTCCGTTATCGTTCAACCATTCTGGTCAGGCGCTCCTCCATCAACTGTGACAGGGTACGTCTGGACATATCATTAGGAGACTTGTCGCTTACGAAGACGGCAACACGAAATCCATGAGATGCCGCTGGCGTCTCCCCTCAATTATGTCCAGGTGGTCCCGCTGTGCCTATGTGCTTTCGTAATGTACCATCTCTTTGGACCGACTATTCCACTCTAAAAGTAGCTCTAGGGTAGATAGAAAATCAAAAAATTATTCAAAAAGTCCTAAACCTATGGCTTTTTTGCCAAATTAATTATGAATCTTTCGATTTTATCAATTGAATCTTAAATATTTTCATGATATGGCAATTGAGTCAATCTAGCTAATTTTAACTAAAAATCATTGATATAAACATCGATTGTGATATGACACAATCAACGTTTTTTTTTTTTTGGTCGATCATAATCTACATTAACATAAACAATTTTTACGCTTTCAGCAATGCGCTTGTGAAAAAATGCTTAATTTTTTTCCACTCCAACTAAGGTGGGGTGGCAAAGGGTTCCCTTGGAAGGGTGGCCTTGTGGTCGGCATTGACAATCAACGTTGACATAAACAATTTTTATATTTTCAAAAAAAATGCTTAATTTTTTTCTTTTTTTTTTTTTTTTTTCCAAGACTGACAAGGGTTGCCAGACCCTTGCCAATAGGAAAAAAAAAAAAAATAAATTAAAAAAATAAAAACACGTGTATAATTATCATCATCAGCACCTGGTTGTTTTACACAACGTTACCGGCATCTAAGTCAACAATTTTCGGTTAAAATTGACAGATAAATTCAATTGGTAAAATATAAAAATGTGTAGGATCGAATTGATAAAAGTAAACGTATTAGAAATATTTTGGACAGTTTTCCCAATAGAGAACGGTGTTGCCATTATACTATTAGCTTATACTTCTTATATCAGTACTACTTCCTACGGTTGAACTTGGTCCCCGCGAGATGCTCGGTCCCCGCCACAGGATGGGGTTATCGAATTGACGTTGACTGCCGCAAATCAATCCTCTCCTCTCCTGATGGTTCCGTCTACTTCCTACGGTTAAGGCACGACGAGTCGGATCCCCCTTGAATGATTCGATTGGTGAGATATATAAACGTTTGTTTGGAGTGCAAGAAAACACGAAACGCTTTTATGGACAACTGATGTCCATGGAAGTTGGCTTTGCTGGTAAGAAAGTCTTGTAAATTTCTAAATGAGAAAGCTCTACATTTAGTTTTAGTTTATGTAATTAGGAGTGAAGATTCTCGTGAAATGGTAACGAATTTAAATATGAAAAGTGAAAGTGATGTCGAATAGGATACTATTATTTGGACGTGATCAAGAACTACTTTTTGGATAGAGAGATGTTTTGATAAATTGAAACCAAATTAAATAACTTTATCGTTTATAAATTTAGAAATATAAACAAATGAATTCAAACGGCTAATACTGACCTCATGTTTCAAGTGGATGAGACAGCTAAAATTTAAGGATTGGGTTTAGTAGAGCGATGATTTGCGACATGACAACGATTTGAGTAAAGCAACAAAATCCATGTCCTTTTCTTGATCCCATCCGCCGACTGAAAAATCCATAGTAGCACGACATGATGCACGAGTCAAGCCATTGCGGTCGGTCGAAGGCATGTCCGGTTGGCTGGCGTGCGAAGGTTCGCTCCAGCCCGACCGGGTCATTGGGTCCGTACCCCTCCCCGATCCAGAACGCACCTAACTCTATAGCGAATCGTGATCAGATTCCCCCCCAAAAAAAATGCCCCACCCCACCCAAAAAAAAATTACAAAAAAAAAAAAAGGGATTTCTCCGCCTCTTTTTCATCCCCACGCTTTTCCCCCTTCCTCGCGCCGAGGAAAAGCCGTCCTGTGCGCCTTTCCATGGAGGGCCATTCCACGCGAGCCCCCGGCCCGATGGACGGTCCGGATCGTCCCATCGCGAATGATTCGCGGCCGGGGGGGGCCCGAGTCGCGCCCTGAGGCCACGATCGACGTCGCATGGGATTCCGTTCCCGTCATGTCACTCGTTACCGTTGGGGTTTGGACCCTTTCCGTTAAGTGGGCCCCCCACCCCAAGTGAAAATCCGCCCCATTCCCCGCTGCGTCACGCAAGCGCTCTTCAAGGAGCGATGTTCGTCGCATAAAATACGAAAAAGTAAATCTCCTTCGTGAGCTGTAAAAAAAATTAAAAATTAAAAATTATTGTGTGCCATGGCGTTTTATATTGAAATTACCAAAAAAAAAAAAAAAAAGTTACGGTCTGACATAACTCGAGAATACATCCCTTAGGAGGCTATGCAACTTCTCTGGCCACATACACATCCATTTTTAATGCATCGAATTGATCAAAGATGCTGAAAACTCAAAGCATAAAAAAATAAAAATGATTATTAAATTGAAGAATCCTGACATATTTATAAATTTCATCAAAGGGTTGAATTTGTTAAGGGGCATCATAAGCTGATGATAAAAAGAATATAAACGAGACACTTTGAAAAATATAAAAGTGTACTTTGAGAAGGCTAATTACTCCAAGCTGGCAATTTCGTATTTTGCCGAACATATTTAATGAGGTGTAATAAATGCCGCAAGGACTCCCTAACTTCTCCTTTAATGGAAAAGTTAAAAGATAACATTGAGGAATTAATCACCCGATTTATATACCAAGAATCTCATTTTCAATTTATGATACCACCAATTCAAAAATTCTCATATGCTACTCTTGCTCGTGGGTATTTGTATATTAGAGAGAATTTGTCTGGCCCACAATTTCCATAGTCAACAAAATTCAGCAAAAATTATGAAAATAAAGAAGAAAAAATAATAATTAAAAAAGAAAAAAAAAAAGAGAGCCGAACTGAAACGTGTTTCCCGAAATACACACAAAAACAAAATCCACGAGCCAAAAACAAAACGCTGCTCCTCTTCCTTCTTCTTCACTGCTATCGCTCGCGACGAAAGACGGGTGAAGTGTAGCAGAAGATAAACCACTGTTCCAGCTCTCGACTCGCTCCGGGAGCTCGACATTCTCTTCCTCCCGCTTCTCCGGGAGCTTCGAGTGGCTCGCCGAGTCGGCCCGGCCGCCTGGGGATGCCGGCGCCGGGCGAGTCCCGCCGCGGTTCTGCTCCCGCCGTCGGATCCTTGCTCGATTGACCCCCGGCGGAGCTCGTAGTGCTGCCTTTTCTCGGGGGGCTCGATTGTTCGCCGCCGCCGCCGCCGCCGCCGCCGTCGCTCGGCGCGCGATCTCGTCCGCTGGTGGAATCTCGCAGATCTGACGCCGTCGGTGATGTCGGTGCTCGCGCGGTCCTTCGCCGGAGGTAAGAGAAATCGCTCCGATTCCTTAGTTTCGCCCGTCGCTTTGATTCTGATGAGACCGCGGTCTGTTCGAGTGGCTTGATTCGATGCTGAGTGTTTCGGCGATTGGAGTTCGCTTAGGAGAGGGAATGGACCGTGTTGGTTTTGGTTTCCGATGCCAGCATTTGATTTTGCTCTAGTTCTTCAGAGGAACGGGGGCGGAAGCAGGCTGGCGAGTCGCTAGTTTCAGTAGGAAGATAAGTTTCGCACCATTTTCGGTTGTGTACGTGTTCTCAGACGGAATCCTTCGGGCCTATTAGAAGAAGCTTTATTAGGTGACGCGATTTAGATTAGTTGGTAACTTGTGTTTGTGCGAGTGTCGAGTTGAACTAATCTCTGAATTTTCCTGTTGATACGAGACCTCTAATCTGCGTGCACCAGGAGTCTCCAGTAGCGACTCGAAGGAAGAAATCCGTTCCTACCACACTTGTTCTCGTCAGACTCTTTGCCTTTTAATTGAGAGTTTGGTCCTTGAGCAATCTCGATCCATCGCTTACTCAATTTCGTCGCGAGCATAAACAGACAAATGCGTCTTTTCACATCATCCTGCTTCTGTCAACTTGGATTGGAAGTGTAGTTATCAGAAACATTCACTTGTTGCATGGGCCAAGACTTACTAAAAAAGTTTAGAAGGTGACGGCTGTTTCGACTGGTCCCAGTGGCCTTTGTCATTGAAAAATAATCCCACGAGTTGCCTAATGAACGAGAGACGTGTGCTTGTAGTATCACTTTGTTAGTCACTTCTTGGCAAAATACAATCTGACGCATGGCGGAGCGAGGTTTTCTATAATTTGTTCCAGAAAAAGAAAAGAGTTAACACAATCGTGTAGCAAATTAGCCACAGGTTATTTCCATGATTACTGCGTTGGATTTTGTTAAGTTCGACTTCTTGTGGTTCTCAAATTGCAGGAAAAAGGATTTATATCCAACGGTCGTTGCTGATACTGATCGTCATATCCTGTCATGTTATTTCCATCATATATGCTGATTCAAACAGCTATTCTGTACAAGCATCACCAATATCTCCCAGTGGCACAGTGAGCACTCCTGCTATTCCTGATCTTTCCCCTCCCAAGAGGTCACCGCATAGACAATGGCGGAGACATATCTCTCCGCAGGCTGCACCTGTACTTGTTTCGCCAGATCTATCCCCTCATTATGACCCCTTGGTAACTTCTGGTCACCCCCCAACAAGTTCACGCTTGTCCAAGCCATCAATGAAGAGGAGCAGCTTGGTGCCTCCAAGTGCCAGCCTGGCAGATATTGCCCCAACTCAATCCAGTCCTGCTACAGTTCCAGCCGCATTGGCTGAGCCACCGCTTTCACAAAATGTCTCAAGTACGTTGCATCCTCCATGCATTTTCCTATTGCTATCTAGTAATTGTGTCTCTCAAAGGTATGTTTGATAAATGATAACAATTGGCAAGATCTAGAGTGGTTGTTGATTGTCTCATTACAGTATGGCATTGAAGTAATGTTGGGTTAAACAAAAATAAATCGGCAACCAGTCCTCTTTGCCTTTGCTTCTACTGTTCAGACTTTCATCGTTGTGAGCTAATTGACATTATCATTTTCATTCACCCATGCTTTTGACAGATTGTTGCCAACCCGACATGGTGCTAAAACGGAACAGCACAGATTGCCATTGTGTTTATCCCATAAAGCTCGACCTTCTGCTGCTAAATGTATCTCAAAATCCCAACTGGAAGGTTTTTCTCCAAGACTTTGCTAAACAGCTGGGCTTGCAAGCTTCTCAAATAGAGTTGATCAATTTCTATGTGCTCAGCTTCACAAGATTAAATATATCAATGGATATTACTCCGCAAACAGGATTGAGTTTCTCAGCTAGTGATGCACGTGCAATCAACTCTTCCCTCTCTTTACATCGGGTTCATCTAAGCCCTTCGCTGGTGGGTGATTATGAACTTCTGAACATCACTTGGTTCAAGGCACCTCCACCTTCTGAAGGTAAACCCCGTCCAAGGCATCTGTTCTCATGTTTGTATCAACTCCATATACCTTCTAGATATCAGAGAGTTGAAAATGCTCCAATTCCCTGCTTGGATAACCATGGAAGTTTTCTGAAATCTGATCGCCATTGTATGGTCTAGGCTTACATAGAGACTATGTAAAAGGAAAATCTAAAACAGTGACTTGTGTGTATCCGGGTTCTTTGGTACCTGTTAAGAAATTCAAAGGACATTCTTTAGCAAAATAACCTTCTAATTACGTAATAACGTGGATAGGTACTGTTTTATGGTTTCTGACTGTCTTGGTACATTATAGAAGGCCAATAGATGTATCTGATCTATATTTCTTGTGGAATTGACTTAAATACTTGGAACGCATGCCTCAGTTTTTTACGATTCATTTCTTTGTGCAGTCTAATATAGTGTGAGTTAAATGCTATTTCGTTGAAGAAGAGACGAATAATTCAGTCTTGAGAAACTCTGTAGATCGTTGTTATGATACCCTAGAGAATGTAGTTTCAATTTATGTTGAGGCCTGAGAAGCTTTTCCTATATGAGGGGTGTTTGTTTAATTAAACGCTGTTGCCATTACATATGATGCAGCTCCCATTGTTGCGACGTCACCGCCAGTGGCACAACCCCATCAACCTACTCCTAAACCATCCAACCCTTCAGATGGGGCGAAGCATTCAAGTTTGGTTCTTATTATTTGCATTGGTGCGGGCATTGCAATGTTGATTGTTATAATGGTGCTTATACTATGTGCATGCACTTCCAGAAGGGGAAAGACTGAGGCATCTAAGGAAATCAGTCCAACAGATATCGGTACGTTTATTGAACTGGCATATGCCAGCTATATTATGTTGTAATTGCATGTAGTTGCTGGTGACACTAACAAGATGCTCGTCATCCTTAAATTTAGATTCTTAGAAGCTAGATAATCGGAATCCTTAACTGTATATTGCTGTATGGTTTTGTTGAAATATTCAGCTTGCTGCTTTAATGGTCTCTTATAGTAGATGGATCAGGATGCCATTACATACAATGATTCTCTTGTGATTCTTTGAGCGGAATTTTCTTGTTTTTTTAAATGAGAATGTGTGAGGGTCTAAGATAAATAAAATTTGCTTGATTTGAGAACATCATTTACAAAGTTGAGAATGGATCTAATGCTTATCAGTAGCATCTTGCAGAAAAACTACAATGCCATCCAAGTATTTTCTGCATATGTTAGTCAGTTGATCTTGCATATGGTGCAGTGCATTCAAAATTATCTACTGATGCTGCAATTCACATAGGATTGAAGTGCTACGGAGATGAAACCATTACAAACCTCAGTAAATTAACTATGTTACCACACGAACTGAATGACCAGAATTGGCAGCACTTAGATTAGAAACAAAGACTTAAGCTATGACATTTTATTAGGCTGCCTGCATATCCATGAGTTTTGGGACATCAAGAAAGCGGATCCACAACATTGCATATAGCTAATATAAGGAGGTTTACTGTGTCTGAGCCAGATTCTCAAGTGTAGAATTGAGATCATTAATTTGGGGAGTGATCCTGTTGTTTAATATAACTGACCTCTTTCAATCAGTACTGTCTGAGTTACGTCCTGTTTTTTCCTCAGTTAAGCCGAGGACTCCAGATTCGCATTCAGTAGGAGGTTCTCTTCCGCACCCATCGAGTACACGTGTTCTTGCATATGAAGAACTCAAGAAAGCCACTGACAACTTCGCACAGGAGAGCATACTTGGAGAGGGTGGGTTTGGCAGGGTTTTCAAAGGTGTCTTAAGTGATGGTACTGCTGTAGCAATCAAGAGACTCACTAGTGGAGGTCAACAAGGCGATAAGGAGTTTTTGGTTGAGGTTGAAATGCTGAGCAGGTTGCACCACCGTAATCTTGTGAAACTTGTGGGTTACTATAGCAATCCCGAATCTTCACAAAACTTGCTTTGTTATGAGCTGGTACCAAATGGGAGTTTAGAGTCCTGGCTTCATGGTGAATATTCCATTGCCCTCTTGTTTTTTAAGGCTTTCGCCAACAATTTCATGACTGATCAATCTTATCCCTAATGGATAAAAATATATCTGTTCTTTCTTAGGTCCTCTTGGAGTGAACTGTCCTTTGGACTGGGATACCAGAATGAAGATTGCTCTTGATGCCGCCAGAGGACTTGCGTACCTACATGAGGACTCACAGCCTTGTGTGATCCACCGAGATTTCAAGGCATCCAATATATTGCTTGAGAACAACTTTCATGCAAAAGTTGCAGATTTTGGCCTGGCCAAACAGGCACCTGAAGGGAGGACAAATTATCTGTCTACTCGTGTGATGGGCACATTTGGGTCAGTATATCTCTGTTGTCTCAATTGAAAATAGTATTATACTTTGTATAGCATTGCTAAAATGGAAATACGGTAATCTTCAGGTATGTGGCCCCGGAGTATGCAATGACAGGACATCTACTTGTGAAGAGTGATGTTTATAGCTATGGAGTGGTCCTACTCGAGTTATTGACTGGAAGGAAGCCTGTAGACATGGCACAGCCATCTGGACAGGAGAATCTAGTCACTTGGGTTAGTATGGTTAATTTTTCCATTAGTCTGCATGATCTTTCTCCTTCTCGTGATCAAAGTTATGAGATGAGAAGCTTGTTCCTCCGCAGGTGACTTAAGTCTGTGCTGTCAATGAAAAGAACTGAACACGGTTCTCATTCATTAACTTTGTTAGTAGAACCTAAATCATTTATAATTATTATATTTCAAAGGGGAACTTCTGTAGGTACTCTCTCTGTCTCTCGCACAGTCTCACGTGTCAAATGTAGTTTCTAAGTCGAAGTGCTTTTTTAATTGGCTATTGCTCAATTCTGTGAACCAAACGTGTCTGTGCTATCACTATATACATACGTAAAATGTGCTCCACTTGTAAATTCAAAATTACCATGTGTTTTTCAGGCGAGGCCAATTCTTAGAGACAAGGACCGGCTGGAAGAACTTGCTGATTCTAAGCTTGGTGGCAACTACCCAAAGGAAGATTTTGTGCGGGTTTGCACAATTGCGGCTGCATGTGTTGCTCCTGAGGCGAGTCAACGGCCTACGATGGGTGAAGTGGTCCAATCACTTAAAATGGTGCAGCGCATCGCCGAATATCAGGACACAATGCTAAATTCCGCCAATGCCAGACCCAACCTTAGGCAGTCATCTACGACCTTTGAGTCAGATGGGACATCATCGATGTTCTCATCTGGTCCTTACTCTGGTTTAAGTACTTTCGACAACGACAACCTCTCTAGAACTGCAGTCTATTCGGAAGATCTTCACGAAGGAAGATGAACAGGACATCCAGTAGCCACTATTTTGACTACCCAAAAGAAAGCCAGAAAATTACCCAGCTGGTCCAACACCTATGACCTGGAGAATTCCTTCTCTTCCGATTTTGATTTTTTTCCTTCTATTTGGGCGATGGGGAACAAAGGGACTGGAAGAGAGTGCTGTTTGTTATCCCATGTTGAGAACTGCCACTGTCAAGTGTTCCTTCATCTAGAGTGGCAGTTCTCAACTTGGATGAAATTTTGTATATATCCTCTTAGCTTTTTTTCTTCCAGTTTTTAGGGTTTCTTTTACGTTTTCCTTCTTTCTTCGGCTTGTCTTTCAAGCACCTCTGTTTATTTGCATTAGCTCATTGCGGGTCGTCTCTGCTTCCCGTTTAGCTGGATCTGGTTAGGTTCCTCTGTTGATGGTGATGAGTGATGATTGTATTTAAGTCAGGGACGTGTCTGGGCCGAGATGGAATCTTTTTCTCTTTTCGCCTTCTTGCAGTTGCTGAATGAGCTTTTGACGCGTAGCCATTTCTACCCTAGGCGATATCTGACATTATCTGAGAACTAGCCTTATTGACGAGATACTCCTCTCGTTAATGAGCACCATTAATAATGTTTATAGCGTGAGACATAATTAATGTGACGTGATGGCTGGACCTCGTATAGAATTTGGCCAAAAGAGATTCTTTGTCCTGGGGAATAGTCGAGGACCATCATAAGCGAGTCTCGTGATTGCTTGATGGAGGACATAGGGGCGCTTGGTTGGGCATTCCCAAAGCCCCCAAAGCCCCTTTGGGGAAATTTTGGGTATTTGGCAAGGGCTTTTGAATGCCCATTTGCGAAATGCGGGCATTTTAAATGCCGAATGCCGGGGGATCAGCTTTGAGCATTGGGCATTCCGGAGATGCGATTTTACTGTTCACCGGTCACTGTTTATTGTCTCCTCTGCCGTTCGCCTTCTTCTTTGTCTTCGTCTTCTTCGGCGGCGCTCAGCCGTGAGCGGCCAGATTTGGCCGCCGGAGGGCCAGATCTGGCCGCCGGGAAGCCTCGCCTGAGGTTGCACAACCTCAGGCGAGGTGGCCTGAGGTCGGGCGACCTCGGGCGGTGTCGCCCGGGTCGCGCGAGACCGGGCGACCAGCGAGGCCAAATCGGCCGTTCGACGCCGAGATCGGTGGTCTTGAGGCTAGATCTCGGCGGTCTTGAGGCCGAGATCGGCCGTCCCATGGCCGGGGTGGGTGGCTGGTCGCCGGAATTTGATTTCGAGACTTAAAAATAAATAAATAAATAACAAAAGCTAATTACAAATGTAAATTTTGCCAAACGGTATTTATGTTAAGTTGCATTTCAATGCTATAATTTACGAAACGGTCTCATATTTTCGAAAGTCCCTTTACCTCAAAGATATTTGCGATTACTTGATGGCATTTCTCCAAAGCTGAACCAAACGGGCCCATAGGCTGCATTTGGAAACTACTTTGGAAAGGGCTTTGGACACCCAAAGTCCTTGGGAAAGTATAGGGGTGTTTGGCAAAAAAATGTTAACCCCAATTTGGAGAATGCCAACCTTGTGAAGGTGAAAGCCCAAGGCGGTGAGGACCGCCTTGGGCTTTCCTTTCTCAATGACCCACGCGACACTTTGTTCATTCTTTTTTTTTTTCCCGAAATTGTCCTCACTAATTTTTTGTTTTTTCGTTTTTTGCCCTTGTATGAGACACTGTTCATCTTCTCCGAGCCGGCGACTGCTAGAGGGACGTCGGTGTGGTCGCGACAACCTAGGCGATCGTCATCGGAGAGTCGGGTGACCTCCGCGAGTCATAGCGTTGCCGGCGACTGTTGCCTGCCGCACCGCGACCTCCGCACAGAGCTCGCCAAGGCCACGCGACCCATCTGGTTGCAGGTCTAGTCGCGACCAGATCTAGTGCCGGAGGCTCGAGCGGCGACCAGATCTGGGTCATGCGACCTCGCCGCCCTCGGATTTGGGTCGCGGTGGCGTCGCACGACCTCCCGCAACCTCGCCGCCCTAGATCCGGGGGCGGCGAGGTTGCGCGACCCCGTCACGACCCAAATCCGGGCGGTGAGGTCCTCCCGCAACCTCGATGCCCCGGATCTAGGTCGGCGGAGGTCAAGGCGGCGTCGCGCGACGCGCGCGACCTCGCCACCCCAGATCCGGGGTCGCCGGAGGTCGTCGGCAGTCGCCTACCCTTGCTGGTCAAATTTTTTTATTTTTCTTTTGATATTTTTTTTTATGACAAAAGTCCTTTGTCCCCCAAACATCATTTTGCTCAAAGATACTTCACAAAGGGCTTTCAAACTACAATTTACCAAACACAGTTTGTATTTTGGAAAACACCTTTAACTCAAAGATCTTTGTATTTTCCTAAAAACTTTCCCCAAAAGTCTTCCCAAACGCACCCATAGCATTGGAAAATTTCCAAATCGAGTTCGCTGATAAAAGCCGGTGCTCGATCGAGACATTATGGCTTTTTCCCCCTTTCGACTGCTTCCTTTAAGCCGAAGGAGAAATTACGTTCGAGACTTTTGGTTGGAAAAAGCAGACATTCTCCGACCCTAGAAGATATGCAAGCCGCATGGGGTGCAGTCGGTGGTGCTGCTTTGATACCATTCATGTGGTGAGAGTTCGAATCCTGCGGCTTGCCTTGCACTTCAGACTTTCTAAAGTTTGGAGCGGGGCCCTCGTAGCAGGTTGTTGAGGAGGTTACCCGCCACAATCAACATGAATCAATATAAAACGAGTTCATTAACAAACAAAAAAGGAAGAAAATTTGTAATATCATAGTTTTTGATGTGGTATGTATAGATGAAAAGGATTCTTAATATGTTTTTTAAGAGAAAAGTGGACCAAAAAGTCTAAATCTTGTATACAGAATATCATAAAGTACTCGACTTTTTAATTAGTTAGGTCAAGTGTCAAACCTTTTCTAAAAAGTGCATTTTAGTTCCATTGATGAAAAGGACCTAAAATTACACGTGCTATTTAAAAATTATGGCACGCCATCGATATGGTTGAAGACTTAGTTACAATTTTCTTTCACTTTTCAAGCTGACCAATGATTGAAGAGGACTCACCCCATGTGCCTCAAGATTCACTAATAAAAATTCTAGATAACATCGTGACGAAGGAACCATTAGTAGTGATGAGTAGATCTATCAAATAAGTGAATTGGGTCAAGTCGATATATAAATGATTTGACCCAAATTGATTCATATATTTGTAATGCAAACATATCGAACCATTTATGGTTCGTTTTATATTGCTAAAATACTTACATATTTAATTAAATTCAGGAAAACTCGTGTTCAAATCGAAGTGAGAGTGCAAAATAAGTGAATGCGAGATCAAGCGAGAGAGTGAGAGAAGTGAATTGGGCTTAAGCAAATTGTAAACACATTTATGACCCATTTAACATTTATATTATATTTGAATCCATCTATGACCCATTTGCTCAATAGAATTGATCCATCTAACAACTCGACTTATCGTATACAAGTTAATAAATGAGTTTATGATCTATTTTGGTAGGTTCAGATTGATTAGGAAAGAGATGAAAATTCCATAAATGACAATTTGAGAATCGATCTATTATAATCGATGATTTAGAATCGATCCATCGCAATCATATCTTCTAGAAAAGGCGTGAGAACGACTAAGGTGACGTGTGACCGACCCGAGGGACCCAAACCACTTTGCAACGATTAGCCGCTACTAGCCGATGAATCAACATCGGCGATGACAAACCTCAAGAGCATAGCCGATCATTTCTAATATAACCCACAAAAAAATAAAAAATAAAAATTCTTTTCACATCAATCGTTTCTCAAAATTGCACCAATTATTGCAGAATCGACAATTATTTAATTACTAAACATGCATTCGATCTCGCCCAATAAAAAGGGGTGGGGGGAGAGCCCCCCGGCGATCGGAAACAGTACTGCCCCATTCCAACACGGCCAAAGCTCGAAGCTGAATAATTCCTCGTCCCGGCTCTGCAAAAAGCAGGGGGAGCGAGCGAAACCTCCAACCCCTTTCCTCCGTTACAAAAAAAAACCTCCAATTTCCCTCGCGACGCACGTCCGGTCCAAACGACGCCCGACACGCGTCGCGCCCCCGGGGGCCCCAGCGCGCGGGGCGACGCTAACGTGCGCGGCGCGGCGCGGCGCGCAGGGGGCCCCTTAACCTGCGCACCGTCGTTTTTCCGCCGCCATATCAAACGACGCTCGCGTGCGTGCGGAATGCGGAAAGAGAAGAGAAGAGAGCGCGAAATTAAAAGGAAAGCCGAGGAGAGAGAAGAGAGAGAATAACAGAGAGAGAGAGAGAGAGAGATGGAGAGAGACGGACCGGAGAAGGGAAGACGGACGACGAGATTTTTGGTTTTTCATTTTTTTTTTGGTTTTTTTTTTTTTCGGCCTCCGGTTCTTTTTCGGGTTGGCGTCGGGGGGGGTGGTGTGGAAGTAGCAAAAATATGGAGGACACGAAGGTTATTTGCGCCTCTCCTCTCCTCCTCATCTCCTTCTTTACCATTACACGACCTCTCGCTTTCCCTATCTCAACCTCATCACCATCCTCTTTCGTCCGACCCGACTCCCTCACGCCACCTCCAACCCTAACCCTAGCCCCCTTCTCCGCCGCCTCTCCCCCGGCCGCCGCCGCCGCCGCCGCCGCCGCTCGCCGATCCCGTCGCCGCCGCCTGCGGTCCCTCGCTCTCCGCTCTCGCCCTCTGGCCTCGCTGTTTCCGTCGATGCCTGGGTCGGCTCGGTCCTCGCGCGGGGCTCGCTGCTTTCTCTAGCGAAGCGGGGCCTGATTTGCTTGGGGAGTGGAGGTAATGAATTGGCTGAGTTCTTTTGGGTTTGATTTGTTGTTGGTTCCGCGTGTGGGTGTTTTGGTGCGGGATTGTGGGAGTCTGGGGGGATTTGGGTGAGATGCGGTTGGGGTTGGTTCTTTGGGTGTGGTGAATCCGTGAATGCGTGTTCTTTTTGTGGGCGTGATTGGTCTCCCCTGCGTGGCTTATTGTTGCTGATGCCTTGTTTGCGTTTGATTGTGTTGGACGTAGATTTGGCTTGGTTTTCTTGGGGATTGATTCTTGTGGGTAGCTTTTGGGATTTCTTTTGGACTTAATTTGCTTAACTCGTGATGCTGGCTGATGCTACTTCCTCTCTCTGTAACGATGCTGTGCCTTTTCTCTTGGTCTGTTTGATTGATGCATCATTGTGCAATTTTCGTATTTTTTCTGGAGATTCTGGGAGTCATGCTCCCGGTGCACTTGTGTGGGCTTATAGCTATAAAGCATCTGGGAGGTTCATCTTTCTGGTCTTGACGCGTCCGTTTGGGGGGCGCAAGTATCAAGTGGGGTCCTTGAGCTTGGTTTTCTCGCAAGACATTGTTATTGTTGATTTTCGCAGTGGCAAGTTGCTTTTAATTTTCTAGTTGTCTTCTGCACAAGTCACTTTAGCTGATGCCAGTGTGTTTATATTGCTCTGATTCTTGTGCAGCTTCTGTCTTTTGTACATGGGTTATTAGTGTTCATGATATTCTATGTCTTGTGATTCAGTAGGAACACATTTTGTTGCTGATATAGTTCGCTCTCATGGAGGAATTGGGCACTACTCGATTTGATATTCTTGGCAGTGCCGTGAGGAAGAAGAGGACCCGAGCAGCTCGCCGTCCTCGACCTGATTCATATGAAGGTCATGAAGGTCATGAAGGTCATGATCTTTCACCATTGTCTTCAGCACCAGCTTCAGATGACGCAAGCAAGGTCTCCAGTGATGACAATATTGGAGGTGACACTAATTCCAGGAGAAAGGAGTTTAACCTTAACCAATGCGTTATCCGTGTTTCTTCTGGGGCAGGTGATTCTGAGAAACTGCAGAAGAAGGTGAGGAGGGATGACGAAGCTTTCGATACATTTTACAATAATGAGCCTGGACGAAGTGGGTTTAGTAACAAGCGATCTAGTGAAGGTGTTCTGGCCCCTGCTAATTGGAAAAGTACTAGTAAGGCTCCTGATAATTATGAGGGGAAGAATGGTGAAAGTCAAGGTCCAGGGCAGTCAGCTATGACTATAGATGGAGTAGGAAATGAAAACAAGGTTAAGAAAGTAAAACTAAAAGTGGGTGGTGTTACTCATACAATTTCCACCTCTAATGGAACACATGAGAGTGGGTCTTTCGTGAAGAGTTCGCGAGCTTTGGATTCTTTGAAGCCAAGGCAAAGGCCGAATTTTGAGGTACTTAGAGCTGTTAATTATGTTTACCTACTTAGATGAAGCAGTATCTTATGTATTCGCATTTGGCGATTTTTCAAAAAAGTCATTGCTTTAGTGGTTTCCTGTATATTTCTGAACGATACGCTTTTATTTAAAATGTGATCTTAGCAGGAAATTTAGATGGCACCCCTTCTACAGATAAGAGGACCGGTTTGCAGGGCATTCCTTGGAAAGATTTTTCAAAAGGTGGCTTTAGCTTTGGGAAAGAAGACTCTTCGACGGGGAAAATGTCTGGAAGGAACACATCTGGTAAACAAGGGGATAAGTCTGAACCTGTTCGCAAGAGCAAGCGGGTGCCCAAGAAACGGTTAATGGATGGTGAATTCAACGATGATGAAGATGATGAGCTGCGTTATCTGGAGAAACTTAAAACTTCGAAGATTGGTGGGGGTTTTAGGGAAGATGATGAAGGAACAAGTAAGAAACAGCGGAAACTTGCCAGCGTGTCTGACATAGAACGACTTGGTGCGTTTAAGGGCAGCAAGGATGGAAAGAAGAAGCCGAGAATAGATAGAATCTCTGATGATACGGATTATGAGGAAGACGATGAAACTGGATCTGATGGTGAACTTCGAGGTAGAAAGAAGAAAAGGCAGAAGAAAGAATCGGTGGATACCTTGATGGATAATAACAGAAAGGAAATGACTCTTACAACCCGTCAACGTGCCCTCCAATCTGGTAAAGATGCCTCAGTTGCAGCTGGTTCAATTGAATACCCTAATGGATTACCACCAGCGCCAGCAAGAAGTGAGTATTTCCGTAGTACATGCAATTAGAATTGTTTCTGAAACTTTTGTAATTGCTCCTGGTGTTTTTGTGTTTATATCGCCGTCTGTTAATTGTAGAACAAAAGGAGAAACTCTCAGAAGTTGAGCAACAAGTTAAAAAGGCTGAGGCTGCACAGAGACGTAGATTGCAAAATGAAAAGGCTGCACGAGAGTCTGAGGTATGGTTTCTTGGTGTTTTGTGTTTTTTCTGTTTCCTGGTATGTTGTTAAGTGGGCAATCTGCGATAGCATTCTTGCTGAATTTGACAGGCTGAGGCTATTAGGAAAATACTTGGGCAAGATTCCAGCAGGAAGAAACGGGAAGATAAGATCAAGAAGCGTCGGGTGGAAATGGCAGAGGTAGTTGTGTGTTTATTAGTGGACCTTCTTGATGCAAGTTTTAAGACCTTTCTTGAAAGACAGATTGAATTTTTCTTACACAAGTATTATGTCTTATAGGAGAGGGCGGCCAATGAATCAGTCCGTGCATCGAGTTCCATTAGGTGGGTCATGGGTCCGACAGGGACTGTTGTTACATTTCCAAATGAGATGGGTTTCCCGAGTATATTTGATTCCAAAAGTAACAGGTAAAACTCCCAACTCGAAAGTGCAGACATTTGTTTGTGCTTATATGGGCTTTCTCTAGTGCTGAACAATATACTGGTTTTCCACGTGCAGTTATCCTCCGCCTCGAGAAACTTGTGTTGGGCCACTGTGCAATAACCCGTATAAGTATCGGGACTCAAAGACGAGGCTTCCTCTTTGCAGTCTTCAATGTTATCGGGCAGTTCAGGAGAAGAAGCTCACAGGAGCAATATGCTGATGAGCACTGCCAGCATAGTTTGCCATGGTGCACGGGAATATACCTCTGCCAATCTATTTTGTGAATATCAATTTGTATCTAGAGTTGCCAAGAGGACAAGGTTTTGCAGATGTAGAAACACATATAGACCCCTCCGGGTATTAATTTGCTGATAATACACAGCTCATTTATTGGTACATGTCTTCCTGAGACTCCGTTTTTAGGGTGGCAAACGGTCCCGGCCGTGCCTGGCATTGTAGTGCGTCGGACCATGCCAGGCCAATCCTGTGATTTTTTTTTTTTTGGGGACTGGCCAGCGCTAGGGGGTGAGTGGGATTCCAGTTCGGTTCCCGGTTCTAAAAGGATTGGTTCCGGTTCCCGGTTCTTTTTTTTCAGGAACTGGTTTCGGAACCGGAACCGGTTAGGGCTCCAAAGTCCAAAAGAAAAGAAGCCCCAAATCTCTCGACCGGTTCAGTGTTCACAATACTAAGGCCGCTCGCCCTCAACGCCGCCACAGAACGCCACTCACCCTCGCCGGACGTCACCGAACGTCAGTCGCCAAAACCAAATTTCTCATCTTAGACACTAGTTATCAAAGAGTGAAAATGTATACAATGAGAATATACACTAAACAACATCATTCTCTAATTACACTGCTTTACAGCAAGGCCAACGACCACATCGACATCCATTCTAATACGCCACCAAAGCCAACAAATCCCACATTCTCCTTTTTTTTTTCTTTTTTTTTTTCTGAATTTTCCAACCGTGCTATCTATAAAGTACTTCACATGTTATATTCCAAGTTTTTCTCATTCTGTAATCTTCCTATAAGGGTAGCATTAGGATATGCGATATACATTTGAATTGTTCTCCGATAGCGCTTAGCTCCGAAACTATTGCCGAATGACAGTCATTGGAGTTTCCGCTTGAATCTTCTCACAAAATGTCATGGAACTAGAGAAGGCATCTCCACAAAATTTTGTAGAACCAAGAGGGTAGGGGGCCTTGGGGGAACCAGAAGGGGCGTCTCTGTGAGTTTTTTTTTTAAACTTATTAGTTTTTGTTTTTCTTAAATCTTGGATTTTGCACGACGATCTACAATTTTTTTATCATTCCCGTGTACAAATACGGACACGTAAACTCACATTTAATTATTTTTTTTGACGAACTTTCAAAAATTAAACAAACGACGTGAAAACAAAGAAAAAATGTTATTGCTCTAAAACAACTAAGGCAAATGCAACTTAATGTTTTATCTTTTCCTTTTTCTTTCAAATTTTGTAGTGCATTCATTTTGACTTTTATTTAATCACAAAAAAAAAAAAAAAAAATACATGAAACCATTTTACAACGTACAGATGTTTACTTGTAAATTTCATGACTTCTGTATAATTTTTCAAAAGAATTTATTAAAGAGTGCCAATGGACCACCTGTAAATAGCTAAGGAAGCACCGGGTATCTCATTTCCTCTCTGGAAACTTCTTATTGATTTTAATTATGTATGTCCAGATTATTCGCATTGGTATGTTTGCTAAGATGTGGGAAGTTACCGTAGAGTATGCGTGTACGTTATAGTTCAAATCTGAAAATGAAAAAAAAAAAAAGTTAGAATATGGAACCTAAAATTGATAAAATGGGTTTTAAGGTTTCCTGTCTTCGATTCCTCGACTGGGTAGGTTTCAAATTCCAAAAAATAAAGAACCTATACTTGATGATAGATTTCAGATTCCAGACAGAACTGAACTGGAATCTGGAACCGTTCACCCTTAGCCAACACCAATGCCGTCAGTTAAATTCTAACCATGGATTATCTGAAAGCGAGAAGCTATTGCGTGGAGAGGCTTTTAAGACGACATCAGCCCAGATGTCGTAACACGGTTTGTCAAATTGACATTTATTCGCAACTGTAATACATCCGTAACGCAACGAAATATTAAAAAAAGCCAATAATGCACGGCTCAGAAATTACAATAATGCGGAATCCTTTACTGCTCTAGCTGTCAACTGGATAACATCCGAAATAATGGTAACACTAATAATAATAAAAAGGATAAAAAAATTCCAAGGTACGACGAACCCTCTACAGTTACGGCCTTTGTACGGCATTGACTCTATGATGACACGATGGAGCTACTTAATCGATGCCCTGTAACGAAAGGCTTGACCACTCTACGAAATATCCCTATGTCTACGTGATGGATTTCTGTATGATTTCTTCTCTAGGTTCCGTCAATTTGCTCATTTCTTTTTAATTTCGATGGAACATTTTTTTTATGATTTTTTTTTTGGCTGGCAGAAAAGCTGGTGCATCATTAGAAATATCCAAATAATTTATTAATTCTCTAACAGAAGTGCAATTTGCAGTATTTTTGGTCCATGGGACCAGTAACAGTAAGAGCATTTAACTATAAGTTGTGGTGCAGCATGCAGCATTTGAATATAAGTTGAACTGCATACGACCAAAGCTAACGTTGAAAAAAGTGAAGTTGAGCAAGTAGGCTTTAATTATGCTGTTTACAGACTGTGCATGGACGACTTATAAATTATAATGGCTTCTATATTGTAGGCTGCGAGTCTATTTCAATCAAACAAACCTTTCTTGCTTCCACGCCCCTTCAGAACACCATTTATTATCAGTTCTTCCGCATTTATAAGAGGAAAATAAGGGTGTGTTTATTTGTGTCTATTTCAATTTCGGAAAAATATGTTTTCCGCATTTAAGGAACAGCTCAAAATAGAAAAAATTATTTCTGTTCCAGGAACAATTTTTGACCAGGAAAAACTTGTTTGGTAAACTTATTCCGAGAATAAAAAAAAAAGTAAACACGTTTAGTAAATTTGTGTTTTTTTTTTGTTTCTTTTAATTTTTTAATATTTTTATTTTATTTTTCCTTTTTTTTCTTTTTTTTTTCTTTTTTCTTCTTTTCGCCGCCTCGGCCATGGCCGTGACCAGCCGACGAGGGCCGGCGGCCTTGCCCAACCACGGCAAGGCTCGCGGCCCCGGCGAGGCCGAGCTCGCCGTGGTTGGCGAGGCGAGCTCGCCTTGGCTCGGTGCATCCAAGCCACCGGCTCGCCGAGCCACCGGGCCATCGCCAGGCGCCGGATAGATGGATAAACCCTCTTGGACACCAAGAACATGAGAAGGATGGATTTTTAGTGTGGACAATTTGGAAGATATAATTGGATAGCATGTATGGTTAGGTTCCATTTATCATACGTATATTTCTATATTTCATGTAAAAAGATAAAGAAGAATAAGTCTCGTTTATTTAATTATCCATTCTTACACTTATTATTTAATATATATAGTCACTTCGACATACTCAATATAATTATATACGAATTATAATTATTCTAAGATATCTTTCTAACAATAACATGTATAAATATTAAATCGAGGTACCCATTCTTTGATAATTTTTAACAACTTACCCTATTTCTATATGCATGCCCTTTTGAAACAATAGACGTGGCAACGACGTATTTATAATTTATGTTCCCCGATCCAGAGTATATTTATATGGAGGTGTGATGAACATTTGGATAGACATTCTCTCGCCTTTCCCTCTCCATGCAAATCGAATTTTGTGAAGGATGGGATGGCGAGTGGAGAAGCTCCCGCATCCAGCAGCGTTTCTGAGAGAACCGTTTCACGTCTTGTCTACCACGCTCCTCGCTCTTCTCCTTCCTCTCTCGTTCCTTCTCGTGTCGAGGCTCCTTCGTGCCAGCTTCTTCTTCAGCTTTGCCCCTGCGGATCACGCCCTCGAGCTAATCTCTTTCCTCTTCTCTCTTTTCTTTGACGCCAACCCGACTCTCCTCCTTGCCCTTCTCTGCACCCTCAGCATTGCCACTCTTGGTCATTGCCTCACGGGCTATGTCGATGTCTTCGGCAGGTCGACCAGCTGGTCTGCCGGCCCCGCCTTTACACGGCCTGGGTCTTTCTCTGCGCGTCTCAGATTTGCATTTTTTTAGGTATCAGGGGAGATTAGTTCCTGGAGTAGTCGACAGCTCGAGCTTTAGCTTTGAGCCGAGTTCGTTCGGTATGGCCCTGCTCTTTATAGGATTGCATGAGACCATGGCCAATTGGTGCAGGGTGGTGGTGAAGCCAGTGGTGGACGACACAGTTCTCAGGTTCCCAGGGAGGAGAGGTGGACCGAGAGGGCGGCAGCAACCATGAGCTTTGGTGGCCTGTGGTGGTGGAGGCTGAGCGAGGAGCTCGAGTCACTGGTGGTGGTTCCTCAGGTGAAGATGGAGCTTCTGATGGGTGTTGGAATGGCTGACTTTGTGGCTTGGTGGTTGTATCGCCTGACTGTGACCATTGGGTTGATCAAAATTGTCAAGGGCTTCATGTGGCTTGGACTGACTCTTTCCAGAAGGTTCACAGGAAACTCTGGCGACGACCGCAAATATTTTCCAGGACCCGGACCAGGATCCAGTTCATATGGAATGGATAAGCATCAATGGCCGGTTCAGCTTGATCATTCTTCGATTCCACTTGATAAAATGATCCGAATAGATGTATTGTAGTCACGGTGCTGGTCTAGGTAAGATCTTTCCCCCTCCCGACCTTGTGCGATTCCTGAGGCAATGTCCAAAACTGAACATATGCATCCAATTTTCTTGCTGTCTCATCATTTCTATCCATTTAGTGGTTACAATGTTCGAAAGTAAAGATTGCATGCCCTGCCTAAACCAGTGGCTTCTGTGAAGCATGATCCACTCTCATGCATCGGCAAGATGACGATTTCCTCTTCGAAGTCAATATCTAGTAGGGTTCAAAAGTCGACACAGAATCAGTTGCTGAGTGAAGCAAAAGGTGAAGATATGATTCACTCGCAAAAAAATTTCCAAAAAGAATATGATCCCTTCATTTTCACCCTAAGTTCCACCTGTTTCCTAGCCGTAATCCAATCACTTACAACAAAGATAAAGGCCCATGGGGAAGTGAACAAACACGAAATTAGGAAGATCAATTGAAAAACAAAATAATGAGATTACACTGAGAAAAAAACTGAAAAGCAACTAAGAAAAATTGAGCGAATATACATTTACTGGACAGTATGACGGAGTTTAGTTTGCAAATGCATATACAGAAGTTCGTTCCACGTATCTGGAACACCAGGCAGACACCAATGACTGCAGTCCTGTATGTTGGAAGAGCGTCCTTTCCTCATTCTTCCTCCATAAATAGATGGATGGCCATCTATTCTGTACGTGGACAGACCAGTTATGTTCAATAACGTTACAGGAGTTTTCATATGCCTTATAACATCCTCAGCGATAGCATTCTTCTCCGAATACCAGTTAATTGAGGAAGTATTAAGAGGTCGGGTTGCTTCTTGGCAATGCCCCCCTGAGTTCCACTGACCTCCCCTATGTTCCATGGATCATCATATAAATTAGCAACAAATGCGAGGCTAGGATTTCATCTATGTTTTCCGTAAATTTTAAGGTTTGTGACACCGAAGGCAAACCTGAAATGAGAAGGTGCCGAACTTCGAAAGAAGACCTGTGTTTTGGCTGGATTGATGTGCCTATCAACCCAAGATGCCCAGGTCATTAAAGCTTTCCTGAAGGCTGTTGAAACATCAAGCTGGGGAAGGACTTGACGCCCCTCTTGGTAGTAATTGATCCTAGAATGATGCAAGTGGTCATCAGAAAATTTGCCACTAAATCTCAGTACTCAAATAAGGAATACTGTAGTTCAACTACATGTCATCCATTTTCTGAAAATGCACACTTAATAAGAAAGTAAGTAGTTTGTGGTAATGGCCCTTCATCTTTCTGCCAGTTCTTGTAGTAACAGAAGAGGACACGGAAGTACTGATGCGAAGGCAGTAATATCGGCTTGTAAGCAGTTTCACTGTGGCTTTGTCAAATGAGTTCATGTTCTCCCATAGACTACACACTTGGTGGAAAAGCACCATGCGAATGCACTTAACAGCGGAACAATGCCTAAGAACTCCTACTTGACCATGCACTCATAACAGCTCATCCTTGGATAAACTGACCTTTTGCTCAGGTCAAGACATGGATGAGCAACCTAGTCACCCAATTTCCTCCACTTCTGGTTTCATAACTGATTTCTCATTGCCCAGGATGTAATGACGAACATTGAAGAGGTAGATAAACATTTCCAACAGCAAACGGAAAGTATACAATGGATATTGTTTCATATTTCCTCTATAATAAAGTTACATAGAAGAAAGATCTCAGCATGTCTATAATTTGGCAAGGATGGTCCCATCAGGAGGAGAGGATTAACATCATGATTTGGTCTCCATTAGATAATTTTGCAGGAAAGCAACTAAGATGGATATGTGAAAGTAAATAATCTTTATTGATGCTTATTCAGCCAACTTTTTCTGATTAAATAGTCAACAGTATATTAATTCCTCTCCCCAGAGATCTATCTATGAAATGGCACACAAGAATGTAGACCACAAAAACAAGCCTCTGAAGTCAATATCAATTGTATTCATTGTTCATGTGATGTTGAATTGACTGCATAAAAAGGGAAAGTCCACCATCTCTACTTCTAGTTCCACATATTCTTGTAGTTTTAATCCTAATAGTTACCACCACTTGAGATTCAAACATAATTAAGAATTTGCCAAGACCTGATCAAGACAGGCCAGATTCTTGATGCTACAGGCACTTCAAATTATCCCCAGAGACAGTGTTATGAGATCTGATTTGCAATATAGGATAAACTTATTATTCTATTGCACTTTGCCTACAATTTAGGCGTTCTCCACTGGATATACACAGCACTTGACAAATTGAATGCTCAAAAGTGAATTTGCATGACAAATCAAGAAGTCCTCATCCAAGTACTCACCCGGCTTTTGTTTTGTAATGGGACCACCAATGGGCAGTGTTGAAGACCAAAACATCGGCTCCTCTCCATCTGGATGTGCCACGATCCATCGTGTCAATCCGCAAAGTTTGTATCCTCTTCTTCCCAAGCCGTGCCTTGCTCTCATGGACCAAAAAATGAGTCACATAGAATTCAACTGTACATTTATAATCCTGCAAGAAAAAACGCAGCAATTCATCAATTCACACAGAAAACAAAGCATAATAAAAAATAAATTCATTTTGTTGGAATAATTACCACAAATCTGAAACTATAATTCCCCTTCTCTTTGGTGATTTTCCGTCTGCGGGTCTCATAAACCCTCTTCGGATCTCGAACTCCTCCCATCAACAGGCACAGCATGGATTCCCACTGGTTCCTGTTTATTGAATCCCCAACAAATACTAGCCTCTTCCCTCTTATTAATTCCAGCATGGTCGTCGCATTAAACCTGATATGACCCAAAAATCGAAAAAAGAATCGAAATCACGTCTCATCTGTTATGTTGTCTAAATTGCATATGCATAAACGCGACTCATTCATCCCAATTGATTCGGAAAATTCCACAAACCAAAAACAGAAAATAAACAAACAAACAAAAACACAGAAAAAGAAGCACCTTGGAAAGTCACAACCCTGCGGTTGCCATCTCCACTTCACGTAGTCTTTGTCTGGTCTTCCATTTCCCTCGCAATCGAAACCTTCGTCTATGAAAGGGCACGAAGCATTCGTGTAAAGAGGATAGCTCTCGTCGTACACCCACTTCCCTCTCGTCAATTCACAACCTCCTGAACCCTCTGCTCCACTCTCCACACTAACTAAACCTTCCTCTTGCTGTGATGTAGTCGTTTCCTCTCGCCCCTCTTCGATTCCTTCACTTTTCGCCACTACAAATTGCTCTGGATGAGTGCTCTCATTTGAGTCTGCCGCTTCGATTTCTTGACCACCCGAAGCATCGTCATTCTCAGAGAGTGCTTCGAACCCAGTGTCTTCGTCGTCGGGCACTTCGGAGTCGCTTCCATCATTCTGAATCTCCATCGGAGCCGAGAATTTCAGATACCCAGATGCATTTCTAGAAGCATCGTCGGGCTTCTCGAGATGGGCATCGATCAAAATCGAACCTTTCGCCCCGACTGCGGACGTATTCCCACTAAATCCGGTCAGTCTCTGAACAGTCAAGGGGTTTCTGGCGAGAGCGACGGCGGTTAAGTTGAAGTGGAAGTGGGTTTCTGGGCGGGCGGGAGGGGTGATCTTGAAGGCCCAGACGGAGAAGAAGGTGAAGAAGACGAGTGAGGAAGAGACGGTGAGGGAAAAGACCAGGAGTTTGGAGGACTTGACAGAGAAACTCCTCTGCCTCTCCATGTGCTACTGCTACCCACCCTCACTGTTGCCAGGGGTTTCTCGTTTCTCCCCCCTTTTCTCTCTCTAGTACTTTTAAATTTATTTCATGTTTTGTGTTGAGGGAGGGCTGAAATGGGGATGCTATGCTTCGGATGGAAGTCAGACGGGAGGGAGAACAGGATTGGTTGTGATTTTTGGTCTTGGTGCAGTGGACGTGGACACACATGCATGTGAAGGCGTGCTGTAGCCTGTCGAAGTGGATCGAGTAATGTTATTGGGAAGGTTGGGAAGATGTTCGACAGAATATCTTTAAAAGAACAAAGGAATGAATGGAAGATGTTGTGCGGGCGAGAGCGAGGGAGTGGGAACTGGTGTTTGATGGGGGTGGTACCGGTGATGAAGATGAGGATGGGCCTGAGGCTGAGATGCTGTCAGTTTGCGAGGGATTCTATTTTTTAGCCCAGGATTTCAACAGAAATTCGACTGCAGCTTCCTTTTTTTTAATAAAATGTTGGCTGGGATCTAGGCTTTGAAATCTATCCCATGAAAAACGGAACAGCACATGACGCTGCCGGCCAAGCTGCCGGCCAAGCTGCCGAGATCTTTGCCTCTTTGTTTTTCAAATCTCACGAATAAAGTTGTTAACTTTCATTTGTCCAAAAAAAAAAAAAAACTCGCATTATTTTCACCCCTTGTTGACTCCTCAGACTCATTTTCTATTAAATTGATTATGTTATACCGCGTTAAATTGATTCTACTATCCTCTGTAGGTTCCACTTTTGACTTGAGATTATTTTGTGCTTTTTATTTCCTTCTTTATTTCTACCCTTTATTGGCTCCTACATTCCCATCTATTTCTTCCCTTTTTTTTTTCCTATTTTATTTCTACCCTTTATTGGCTCTTGACGTTCCCCTTTATTTCTTCCCTATTTTTGCCTATTTTATTTCTACCATTTATTGGCTCTTGACATTCCCTTCTCCCTTTAAATTATCATATTATCCATCGTAGGTGTCACTCTTGATTTAAGATTATTTCTTACATTTTGTTCATTTTTTTTTCAATGTTACTCTAAACATGACTACCCAGACTCCTCTCAAGCAACATTTGTTAAGGTTAAATGTGGGCCTATTTCTGATTTAAAATTATTGTTTTATTTCTTTTCTTCGTTTTAGGCTTTTTTTCATTTTCTTTCTCCATTTGAAACAAAATTTGTGTACCTCTTTTAAAAATATATATATTTCGTAGATAGCTAACTAATTATTTCACCAAAACAAGCTAATTATTGTGTTAATGAGTTGTATATTTCTTCTTTTCTACTAGGATTTAGTGTAGGCATTTTGTTTTATTATAAATTTAGTATGTGTCATTATGTTGTAATCTGTGTATTTTAACTATTCAATTTTCATTTTATTTAGCGAATCTAATAGTGATAATTTTAATTATCTATTATGTGATCATTAAATATTTTATGTAATCTTGATCCATTCTTCTGTTTATAGCAACAAACTTCAAAATGATAGTCAATCAAATGAGATCTAATCTTTCTTCTCTAATATTCAATAGAAATATTATAATTACCTCCCCTATCACAACCAAGAAGGACTTACTTGTCTCTCTCTGACCTTTTTATAGAAACAAGAAGATGTGTCCACACACTACTCAAAGTACCCTCTCGTGTTAGAAAATTGCCCGGTAAAGTTTCATATGAATTTCAACCCCAAAAAAAAAAAAAAAAAAAGATGTTTCAAGTGAACTTGTTGATGTGATTAATTGTTGTTCTTCGTTCATAGCTTCATCATTAACAGACACATTTAAGCAAAAATAATATTGTCTTCCATAGTAACTGCACTACAAAAAATAATATAATGAATAAATGAATAAATTGTGTATAATGAATACATTAACCATAATAATGAAGTCGAAAAATTCATGATCATAAGAATAATCTAGGGAAATAAAGAAAACAATTTGCAAATAGAACTAACATTTCCTTAATTTGATATATGATTAGTGCTTGCTTATACTACAACAATGAAGAATAAGTTCAAAAGAAGACAGACATGAATGAACTATTGAATGTAGTAGGTGTGGAAGAAGCGACTAGAGTGGAAAAAAAAAAGTTGTTTGAAAGGGATATGGGTAATTTTATCTTTTAGTAAAAATGAAAAAGAAGAAGAAGAAGAAGAAGAAGAAGAAAAGGGCAAGAAATAATTTTAAGTCGAGAGTGGGATTTGCAAAAAATAATATAGTTAAACATGAAAAGGGGTGTTAAGAGCCAAAAATGGATGGAAATAGTGCGAGCCAAGAAAAATGACATAGATAATCTCTAAACTTTGACAAAATGTATAATGTTGTTTATAGACTTTTAATATGTTTAATGTGATCCCTGCCTAATGTGTAATATCATTCCAAAATTTTAATTTGTTTAAAATAATTTTAGAACTTTTGATATATATTCAATTTAGTTATTCGATTATATATGAAAATATTCGATATTGTCCCTGAACTTGAATTAATAGAAGGATAATATTAGATGTTTTCATATAAATTATGAACTAATTTGCATATTATTAAAAGTTCAGGGATCAAATTGAATAAATTAAATATTGAGATACGACATTGCACGTTGAGCTAAAGTCCATGAACCACATTGAGCAAATTAAGAATGCAAGAGCGGCATTAAACATTGGACCAAAGTTCAAAAATCATTTATATAATTATCCTTTCATCAAAGTCTCGTCTCCATCGAGGGGCTACAACGATCTCAATGAAGGAGTCAACTCGCTGCAAAATATCCCATTTGACTAATATATGAGAAGCTCGAATTTGCATTATGTCGAGTTCAAGTTATAGCAATGATAGATGGAGACCAACAAAGAACTCGATATCCTTCATTCTACCAACTTCGTGTTGATGGAGATGGGTCTCTTCAAGGTTGATATTTTTAGCTATGCTTTAAGACTGTAGAGTTCCCATCTGTTGGAGTGGGTCATCTAAGCCTGAGGGAAAAGTCTGTCCCTTCGACCGTAAAGCGACCATTGAAGGTTGTCTCGTGATCATGCCTCCAACTTTACAAACATTATGATCTAAAACAATGACGAAGGATATAGCATTTTTCTGATGAATATGCCACACCAATATTCAATTTTATTTCCTCATGTCAAGGAGGGGTCCATCCCTAATATAAATCGATTTTGAGTTAGTGGATTTGCCTATTAGGGTGCGTTTGGTAACGTTTCTGTTAAAAAATTATTTAAGGGAACAGAAATAGAAAAAATTATTTCTATTCCAGGAACAATTTTTACTAGAAGAATGCGTTTGGTAAACTTGTTCTTGGAATAAAAAAAAAAAAACGAAAACACGTTTGGTAAATTTGTATTCTTTTTTGTTTATTTTAATTTTTAATTTTAATTTTCCTTTTTTTATTTTTTAATTTTTTCTTCCTTTTGGCCGGTCGCCGGCCTCATGGCCATGGGTGACCGGGCGATGAGGGTTGGCGGCCTCACCCAGATCTGGCGAGGTCGAGCGTCGCCAGGGGCCGGCAACGCTCCGGCGAGGTCGCCGGCCCTCGATGGCCGATCGTCGGTCATGGCTGAGGCCGGCGACCGGCCAAAGAAAAAAGAAGAAGAAAAGAAAAAGAGAAAAAAGAGAAAAAAAAAATAAGAGGGAGAAAACTTATTTCTCAAAAGTGTTCTAGAAACAAGAAACAATTTATTTCTTATTTTACGTTCCAAATTTTGTTCCCAAAAACAAAAACGCAAACAAACGCGTTTCTATTCTTTTTTTATTCTTCGTAACAAAAAAAGTAAGAATTATGTTCATAAACAAAAAAAGAAATACAAACAAACACTCCTTAGTGTTCGCTCAAAAAGTTTGTACTTTTCAAAACTAGTTGTGGTAGTTGCGATATAATGGGGTTGGCATCTCTCTCTCTCCAACCAAGTGGTTCCACACTCCCGCCACCACCATCACCACTACGTATGACCATGGTTCTGAGGACAAGCTAATCACGTAACGTCAAGTCCAGTAATAAAAGTTCCGTGTAAGAGCAACATTGTATCTAGGTAATGCATCGGTCAAGATGACGCGATTGAGGCTTTGTCAAAACCCCCCACCTTCCTGATCCTCTACGTTCATGGTCCAGAGGCAATCCTTGGAAGAGACGCACCATGATTCTCCCTCATTACTGCGTCAAGTGTCGAAAGCCACCGAGTAAGCAAGAATGATGGGCTTCTTCAATGGATTAAAGAGAGTGAGAAAGGGAAGATGAATAATAGAATCCGAGGTCTTTTTACGTCATGATCCATCAGATTACCAATCACGAGTATTAGCCGTTGATTGACAATTATGTCAACCATTGTATCATCAGCCATTGATTTTGATCATTTGATTGAGACGACAAAATCGTTGATCGCCTTAAAAGTAAAGAGAAAATTATATAAACAATTCATAAATTTTGACTTAATATGTAATGTAATCGTTAAATTTTTAATTTGCTTAATATAGTCTATGAACTATTGGTAAATGTTTATATAGTTTTTTTGTTTGTTCGGACAACAAATCGGATATTTTATGATAACATAGATTATTATATACCGAGTTGGATTTTTTTAAAAGTAATGAGTTAACATGTCTATCTAATTATCCATCTACCTTAGAAAAGGAAAAAAAAATCATGACATTAACATGTCCATTATTATTTAACGACATGGATTATTATATCTTGATTTAACATGAATATCTTATTTATATAATCCACATACACCGTTCAAATTTAACGATTGGAAACTACACCAACAGATTCCATTAAAATAAATTGACAAAATGATGACATTGAACATTTTCAAATGGATTGAACATGTGCCAATAACTTAAAGATTGTATTGAACAAATTAAAAACTCGGGACTACATCATATATCGGATTAAAGTCCAGGAACCATTCATATCAGATGCTTCTCTCTCTGCCCCCTCGCCCATCAATCCAAAGTCTCTCTCTCTCTCTCTCTCGAGCGATTGAGAAATGGGCCTTATTCTTGTATACCACTGAGCAGGAAGCAGGCCCATCTGATCAGAAGCCCAGCCCATTGAAGAAGCCCACCAGCCCACCCATCATTTTTTTTATTCCTTGTCCTCGTCTTACCTCTCTCTCCTTCTCTCTCTCGCTCTCTCACACACGTTCAGCTGCAGGAAAAAAGTAGACTCCGTCGTCTCCTCACGAGGTAAACCCTAATCCGGATCTTCGATTTCGCTCAGCTTTCGACCTTCCAGATTGTCATTTCGAGTGATTTCGTGCATGAATATCACGTTCTTCGGATTCATTCATCGTTTGGCTCTAGTCGCGTGGAATTCCGTGCGTGATTTCGTTGCGATGCGAGTGTGCGGATGGGGGTCGATGGGGTAGCCGGGATTTTTGATTGCGCGTTTCTCGCCGACGAGGCCGTCCTTCGTCGGCCTCGTCAGCTTGAATTTTTCGTGTTGCAAGCGCGTGTTGATCTATCTGTTCGCTCTGTAAGGTCGAGGGAGATGATCCGGGGTTTCGTCTGAAATAGAGGAAGTAGTGAATATTGTGTCTCCCTGCCCTGATTTGATTTCGTTAGTGGCCATCTCCGTAGGGCAATTTTCGATCTCTCATTTCTCCTTCTCTCTCGCTCGCTCGTCCATGTACACACCACATGGGGCGGGTCTCATCAGAGATGATAGGAACCTCGATGGAAGATAATGTAGAGATTAAATTGCATTGCAGATGTTGCTGCTAATTTTGTTTAGGATGAGCTACAAGGCAGATTTCGTTTGGGTCATTCGGTCAATCAGAATCTAAACTTGATTTTTTGAAATTATTTTAAAATTTCTTATTGGTCGATCAAAGTACACGCGTTCTCCATGAGCAGCAGTTTTCATCGCCAACTCATGTTGTTCTTTAGTTCTTTCTTATTTCATTGTATGTAGGTCAGTTTGGAGTATTTCAACCTAGACCGAACTTATGGGTTTGGAAAAATCAAATCCAAACTGAACCCAAAAAAAATTCGCAATCCAAAGCAGACGTTTACTTCAATTTGTTATTTGTTTGGTGGTTTAGTTTTCAATTGTGTATATTAAGTAGATACACAAGAAAAAAGTTTTGCTTTAATGTAGACTTTGTATCTCCAATCTCAAATGTTACCACAGAAAACTAATCTCTCTCTGTCTTTCTGTCTGTCTCTTTCTCTTGGTGGTGATTTACCAGTTCTCCTTTTCTTAACACCCCTATATATGGGCTTGCCCGATATTTACACTTAAATCTATTTCACGTGGTACACTTGAATTCTGCATTGAGTAAACTTTTTTGATTGATTGGTTTTTATGTTGCATCTTTCATCTTGCTTTTCTTGTACGAGTAGATACTCCTTAGAGTAGTTGGAGCAGATTGTGTGGATTCATCTTTGATTTTTTAGAGAAAGTTCTAGCGATTATCTAGAAGAAGTCTAGGTGAGGGCAAAGAGTGCATTGTATTTTGCATTGGGTGCATGGTGATGAGGTTAAAGAACATTTACAGAGTTTCTTAATCTCATCTGTTTTGCTTTGTAATGAACATCTGTACACTTTATCCATCAAGTTAAGTTGATCTTGTCTTGAGTGGTGTGCCTGGAACCTAGTCAATTACCTTCCAGTGTTACCTTCATGCAATTTTTTTTTCTTTTTCAATTCACTATAGTAGATGATCTAAATTGGCTATTGTGTCAAATTATTGAAGTATGGGGAAAATAAAGCTATGCTGGATTTACATTTCTTAGTAGCCATTGAGCAATTAGAAGTTAAGGTGGGTTTTAGAGAAAATGATGGCAACAAGTATGTAACCACTTGGCATGTTGCGATTACATGCACACTTGTATTTGTGCACTCTGGCATTATAATTGAAAATGAAGATAACTAGTTAAAAGAGGTGATGTTTTCTGATCACTGCTCTTGCAAGTTCCAGATCATTGTGGAAGAATGGCTGGCCATAAAATCGCTCATGCCACATTGAAAGGACCAAGTGTCATCAAGGAGATCTTGATCGGTATCACCCTCGGAATGGTAGCTGGCGGTGTCTGGAAAATGCATCACTGGAATGAGCAGAGGAAAGTGAGGGCATTTTATGATCTTTTGGAGAAGGGTGAGATCAGTGTTGTTGCAGAAGAGTAAGCATTAGTCATCTCCCGTCCTCTGATGGACAAGTTCAGGAATAACCTGTCCATATGTTTTTTTCCCTTAAATTGTCTCTTGACCATGAGATTTACTTGGTTGGCTGAAGAATAAATATCATGTTTTGACATACAGACCCTTCTGTTATTGGAAAGTCATTCTAGTTTTCTGGTTTCAAACTACTGTGGGTATGTGGTTCTGTAAGTTTGAGATGTCATTAACTTGATTATATTTCCCACGGTTTTGAGCTTGAGTAATTCAGCTGATCAACTTAGACTGGAGCACAATCATGTTGCTGAAAATAATTAATTTTGCGGTTGGTCCGATGATTAAATAACTAAACTGTCTTTTCAGTCTCTGCTTACAACATGCTGAGTGTCCCGCTATACTCTTGGTCTGAACCCAATGTGTGGGAGGACTTTTCAGGCCATGTAACCCTCTGAGTCCATTATCACTTTTGTATTGAGTATGTAAAGGCATACTCTGTTATTGATGTCTCCACTTCTGCCCTACACGCAATGTCAGATTGTGAATCACGTTTGAAACTCAATTTTCTCATTTATTTTCACCGAGCAGTTTATGTTAGTATGGTCTGGAGAATACGGGGATCTTCTAGTGAGTCTGAGTGCGTATGCTCGAAAAACTCTTAATCTTATTGATCTTTTTTTTTTTCTGGTCATCTGTCAAAACACTTGGACGGCCAGAAATTAGGAAGGTTTGTGGAATCTGTCTCTCTTGGAATCTGAAGATGTGCCGACGGTTTGATATTTCGGATCAGCGTCTGGCTGTTAAAAGGAGACGTGGTAAAGGCTTCCAAAATCTTGCTAAAAAATATCAACAACCCTTGAAGCGTACGTGATGCGGACCTTGGCTGGATGACAAAACCTTGAATTTGGCATATTCTGGTGTGGGTTCTGAATCTCTTGTTCGGTCATCGATGCATCAGATGGTATCCTAAAATATCAAGGAAGGTAACAGCGTTTTCCTCAAGTTTGCATTGTTTTCCACGGAGAGGGATGTGAGATGATCTGTCGCGGACCTTTTACTCTGATGGTGATAATGGATTCTCTCCGGAAGTGATGGTTTGACAATTACAATCCCATATCTCTTTTGTTAAAGCTAAACGACGAAAGTCTTGTATTGATTCACAAAGGACCGGCGTATCTTCGCCGTCCGTTTGGTATGTTTGGGTTTACAGAAATACTTCTCTTAGCACCAAAAAAATGTAAAATATCTTCTGTGAAATTCCCACGTGGAGTCCTACCACTGGTTGTAACCTGATAAGAAGTGTGAACTCACAATACCATGGCATCTCCCATCTATTTATACACACCATGCGTGCCCCATCTCCCCTTACCATAGCACAATCGTACACCAAGAACATATCTACTCCATTCTGAGATGGCAACAATATCAAGCATTAGCCTCTCGACCCCGAGAGCTGTGCCCAAGTCGGCCGAGCCACAGAAGCTGCCTGCCTCCGCCTCCCTGCAGCTGAATTATCCATGGAGGAGGTCCTGCCGGCTTGGGGCTCGCCGCCGCATGGTGGTGGCTTCCGCTGCCCCGGATAAGATAGAGGATAAGGTGGCTGATAGCATAAAGGAAGCAGAAAAGGAGTGCACCGACAACCCTGCGAGCGGCGAATGCGTGGCCGCGTGGGACGAGGTGGAGGAGCTGAGCGCGACGGCAAGCCACCTCAGGGACAAGAAGGCCGCTACAGATCCCCTGGAGGCTTACTGCAAGGACAACCCAGAGACCGACGAGTGCCGCACATACGAAGATTGATATCTTTTCGCTATAGTCCTCGCCATGTCCCTGATATGATTAAATTTCAGTTCTAGTGTTTATGCCGTGAGAATAGGAACACCTGGTTGTACTTTCATCAGATGGTACCTTGCACCGCTGGAATTTATTAGTGACAGCCTGAAAACTTGCTAATGAATATGCGTATTCTTCTATAGCATGCCTATGTCTCCTCTTTATGTCTAGTTGGAACTTGCAAGCATGTGAAAAACTGCTAATATTAAACAACTCTGAACTGGCTACAATCTTTTGGACAAATGTTCTGTTAAATGAAATCTTTTGGAGAAGATTCGTAGATATATGTACATGTAGATACCATCCACCAGTGAAACAAAGATTTCTCGTAGAATATAAAGTGGAGGAATTTGGCCATAGGACGGAAGAGATAGGTATGGAGCTTGGAAATATCGAGACTTACCCCTCAGACCAGAGATTTATTCACTCGTCTCCAAGCACAAATTATCATGTTCCGACGAAATTAGAACTCATTCGGATTTGTATGTACTCTTATCATACCTGCTGAGTGTTTGAGTGGATATCAACTGCATAATCTTGGATATGGATGACACAATTATGCGAAAGTTATCGAAATATCTGTACTGAAACAACCAAATTTCTTTCAGAAAATTGCTCGAGCGCTTCTAGCATTTTCTGAAACCCACTGCTGACTTTTCTAGGCCTTTGGACTCAAACTCGCAGCCACAAGAACTCCGAGTGACATATTCAATCAATTCATGTGAAGATTTTGTTAGGCATTTACGTGTCCTTGTCCACCCAATATAATCATCATAACCAAGCAACTCTTATCTCCAATCGAGGGGACAGTTCAACACAAGTCTAAAACACATGGTGTGCTTAAGCAATGCGCAGGAAAATTTGAGAAGCACAAGCACTGTTTTTCCTTTCAAACAACCCTGGAAGAGGAGGGTAACTGGAAAGAGTTCGAACCACGTTTTGATTTGAGAGGCGTATCGAGCCTTGTGCATCGGCTTAGATGACAACATTCAGCTGAAAGTTACACTACAACAACAAAGGCAGAGGAAATAAGTTCATTTTTCATTTCGTGCGGATAGCAACTTGTGAACTTGTAGGTACACGCTTTACTAATAAATAGGGGCATAGTATTAGTGGTTTGCTGGGTTGGTTTTTGCTCTCTACCTTCTTACGGGGGGATGGAAAGAAGAGAGGTCAACTGGATTGGAAGCCAAACGAGGGGGCCGAGAATCTGTGATCGATCTGAAGAACCACTGCCAGATACGATTTTGCTCCCCCTTCGTACTATAAAAAAATGAGACAAGCTACATAATCAGGAGGGTCTGGCCATCCGCTTTGAATGGAGGGATAGGTGCCCGCCAAAGTGTGCTTTATTGAAAAGGGGATATGGAGCCTTGCTAGGGAATTTCCCCCCAACTTTATTCGGGTTGGCTAGAGAGATGAGTGCATAGTTTAGTAAGGACAGTTGCTTTCCTGAGAGCGCTCCCTCATCCATTTCTAGGCTACAAAAAGGGGATCAGATCTTGTCTTCCCTCTTCCCTTCTTCAGGCTGAAAAGCCTTCTTCTTCCTTCCAACCTTGTCACTGACTAAGGAAATGTGCGGCATAATGTGGAAAAGTATCATACATCCAAATTGTATCTCTAACATTTTGGTTTGGTATCATGACCACATTCACCGACTGGTACGAGACACATACGACCAAGTCCTATTTCTTTCTTAGACTTACTCAATACTCACAAATCAAATTTCAAATCATATTCCACTCAAAAACAACCGCCTGAAAAGAATATAGAACCCATATGAATTTTGCACTGTGTCACATTTCGACGATACACCGAGTCCAAACATTAACTTCACAAGCCAAATCTCACCATAAGCATAAGAGATGACTTTAAACTAAGTGTAGAGAGAGAGAGAGAGAGAGGCATAACACAGGAACATCCCATAAGTAACAAGAACAGCCAAGTAGAGAGGCATAACACAGGAACATCCCATAAGTAACAAGAACAGCCAAGTACAATGTCAAGCAGACATAAAAGCGCCAGTCCATCTAGACAGACGCATACAGATATTGGAGTTCCAACTTCAAGAAAGAGACAACGAAATTGACAAGAAAAACAAAAGCAGCAAATGGCTTATGGATCTACCATCCCCCAGAAGGGGACTCCAAAAGAATCAGCTCCCACTTTGGCACTTCCAATCTGATGATCACAGCTGCAACATGTCGGCAGATGCCATAATTGGCTGCATCGGGCAGGGCAGCTGCCACGGGTTCATAAGCGGATCAGGTATCTCGGGTATATCGATCGCGAGCCCGCTAACCACCTCCACGACCTGAAGCACTGAATTCAAGGACCGCAGCCTGTCGGTCAATTCCATCAGCTGAGCCCGCAGTACATTATTGGCATTTTCGATCTCAGCATACTTCTGAGTGGTGGCGTTGATGCCCTGCGCTATCTGACCGTTGGCATTTTGCAACTCATTCACTTGGCCCAACAAGTCCCCGACTTGCTTCTGCTTCCTCATCCGCGACCGCCTAGCGGACTCGCGGTTCGACTCCATCCTCTTCCTCTTCCTTTCATCAGCAGCCAATGGCCGCTGGTTGCATTCCGACCCTGAGCTCGTTGGGCACTGCGACGAAGCCATCCTCCTTACCTTCTCTCCTCGAATTCAATCGCTTCGAAAGCGTTCGAAACGACCGACTTCAACAACTAGTATCTAAAAAAATTCGCAAGGTTCCGGGGCGTAG
Source organism: Eucalyptus marginata (assembly GCA_014182565.1). NCBI lineage: Eukaryota > Viridiplantae > Streptophyta > Magnoliopsida > Myrtales > Myrtaceae > Eucalyptus > Eucalyptus marginata. Next base: position 38,994,704 of record CM024595.1, on the reverse strand, counting down.
AGATTCACGGGCGGCGGGAAGGCGAGTTCATGAAAAGACGTAGAACCAGTAGAGGAAGACGACGGAGAAGGAATGGAGGATGCGGACGCGACGCATCAGGATGGAGCAGCTCATAAAAGGGAGGACGCTATAAGTGGATTTCCCACGGGAAGAACGCTAGGGACATCGGCGCGAATCCTGGAAGAATCCCTCGAATCCGAATCGGGAAGAAAAAGAACCGGCGGCAGCTCCCGATCCAAGCGATCGGCAACCGATTCTCCCACGCGGGACCTGGATTCCGATCGATCGAGAACGCGATCCGGAAACCCGATCGAAGCCGCGAATCGGAATCGGAATCGGAATCGAAACCCTAGCGAAGGACGCGCTAAGGAAGAAAACGAGAAAACGGAGAAAAGCACGAAAGGAGAAAACGAAGAAGGAGAAGGAGAGAATACTTAGCTCTTCGAGGGAGACGAAGCAGGAGCGAAAGAGACGCGAGCGAAAGGAGAGGGGGGCAGGCTTCAGGAGCTGGCTTTTATAGGGGAAGTGGTGGGCTGTGATTGGCCCGTTCGATTTGAATAGTCAAAAAGGAAAGCGCTTTTTCCAGCTCATTTTCCTGATTATTTAAATACCCGTTGTTTTTTCATATTTCTTGTTGCGAAGTTGTGCTGTCGGTGTAATAGGCAATAGCTAGCTAAGCGACAACTGTTCCTTCCTTACAAAGCACTCCACACTTCTTTTTATCTTTTTCAAAAAAGGTAATTGGCATTTTTTAGAGAGTTTTTTTGGTAGGTATTTTCTGAAAGAGTTAATACCGTGAAAATTCCTAATTTGTACAAATTTGCTAAAATTACCCCGAATTACCCCACCTCCTTAGTTAATTTTAGTTAAATTTTATTGTGAAATAGTATCAACTGAGGTTTTAATCTCCGTTTATTTTTTATCAGATAAATGTATAAATTTGAAGACTTAGTTTGTGATAAATTTGTTATAAATGTATTGATTTAATATTTATTATGGTCATAAAATTAATTAAGGATAAATTTATTGCATGTATATTGATTTAGGGCTTTTTATAGTATTAACCCATTTGGAGATGATTTTTGATGATATCTTTCCTTATATTTTTTTAACGCGAGCCTCTAATTTTTCGGGAATAAAAGAAGAAGGAAAAAGAGTATATTTTAGTTCCGGTGAGAATTTATGAGATTTTGTCAAATATTTATTCTCTTGGTAAATAAAGCGGATTTGTCAGTCAAGGGAGGCGATAGAGTAATCAAAGACAAACACGTGTCTTGGACCAGAACGTGTTACTCGCACGTTATAATTTGCTTGTGCGCAGTCGTCGGTGTCCTCTTTTTTTAAGGCTGTTGTTTCGTACACTCCAGCCAATCAATATTTACCGGTCAAAATATCGGCCCTTGGATAAACACGTTTAAACCGACCAAAAAAAAAAAAAAAAAGGATAAACACGTTTACTTCTGGGATTTGTACCCTAATTTAAAACGAAGAAAATGTGGTGAAGAAAATGCCACATAATTTTTAAAAATTTCTCTCCTCTCCCTACTCATACAAATTTTAAATTTTTCATCATTTAAGGTAAATTCCATCTTTTAATTTTGAATTTTTTTATAAAATTGCAATTCTCATACACAGCACGTAATATCTAATTATTTTGCCGAATAAATAAATGTTGATATGTGGGATCGTATATGACTTTATTGTAGTTTTTCCAATAGGTGAGCATGGACACTTGCCCTGACCCACAAGTTCATGACTTAGCAAGAACTCTAAAGGTCGGACTTAAGCAATCCTAGCCCACGCCCGCTCAAGCATATGAGCAGGTCAAGTGTCGATAAATTTTGTTTGATCGATCAATAATTCAAATATTTCGTAACTCGATGACTTGGCAAACTCTTTTAAAGTATCAATACTTTGCATACATATACAGCTGGTGAAAGGTAGTCATTTATTTTGTTCATTAACAATGAAAATGGTAACAATTTTCAGGGGCAGTGTCAAGATCTAGCAATGGCATGCATATGTAAGTTGTTATTATTCTAGAACCAAATATTTTAGAAAATAGCAGTAATAATGTAGATGCTATTAGATCCGTGAGAAAGGTCCCCAATGCACTATCATTCCCATTATCCAAACTGCGTCCACTTCTTCTAGCAACAGCATCTCACATCCACCAAATGGCAAATGGAAAGATTTGAGCATGCTCTAACCAAAAGTTCTACATTGAGCTTACCCGAGTTTTGGGAGCATTTCAGTATAACTGCAAGTAGCGGAAATTCGCACTGGAGGCGCTTCATCGCTCTGCCAAAAATGCCTGTCCTTAAATTGGAATCGAAAGTTATGAGCTGTGAAGAGATCCTACACTCTACATTTACAAGGTCAGGATCAATGGAAAGTGATACTGCATCCGCATCATAAATTCCTCCCAAAATATAGCAAAGCAAAAGTTGAAGATGGTCCAGGTTTGATGGACTTCCAACATTAACATGCTACTGAATACAAACTACTGGAAAGGAAACAAAACGGGCAAGACAGAATGATGAGTTGAAGAATCCCATCGTAAAGAACTTCGACTTTCAATTAATCTAGCGGCAAGTTTGGACAAAACCATTAAGACTCGTGGCAGGTTTCACTCCTCCAGAAAGATTAATGCATATCCAACGATTCCTCCAACATATCAGACAATCCCAAAAGAAAATACCAGACTATCAAAGACAAAGCGCATTGGTCAGAATCTGGAGCGAAGCAAGTATAGCAGAGGAATCATCCATGCTACCTTGCTGCAGACTGTAGGAGATCATGCAACTAGGAAACAAAGAAAAATGGACACTTTCCTGCCAAAAAAAGGAATCAGCGATTTACATGCACAGTGATACAACATGAAACAATAAGGCAGTCTGCTGCCTCTAGCATGAAACTCAAGCTTGGAACAGAAAGCAAACAGAAAATTCTTCACACTACTTTTTAAGATCAGCCACGCCCTAGAATTTGGCTTACCCAGGGACAAAGCCATCAGATTTTAACAGGGTCTCTTCTCTTGATCCTCTTATTCATCATCTCAGCCCACCTTGCAAAGACATTAGCAACTTCAAACTTGCCAGAAAACTTCATCTTTTTAGCCAATTCAGCAAGAATATCAGGCTTCCCAGCTCTGGAGAAATCTGCTGCAAACTTGTTATAATCGAGCTGAGGAGCTTTCATTCCTTTCTCTAGCATTTCCTCCAAGTATCTACAAGCCTCTTCCGATCTTCCCTGACTTATAAGCCCCCCAATGAACACAGTATAAGAATTATCATCAGGGCAACAGCCTTTTTGGCCCATTTCATCCCACACTGCAAGACCCATCTCGTAATTTCTGGTAATGAAGAAGGATTTCATCATCATGTTATAGGTATGGATTGTTGGTTCAATGCCACTCTGAATCATCTTCTTATATATCTTGACTGCATCATCCGGCATTTTCTGACTGGTCATCAATTTAATTAAAGCGTTATAAGTCCTCCCAACCGGTGGACAACCCTTTTCCTTCATCTCCTTCAACAATCCAAACACCATATCCATCCTCTTCTGGTTCCCAAACCCTGTGATCAAACATGTGTAGATGGGAGCATCCGGCCGACACCCCTTATTTACCATCTCGTCAAAGTACTCAATGGCTTCTTTCATCTTACCTTGCTTACAAAGGTCTCGAACCATAATCGTATAACTTCGCACGTTCGGCGATGGTCCCTTGGCCTTCATGACCTCGAAAAGCTTAATTGCATCTGATCTCTTCTTGCTCCTCAAAAGCCCTTCAAGCATTGTGTTATGAGCAATGACATTGGGCGTAAATCCTTTATCAATCATCTCATTCCACACTCTCCCTGCCTCCATCAAATTTCTAACCTTGCACCAACCATTGAGCAAGACTGTGTAAGTGCTCAAATTCGGTGTGAATCTCTCCTCCAACTTCTCGAAAAGCACCTGCGCCTCCTTTCCGAGCTTTGCCCGACCTAGGGCATCAAGTAAACAATTAATAGTGTCAACACCCACTTTATACTTATACTTTTTCATAAGCTCAAACATCCCAACAGCCTTCTTCCTCTCTTTAGAAGCAGCAAAAGCCTTTATTGCGATCATAAACGTCTCCATCGTCAAGAGCCCCTTGGTCCCCATTTCCTCGAGCACAGACACCATAGTCTCAAACTGCCTCGTCTTTCCAAGAATGTCCATCATCGTATTGTAAGTTCTTGAATCATGAGCGAAACCGGGCCTCTGCCCCGCCCAGCAGAAGAACCGGAACGCCGGTTTTCTAGCATGACGGAACCGCTTCAGCACGTCGACCACCAGATCATGACTCAAAACGACTCCGCACTCGTCCAACACCGCCTCCATGTTCCGATCCAGCGTGAACAATTCGTCGATCACCTTGCATACACGATCCACCTCGGCCTGATCTGCCCGAGTCTCCGCCCCAACACCTCCATTCCGAACGCCATCTCCCTCGCTATCATCATCATCACCATCGCCTTCTTCTTCCTCGGAATCAGCACCCCTACCCTCGACGCTACAGAATTCCCTACAGCAGGCACCTACACGCGGCGAGCCCGCGAGATTGACGGCCTTGGAGAGCGCCGTCGAGGCCGTCAATGGCATTTCTTCTTGTAAATGAGCGAACCCAGAGGGGTGTGGCAGAAGAGGCGGAACTTGACGGTGAGGAAGACTGAGAGTATGATGAGCAGCAGGACGACGCAGAAGAGACACGGGCAGAGGAGCACCACCAGCTTGCTCTCGGTGAAGCCGTCCTCCTTCCGGGTCCCGTCCCGGCCGCCGTCGTCGTCCGCTATGGCAAACGCACGGGTCCGCGGCGAGTCCGCTGAGGACGGAGCCATGGATGTTGGGGATCCGAGAGAAGAATCGGAGCTGCGGAAGCCGAAGAGGGGCGAGGGGTTTTCTCAGAGCGCGACGCATGGGGCTGCCATTAATGGTTGGGAGAGCTGAGGAGCAAAGAGGAGTGTGGTTGAAGCAGGAGGAGTGAGGAGCGGAGAGTTAGGAAGACGTCTCGAGTGGAGGTGGGTGGCGGCGGCGGCTTGCTGGTGCCTGGTGGGCCGGCGGTGCTGGTGGTGGGTCGGTTGGTGCTCACCGCTCGGTGGCTGCTCGCGGACACTGACGAGAGAAGCGAGATAGGAAAAGGTTTCGACAGGTTGCTTTTAGCAAAGATACCTATGACTTTATGAAGTGTTCGATTTTTTTAAAATCATTGATTGTAGTTCTACATCATCAGAAAATCGAGAATATTTAAAGTTATGAAATTGCTCGATTTAAAAAGTTTTCAAGCGCACTAAAACTCCCAATATAACGATACATTTCACTTCTTGCTCCTAAATTTTTAAGTGAGAGTTCCTTTTAAGTTATTTGGAGTGAGGACAAGCACTTGATATATATTCTGATGTATAATTTATTTTGTGCACTAAATTATAGCAAGCATTGAAATTCATGATTGTACTCTAACGTCCACTTTTTTCGAAAAATTAAACTATTCATGAGTAAGAAATAGTGTATATACAAGAATATGCATTATTTGTAAACAATAATATCAAGAGAAGTCACGTAAAACTATTTGTATATATATAAATAAATAAGTCGAAGGAGTCCATTTTGGTAGATTGACACGTGTCCTCGATTGAAAGTGAAGTTGGTCAATAAAGTAAAAAAAAACTTGAGTGTGGTTCATTGTCTCTGCGATCTCCTAAAAGATATTACATAAATAATAGCAATGAGTAAGTCCAAATAAATATTAAGTCCGATTCATGTCATTACTAATAAATAGGCAATGGAATTTGGGTCCAATCAGGTACTTACATAGTGCAATGAAAAAAAAGCAAGTTCATAATGAAAATTTTTAAAGAAATAATTTAATAAATGTGCTTTATCGCTGTAACAACATTAAATATAATTGAAGGCAATTATCTAAACATCCTCCTTTTGCATGAGAGGGAGTTGTTTTTATTTTTTATTTTTTTATTTGTCCTACTCTGATTATTTTTAGATTTTTTATCTTACCTCTTTCTACTGACCAAAAAAAAAATAAAAAATCTTACCTCTTTCTAAAGTATGGAAATCAAATTTCACGCCTAAAAATAAATGTCTCAAACCCAAACTCAATCACCTCCCCCCTGGCCCAGGGGGCCTGGGCAATCAGACTGGGGCTCGAATCGGAAAAGTGATCTTAATTACCAAAACAAAATTAAAGAAAAACATAATCAAAATATAAAAAGAAGCGACGGAAAGAAAATTGAAAAAGAAAAACAGATGTTGTCGGGCTCGATGATCGGGGGACGCCCCCAAGCGCGCATCGTCAGCTCGAGTTCCCGCCAACACCCCAATCCGCACCGGCGACATTTCCCGGGAACTCTCCGTCAAATTCCCGCCACGACATTCTTCTCTCTCTCTCCCTCCCCTTCCTTTTTCTCTTCCTCTGTAAACTGCAGAGATCGACGTAGCTCAACTCAAACTCTCTCTCTCTCTCTCTCTAACATGGCGCCATCTCGCCGCCAGAGCAACGGCCGATCGCCGCTCGTGAACAAGCAGTTCCAGATCACTTCCTTCTTCTCCTCCAGACCCGCCACCTCCTCCGCTCCCTCTCCTCTCCAGAAGCGCCGGAACCCTAACCCCCGCAAGCCCTGCTCCGATCCCGATGACGACAGCCCGGCCTCTAGCCCTAGCCCCGCCACTCCCTCCCCCGTCCAACCCAAGCCCCGGAAGAAGACGCCCCTCGTCGTCCCCTCGGCCGCCGCCGCCGCCGCCGCCACCCCGAAGCCCTACGGCCGAGAAGTCCTGCGCCGGAGGGTGAGGGTGTACTGGCCGCTGGACGGGGCCTGGTACGAGGGCCGCGTCGAGCGGTTCGACGAGGGGAGCGGCAAGCACCGGGTCCGGTACGACGATGCCGAGGAGGAGCTGCTGGATTTGGGGAAGGAGAAGATCGAGTGGATCGAGGAGGGCGTGAAGAAGTTCAAGCGGTTGCGGCGCGGGGGCAGTGCGGTGTTGGAGAAGGTAGTGGAGGATGTGGAGAGTGACGAGGGGGGTAAGGATTGGGAGGATGATTCGAGCGATGAGGATTGGGGGAAAAGCGCGGAGAAGGAGGCGGTGGAGGAGGATGCTGGGGATGAGGATATGGAGGCGGAGTTCGTGGATGAGGAGGATGATGATGAAGAGAGCAGTGGTAAGTCTCGCACGGGGAAGAGGAAGGCTAGCAAAGGAAGCGAGTCGGGGTCTGTTAAGAAGAATAAGAGCGGTAGTGGTGTTCGCGACGAGGGGTCTAAAGGTTCGGTGGTGGTTTCAGGAAATAAGTTCAATGGTAAGTATGGAATTAAGTTGACTTCAAGGTTGCTGCTCTAGTTCCATTCTCGTGCGATAGTGTTCACGGAGGGTTTGTAGAACTTGTGTAATTGAATAGATAGAGACACGAACCGTCCCTAGAGATCATATATTTCAATGCATGACAACAATATTCTTTTCCAGCTATAAAAGACTAATCTTGTTATTTGGCTTGGCAAATCTTGGCCACCTGGTTCTATTAAGTCTCCAGATGTTTTAACTCTTCTTCTTATCCATTCGAGACAGCAGCAAGAGCCCTTGTGTGTTAAATTTTTAATTTTTTGGTTGTTCATGGTGATGGTGTTTTTCAGATTGATTTGTATTTACCTGTCATGGATCTCACTGCTTCTATTCTAGTCTTTCTCTTGAACATGTTGTGGGTTTTGCCTGTTAGTTGATGCAATGGGAACTATGATGGTCTTATTGGTTGACATAATCACTACCTATAACAAGCCGCTAGGTTTGGAGTTAGGTATCCGTACATGCCGATTATCAGATATAGTACTTATGTTGCATTCGTTTTTAATTCCAGCATGCTCTACCACGGCCCAAAAAACCACGAATGGTTCTCAGTTCTTCATTGCCAACTGATGCTTCAGAAAGGTTTAGTACCCGGGAAGCTGAAAAGCTGCACTTTCTTGGATTGTAAGTCTTAGTTCATTGCTAAAACTCCTTTTTTAAAGTCCATCAATGCATTGCCTTTTTTCTGTATTAGATGTGACAGGAAGCTAGAAAGAGCTTTTGTTGAGGGTGGTATTTGATGCATTCTGTCTTTAGGTTGTTTTTTGTTGATGAGGTATCCATGGATGAAATCTTTGGGGTGCAAGTCTGAAAAATTAGAAAATGATTTATCACAATGATGTGAAATCTCTCTGCACCTTTCCTTTATGGAGTTTAAACTTCAGTTATTATGAATGCTGTCTCGATTATTTTTGACCTTGAAATAGACAACGGAGGGATGCAAAAAGAAGACGACCAGGGGATACAGATTTTGATCCAAGGACTCTTTATTTGCCTCCAGATTTCCTCAAGAGTTTATCAGGTGGCCAGGTATGTGATGTGTTGCACATAGGAGCTGGTCCATGTTCTTTTACCGTACCATTTTTTTTCCATAGCCAGCATTCTTTTACCATACTTCCATGTTTTCTTTTTGATTATATGCCTGGTAATCATGCAGAGGCAATGGTGGGAATTTAAGTCGAAGCATATGGACAAAGTCTTATTTTTCAAGGTATGCATGCCTTTAATTATCACAGTTAGCAGTATTATCAGAAAGTGAACATTCTCTTTGCTGGAGCAGATGGGAAAATTTTATGAACTTTTCGAAATGGATGCACATGTGGGAGCCAAAGAGCTTGATTTACAGTACATGAAGGTAGAGATTATTATGTACTCATTCCTTGTAGACTTATTGTATTGCTGCCCTGCCTGCCTTCGCTTTTTGAATGGATGTTTCATTTTGGTTGGAAGCAATTGTTGGTTATTTTCCAGTTATTCTATATCTGATATTAAGCAAACTACTGAATCAGGGCGAGCAACCACACTGTGGATTTCCAGAAAAGAACTTCTCTATGAATGTGGAGAAATTGGCCAGAAAGGTTTCTTTATTCTGCATATAGTTTATTGTTGAAGTTTCTGGTGATTAAGTTGTCAAGCTATCGACAATGATTTTTACTTAAAGTTCTGTGGCTAAGCAGGGTTATCGAGTTCTCGTTGTGGAGCAGACGGAAACACCTGAACAACTTGAGCTTCGTCGGAAGGAAAAGGGTTCAAAAGATAAGGTTGCATGTCTGCTACCAAAATAATGCATTCTGTTTTTCCCTTTGGCTAGTGTTTGTTAAATTATCTCGTCTCATCTATGAAGAGGTTCATCATATAGTTATTTGAGCTCCTAATTGGCGCCCGGTTTTTATTCACTGATAAAGATGTTCAAGTATAACCTTATACTAACCTTATACTGTGGTTAATTACTTTGACTTGTGAGCATGAATAGTTTTATATAAATGCCTTCAGTATAATGTCCTGTTTCTTTACGAGATTAAATAGTGTGCTATAGAGTTCCCTGTTAAGATGATAACTATTATCAGTCAAAGCAAGCATGCTTTGTTCTTGTATGGGTGCATTTTATTGGGTGGTTAAGTTCATTAAGGAAGCGTTTCCTTATTTGAGATCTTGCTAGGTTACTTGATGTGAAACAAACCATGGAAACTGTCACAGTTGGATGAATGATGGTCTGTTCACATGTTTACAGGTCGTAAAACGCGAAATATGTGCGGTGATCACAAAAGGAACTCTGACTGATGGTGAAATGCTTTCAGCAAATCCCGAAGCTTCTTATCTTATGGCAGTGACTGAAAGCTGTCAAACCCTTGCAGACCAAAAAGACCAAAAGGCAGAGCGGACTCTTGGTGTGTGTTTGGTGGATGCTGCTACTAGCAGGATTACTCTTGGTCAGGTTGGCTCCTTTTGCTTTAACTTTTATTGTTCCTCTAGTGATGGTTTCTCTGTGCAGATATTCCTTTAGCCTTTGCAAGCACGGAATATGTTCAGGAAATGGATGGCTACTGGCATGGCCATTTGTGCTTGTATTTTAATGGAAGTTTATTTATGAAATTAGTGTATGAGAATGATGATTAGCTGCTGTCTGCTCATAATTCCTCTTTTCACCACTGCGACCTAACCTCTTGCTTTATCCCATGTGTATGGGCAAAGAGGAATGGCACAGAAGATCTCTTGTAGTTATTCTTTGAGTTTTGATCAGTAAAAGTGAACAATAATTTGAAAGTGTTTGGCGCTGCATGATGCCTTACGATAAATGGTATCTTAATATAGAAAAAGAAATTGGTCATTTAAGCGTCAGTGATGTTGTTAACCAATCCAGAATCTTTCCACCCACTTTATATATCATGTCAGCTTCGGATTTTAAGTTCCCATGAATGATCATTACCTCCAGAAGCAGGGTTCATTGATTTGACACAATCTTTTGGGGACTCGTATCTTCTGCTTGTTTGATCGCTTTGGTTCATTAATTATATTTTGGAAGGGATTTGGCAAAACAATAATTGATGAGTGGGGTTTTAGGCCTAAGAACCAACCTAGCATTGTTGCTGACTTTACCTGAAGGAGTAATTCTCTATGCGTGAAGTTGCCATGATCATTCAATAGAGTATTGGCTATCTGTAGTCTTGTTAGATATGTCATATATCCCAGTATGGTGTAGAATTGTGCCGTGGTTTGATGCGTGATTCATCTGCTTCTCTTTTCAGTTCAGAGATGATTCAGAATGCAGTGCTTTATGCTGTCTGCTATCTGAAGTACGCCCGGTAGAAATTGTTAAACCCACTAAAGGATTAAGTGCTGAAACTGAGAGGGTTTTACTGACTCATACACGAAATCCTTTGGTGAATGAGTTGGTTCCGGTCTTAGAATTTTGGGATGCAGAGAAGACAGTTCATGAACTAAGGACCATTTATAAGAGTATCAATGGTCGATCATCTTCTGCAAGTTCAGATGAAACAGATACTGAGACTGCTGCTTCTCATTTAAAAGATGATGGCTTGGACAACCTCCCAGAATTTTTGTCTGAGCTGGTGAATTCTGGTGAGAATCATAATCTTGCATTGTCAGCCCTCGGAGGTGCCATTTATTACCTGAAACAAGCTTTCCTGGATGAGACATTGCTTAAATTTACAAATTTCGAGTCACTTTCATGTTCTGGATTTGGTGATGTTGCTCAAAAGCATATGATTCTTGATGCTGCTGCATTGGAGAACCTCGAGGTTTTTGAGAATGGCAGAAATGGAGGATCTTCAGGGACACTTTATGCACAGCTGGACCACTGTGTGACTGCATTTGGCAAGAGACTTCTTAAAACATGGCTAGCAAGACCTTTATATCATCCGGAAGCAATTAAAGAGCGCCAAGATGCCATAGCAGATCTTAAGGTAAGTTCTTGATACCAGCGTTGGTGTTTGATCCCTTTCCAAATTACGAAATTGTGGTAATCTTCACTTTTTCGTGTATGAGAATTATGTTTTTCCCCCTTTACCTGTTATAAAGGATTAAGTTGCCTTGGACATCTTTGTTTGGCTGCTTACTTAGTTCTCCTTGTTCCAAACCGATTTGCTTACTCAGGGACGTCTTTTGCTTCTTTGGAATCTTTGTTTCTTGGTTGACAACTATTATGCCAATGTTTTCACGTTTTATCTGACCCACTTCTATGGAGGACTGCATCTTATGAGACTTTCTTTAGGATGAACCTTTTCTACTACGTTCTCTCTCCCTTGTCCCCTCCCACAAAACCCCCAAAAGTAATCATAAATAAATAGATAAACATAAATGATAAGAAAAGAATTAATTATACGACTAAAAAAAAGGAGCAATTCTTTGAAGTAGTAAATGTTGATTTGCCACTTGTCTACAATTAGCAAATTGGTAACAGTTTCTTCGCTTTTTTTGTCATATAATAAGTCATTCATTACTTAGATTTATGTTATATGTTTCTGATATTGACTGGATTGGAAGGGGTGAAATTACCATAGCTGCCTTTTCATTTATACAGGGCGGGTGCCTTTCATGCATATATAGAAGGGATTACTTTCAGATGTGTCTCTTGTTTATATCACATGGATTAAGTTGGACCTGAGTGGAATTTTATTGGTTCTAACTGCTTTTTGTAACTTCCTTTTTCCTTGGTGTCTGTTAATATGCTGCAGGGAGAAAATCAATCTTTTATATTGGATTTTCGGAAAGTGTTATTGAGGCTTCCAGACATGGAGCGCTTGCTTGCGCGTGTTTTCTCTAGCAGGTATAGTTCAGATGATGTGGTCACACATTTTAATCTGAATTACTTTGGATCTGCGGGACTTCCATTTCTTATATGAATTGTTTTCATGTCCTTTGCAGTGAAGCTTGTGGAAGAAATGCAAATAAAGTAATTCTCTATGAAGATGCAGCCAAAAAACAGCTGCAAGAATTTATATCAGCTTTACGTGGTTGTGAATTATTGGTCGAGGCATTTTCTTCTCTTGGTGTTATATTGGAAAACATCGAGTCAAGACAACTGGTTCATTTGTTAACACCTGGTACCAGCTTGAAGATTCTCATTTTATTACAAATCTTTTTTTGGCATCTCATCTGTTAATCTTCATGCAGGGAAGGGTCTCCCGGAGGTCAGTTCAATTCTGAGGCATTTTAAGGATGCATTCGATTGGGTTGAAGCCAGTAATTCAGGACGAATCATACCTCGTGAAGGAGTTGACATGGAGTATGACTCTGCCTGTAATAAAATCAAGGAAATTGAGTCTAATTTGATGAAACACCTCAAAGAGCAGAGGAAATTACTTGGGGAGTCTTCAGTAAGAATCTGGAGAACTTTAGAATTAGTTTCATTTAGTCTACCTCATAGGTTGAATGAACAGAAGACAAACTTTTCTTCAATGTTTGAATGCAGATAACTTATGTCAATATTGGGAAAGAGTCATACCTACTTGAAGTGCCTGAAAGTTTACGTGGAAAAGTTCCTGCTGATTATGAACTGCGTTCATCCAAGAAGGTAACAAGCCTTTGTTGCTGAGCATGCTGAGCTTTTGTTTGTTTTATGTACATGCTGGAGGAATAATAGAATGAAGAATTTTATAATCACAGGTCAGGAATTATAAGGTCCTGACTTTGAGGAAGTGATTTCATTTTGGCTAGAATCTCACATTGTGAACAGGGAAGGTGTTTGAGGTGTGAATTGTAACATTGAATCAAACACACTTTGAATTTAAGATTCATTAACGAGTTCTAGATAGCTGGAAAAGGAAATATAGTTCACTAAATCAGGTATAAAGATTGGGTTGGCAATTTCTGACACTAATTAACACTTCTATACACGATTATATGGTAAATCCAATAGTCACACGATTAATGCACATAACTTTTGTCGTATAATTAACAAAAATACAGTGCTTTCTAATGACACGACTTGACATGATAGCAGAACCTGACCATGACACGTGAACACAAATTGCCAGTTGTACTTCCTTGTAATACTACGGCGCTTACCAAGTGATTGCTTGCACTGGTTGATGAAGGGTTTCTTCTCTAACAACAAGCAATAAAAATTTTATTTTCAGCATAGTGCACTTTATCATGCCCGAGTTGAGGTCAAAGTTCTAGGATATACTGTCAATTTATTTTCCAAAAGCATACACTCCACTCCCCACCCTCACCCCCCACCCCCTCCCTTTCTCTCTCAGTAGGCCATTGTCACCTCCCTCCAATAAAGGAGGACTCATTTTTGCATTGAGGTCACCATAATATAAGATCTTAAAGGATGTAGTACGGTAGAATTTATGTTTTGCCTCCTTCATTCCTTTTTTTTGGGGAACAATCCTAGATACTACTCTAGTTCATCTTTGAAGTGCCTCAACAGTATAGTTTGTCTCTTGAAAGTACGATGATTAAACCTCACAAGCCTCTCACAAACAGGAAGCTGCAATATGACAATCTGTTCCAGTGCGTAATCCATCTATGCCGGTCTTTTTTGGTCCTAATTACTAACAAGAGTGACGTTTCACCTTGAAAAAGAGTACTATTTTCACCTATGAAAGGAAGAAAAATTGTGAGTGAAATTGGACCTCGAGAAATATCAATGATTTTTTTTCACCTATCAAAAACGGAAACTTATGAGTGAAATTTCAACTATAGCAAAGGATGACTCCCCAGACTCTAGATTTTTGCGAAAGAGTAGGTGAACATGATTTGCATAGTCTGAATCGCTAATCTCAATAAATGATATCAAGACCTAGAACACTGGAACGTCTACATTTCTATTGTGTGCTGCAGGTAATTTGACTATCTATATGTTTTTCTGTTTGGTATACTGTACCGTACTGTACATTTCATGTGTTTGGTTGACTAATGTTTGTCAAACGGTTTGCCCGACTCTTTGGAATGTGCAGGGTTTCTTTAGATATTGGACCCCCAAAATTAAGAAGCTTGTAAGCGAGCTCTCACAAGCTGAATCTGAAAAGGAGTCTGCACTGAAGAGTATTTTGCATAGACTAATTAGACGCTTCTGTGAGCATCAAGACAAGTGGAGGCAACTAATTTCTTCAACTGCAGGTTTATAGATACTAATTTGCTTTGAGGATATTTGATTTGTGTTGCATATATTCCTCATCTACAAAATTTTGTTTTATAAAACTTTCTCCAATCAAGGTCATTTTTGTGATTTTGAAAGGGAGGCACAATGAAATGTGTCATTTCATTTTTCTACGGATACTTGCGGAGCGATGTTGAAATTGGTTGTTGCATGTTGCAGAGATGGATGTTCTGAGCAGTTTAGCAATTGCAACCGACTATTATGAGGGACCAGCATGTCGTCCAGTTTTCAAAGTCTCTTCTGATTCTAGTAAAGAACCATGCTTATCTGCTGAGGGCTTAGGGCATCCTATGCTTAGAAGTGATTCCTTGGGCAAAGGTACCTTTGTCCCCAATGATGTCAGTATTGGTGGTTCTGCTAATGCTAGCTTTATCCTTCTCACTGGTCCTAACATGGGTGGAAAGTCAACGTTGCTCCGACAAGTTTGCTTGGCTGTGATTTTGGCACAGGTAGATTTCTGTGCTTTTACGTTTAAGGGTTTCATATTTCTATATCTGAGAGGGTTTTTGGCAGATTGGAGCAGATGTACCTGCAGAGAGTTTTCAACTGTCGCCTGTGGATCGAATTTTTGTCCGTATGGGTGCCAAGGATCATATAATGGCAGGGCAAAGTACATTTTTAACTGAGCTCTCCGAGACTGCATCCATGCTGGTATGACTTTTGAGAGAGAACTCATTTATTGTTTCTGATTCTAGTTGCATGTTACTCTTATATAAGATGTATGCTAGATGTATGCTACGATATTTTAATTTCAATATGTACTTGATAATGGGTCTGTTTGTGTAATAATTTCGTTATCTTGCTTCATGACTTTCATTGCATGACTACTTATTTTTTGTTAGTGCACATTTCACTATATTTCTAGATAATTCTGTCTTTCAGCTGACTGAACTGCATTCTGCTGCCCAAATAATAAATGTTATGATAAGAAAAGAACTGTGCAAATATATTTTGAAGCTTATGTATCTTCACTTGTCTACAGTCATCGGCAACTCGCAATTCGTTGGTGGCATTGGATGAACTGGGACGCGGGACCTCGACCTCAGATGGACAGGCCATTGCGTAAGTGTCAACATGTCCCTCAAGAGGGTTATTGTTACTTCCATGTTTTTCCTCTTTCACACTTATGGTTGGTGTAGTTGAGAAATGTTTTCAAATATGCTGACCAGATTCGTGTTGTTCTCCTGTTGTATTGGCATGCAGGGAATCTGTCTTGGACCATTTCGTCCACAAGGTGCACTGTCTAGGAATGTTTTCTACTCATTATCACCATTTAGCTGTGAACTATAGGAATGATCCCGGGGTATGTCTTCTCTTTAATAGTTGATTTAGTTAATAATTATGGTACTGTATAGAAGTGACAATAAGGGTTCCTTTCAAGGTTGAAAATTTTCAATTCTTTTGCTGATCATTTATGTCATTTTTTGTATATTGCCCTCTGGTGTTTTGTCCAGGTTTCCCTTTGTCATATGGCATGCCAAGTGGGAGATGGAGCTGATGGCATGGAAGAGGTCACGTTTCTTTATAGATTGACACCTGGTCCATGCCCCAAAAGCTATGGAGTCAATGTGGCGCGCTTAGCTGGTAAGTTACTCTACTATCCTTTGTTAGTGTTTTGAGTCCTTATAGTCAATTTCAAAACTTACAGCGGCATCGTATTGCCCACATGAATTTTTAGTCTCGCCTTCTGACTGTATTTGTAAGATTTGATCACTTTGGTACAAAATTACGGTTGCCACTGCAATGTGCATCTTTTTGGCCTGAGGCCACTTCTTCGTGCAGTCAATGCACTAATGTCAAGCTAGCATCGAGTGATCCTTACACTTTGTCCTTTTTTTTGTTCTTGTTACTGGCGTTTTCAGTGAATGTTGCTCATGATCGTATAGCTTTTGGAGTATGTGTACTGGTTCTTAGACTCTGCTTATTTGCAGGACTTCCTGAATGCATCCTTCAAAAAGCAGCTTCACGATCAAGAAAATTTGAGCATTCTTACGGTCGGCACACCAAGGAATCTCCACAGCATTCGGGCACCCAATATTCAGAAGATGAGATGGTGCTTTTTATGCAAAAATTGATGGAACTTGTTGCGCGATCAGTTGATGCCGAATCATCTGATGCCAAGTTCATCGATTCCTTTGTGAAGCTGCAACGTGAGGCAAAATTACTCATACGGCAACAGCGATGAGGCAAAAATAGTAATAACGGAACTTCTGGTTCAAGTTTTTGTAGTTCTAGGATATTTTGTGCCCATCAACCTTCCGATTGTATATTTATTGGTTGGCGAGGAGCTCTCAAGATTTTTATGGAGGCATTTACAGGCGTTGGGATTTGACTTCCCTCTGTGTATCGAATGAGCAATGTACAGCTTGCCTCGTGGAAGAAGTTTTATGTAGTCTGTGGATGGATGGATGTACACGCTGGGACGTTTCGAGGTTGATTGCTTTTGTACCACAGAATGTACAATGCAAATGGGGAACATTGATGCTAACGGCTTATGGAATTGTTTGTGATTTTCGGAGATGAACTGGACACATTATATTTTCAGAAAGTCCGCGGTAGAAATTACTGAGTCTCCCTTATCGTTGAACAAGGAAGAGTCTGTAGCTCCTTGAAACGAATTAGCCTATCGAGAGATGTGCAATCGAACTGGAGTCCATTCTCATAACCTGTATATAGCATTCTTCAATGAATAATCATCATCCACCATCGCTCATTCCTCCTCTTCTCCTCCGAGAAGGGGGAAACTTTAACAAGAGTCAAAGCCAAAAAAAAAAACAAGTCAAAGCCCAATTGACACTCCAGGCCCATCGGCCCATTACGGGCCCACTAGAACGACCAGATCCAACTCAGAGCTCACGCCGAAGGATGCAGTCAGAGACACTTTCTGCTGTTGAGATATATTTTCATATTTTGAAGCATACTATGCATCAAATGCCCAGGTGATTTCATGTGTCCACTATAGTGAAATATTCGAACATGGTAGGGCATATTGGTCTTGGTGCGTAGTACCGTGTCAAAAGCAAATGTTTTATCAGACACTGAAACTGGGGTTTCAATATTGGTCAGGTCTTCAGATTGACATGAAAAAATTCATAGGACAAATTTAAGGTGTGGTTCTTAATTATAAGTGATGCTGTCCATTTGCTGTGTTGATTTAATCTTTCTCTATAATCAACCTAAAATATGTGCATAAAGTTGAGTTAGAAATTGTCTTTGTGAATGGTATCTAACGGGATACTGTGATCACTTCATTCTTTCTGTTTGTTTTACAAACCTAAAAAACTGGTACAACTCAAGGCTCACCCACTCCTTGGACCATGTTTGGATGGTCTTTGTCTATAATCAACCCATAAAGTTGCCCGAAGCAAATGCATGGTCATTGTCACTGCGATTGGTTACCCGGGGAAGTAGAGCCCCCTCAGGCCCGGGGCCCGGGCTGGTCTGCCCGTTGGCGTGAGAGCCCCCACCTCAGCGGGGGTGTTGAGCCACCTAACACCCAGCGTGTCAATCTTTATGGAGTCGTCCCACTGTGACCACTTTTAGGCTAGCCACGTTTGGGATCTGCACTTTGAATCTTTATCCAGCCCAACACCTGACTCCGAATTTTCTCCTTTCAGAGCTTTTAAGGCCCCACTCGTGACCAATTTTTACCGCTGTCATCGGAGGAAGCGCGTGGTCTGCC